>PDUQ01000030.1:25340-355025 GCA_002994785.1 Heterobasidion parviporum | reverse complement strand
CTTCTGCGATCTCTGTCAGATCTGAGCATTGACTTTACACGGTCTGACGACGCACGGAGTTCTCAGCCTCGCCTCTGTTCAGACCGCTCTCTCTATTCCCCCGCTACTACACGGACTCGCCGCATATCGAGTCCTCAGCTGGGCTCCTCCCAGTGTCATCTGTTGGACAGGCGAGATTCTCCGATTCCTCCGCATCACAAAAAGACCTCGAAGATCACCTTCTCCTCATCTTTCGAGAAGGCAGACAGCGACCCGACTTCCTACAGAGGATCCAAAGACGACAATCATCTTTATCCCTTGGGATTTGCGGTTGTACGACTCAGTCGAAGTTTAGCCTAGGGATCCCCGTGCTTATAGCACGTGATAGGTCTCCGACCTAACACTTGAACGAGCTCTTACATCCCTACCCTATTCAAACTGGACCAACTAGATTCCCAACAACGACTCATCAACTCTTGAATAACATTTAGCAATAGCAGGAAGGGCAAACCAAGCAGGTCCCCTTTAGAAGAACCCAAACACTAGGAACCGCCGAAGTAGCACGGCACAGGAACCCGACAAAGTATACTCGGGAGTAGCCACATTCGGTTACAACAAGAAAAGGAAATCTATATCGACTTCAAACAAACTGGATACAGATTTTCCGGGATTTGCTTCATTAGCGAACCCAAGACAGCGTCTCCCTCACAGATAACGGAGACCCAAAGTCATCAGGACAAAACACACCGTCGAGATACACGACGGAAGACCAGACAATTTCCCCGTGCCCTTTGTCGCCGATCTCAGAAGAACAATCGCAAAGAATATCGACGGAGACGGAATCCGAGCAGAACTTATCAAGAACCAGGATAATAGAGCCCACTACTCCATCCTCCTTCACTGGACTTCACCTACCACCTAGGCAGACACGCTGGAGACAGTTGAATCTCCACCAGTCCATACAGAACTCGAGGACTCGTCTTCATCACAAGAGAAGGAGAGTTCGCCCGAAAAACTTATTATCTCAGAACGCTCATCACCGGATACACCTTCTCGGAGATCATCGCTCATCAACAGAATCGATATTGCTATTAACGAAATCATCAAAAGGGACCCAGACTTACAACGAGACTTACAAGCAGGAAGAAGACAGGCAGTACCCTTCTTCTTCAAAGAATAAGACATCACGGACACCCTCGACAAAGGATATCCGCCAGACTACATCTCAGATCCAGCAGCAGTCTTCGCGGACTTACCCGAAGACCTTGACATCAATCAACTCTTACTACGACCCAGAGAACGACACTTCTACTTCGGGGACGGCTCGTCGGTATCAAAAAACGGACAAAGTATCGGAGATCCTCACACTACACGGGAAACAGTCACGCAGCACCCTCCCTCTACCTCGAGAAACTGCGGACTACATCGCAAGGAAAACCTACGACAGGCCTACATCACCGACAGATCGGCCTCGTCGCCCACCAAGACCACACATATCTACTCTACCCACAGAAACAGCCAGTGGATCTAGAATCTCTAGAAGAAGTACCCCCTATTCATCCCCCTTACAAAGGACCGCTCCCAGTCAAGATTTCAAACCCCACATCGGACCAATCCCCACCGAAGCATCCTCAAGCACCGAGTGGAAATCCAGAACCACCTAGAGATCCAGAGCCCCCTGCCGATCCAATGTCGACAAATCCTGGAGGTACTGAGTCCAAGGGACCGGCTATGGCCAAACCCACCCCCTTCGATGGAAACAGGAAACGAACCGAGCAGTTCCTCCACGAAATCGACCTGATGATCCTTGCCAGGAAAAAGGATTTCGCGGACGAATTGCCAAAATCGCCTATGCGTTGTCCTACATGAAGGGAGGTCAGCAGGAATATGGTCCAGGAATTTTACCAAAGCAAGAAACGAAAAGACGACTGGCTAGCTATGCGTGGAAAGCGTCGTCGGCAAGACATCAGTCCGAAAGCAGATCGCCACGGACTTTGAAGAATTCAACAAGGAGCTGGACGCCAGAGACAAATTGTCCAGACTCAACCGAGGAAAAGAATCCCTCAACGCATACCTTCAGCTCTTCGAACAGGTCGCGGAACTCGCAGGAGTCGACCTGGAAACCAAGAAGGCACATTTCATGAGGGGCCTAATTGGGAATTAGCGGAACGAATCTACATCGACCCGGCAAGCAGCACCTGGGACGATCTAGTCAAGAAGGCCAAACGCCATGAAACACTGAGCATCGAAAGGAATCGAGCACGCGACCTCCGACGAGGAAGAACCAATTCTACACCCCTAGGACATTCTATGACGAACAAGCACCCGCTCGTCAAGAAAGGGAAAGCCAATACGTCCCCATGGACGTGGACGCTGCAGAAATGGAGGCCGATGCAATTCGCACTCGATTCAAGAAGCTCAGCCCGGAGGAAAGAAGCAAGTTGGCCAAGGAAGGCAAATGCTTCTATTGCAAGAAGACCGGGCACATGGCGCGCAATTGTCCTCACGCCCCAAACAGAACTTCCGAGGCAGATTCCAGCCCAAGCGCCGAATGGTGCGCTACATGGAAGAAGAAGACGACGACGAAGAACAAGAAGAAGGAAAGACCCGCGTCGCTCACATCCAACAAATGATGATGGGCCTCAGCGTTGAAGAAGTTGAGGAAGTTCGAGCCTTTAGTGACTCGAAGAATTTTTAAAGGCTCTCCCATCGGCAGCGGATGCGGAGAGAAGGATTCTTGCAGGAAATAGGTACGCTCCTCTGGCCAGTAAAGTCGCTGACCAAGAGCATGGACATCCAGATATATTGTATCTTTCGGAAATGAAAACACATGGTGCACCATCACTCCGAATCGAGACAATGCTCATAGGCAAGAACAGAAAGCTGCAACCCAAGCCCTCGTCGACAGCGGGGCCACAGGAATATTTATGCACCCAGATTTGTAGAAATGCATCAAATCAAGACACAGAAGACCCCCAACCCTATTCCGGTCAACACGGTACAAAACACCGAATTCAAAGGAGGACCAATCACCAAGTACGCCGAACTTAAACTAAGTTCTAGGCGAAGAAGGGGGGTCGCATACGGAATCAGCAAGATTCTATATCGCAGAAATAGGAAGGAAGATGTCATCCTAGGAACCGACTGGTTGTTAGAACACAACCCAGAAGTCGACTGGCATGCCTACGGACTACACTTCACACGATGCCCACCCTCCTGCCTAATACAAGGAGGGCCGGTAACAGCCAAGAAGGCTGCAAGAAGAACGGGAAAAACGAACCCGAGTATACGGCGTCTGGAACAGAGTCGAGGACAAACGACTACTCAATCCCCGCGCAAAAGCCAGGAAAAGGCAAGAAAGGCCGGAAAGTGGGAAACACTACAGTACCACATCCGCGGACAATACCTGAACGTCCGGAGTTCACAACTCGAAGGTTGAATGCAGAACGTCTGAAAGCCCGAGCCAGAAATTACAAGGCTCCGACATGGGCTGAAGAAGACGCTCAAGAGGATGGCGACGGTCTTCCGGCGCTCCCTCTACGGAAATCGAAGAAGACGGAGTCTACTGGTCAGATGCCTGATACAGGAACTTTACAGGCACTAGAATTATACAACGACTCCGAAGAAGGCATGGATATCCATCGCGCCGAAACCACGGAACCCTCATATGCCAACACACCGGCTCAGGGAAGTTCACCAGTTCGTCCAAAACTGGAAACAAACAAAGCACACCAACTCGCAACGACTTGCAGAAGAAGCAGCTAAAGGAAAACCAGAACTATCCTTCGAAGAAATAGTACCGAAGGAATACTGGGATTATCGGAAGGTTTTCGAAGGTCGAAAGAAGGGACAGCTACCACCCTCTCGACCCTGGGATCACAAATCGAGATCAAAGAAGGAATGGAACACTCGCTCCGACCCAAGTTGTATAGTCTCAGCCCAGCGGAACAATGGAACTCAAGAAGTTCATAGACGAAAACCTCAAGAAAGGATTCATTCGGGAATCCAAGTCGCACATGGCATCTCCTTTTTCTTCATCAAAAAGAAGAACGGAAAGTTACGACCAGTAATGGACTATCGGAAACTCAACGAAATAACCGTCAAAAACAAGTACCCTTGCCGATGATTCAAGAATTACTAGACCTATTAGCCGAGGCCATATACTTTTCACTAATGGACGTCGATACAGGATATAACAACGTACTCATGGCAGAAGGAAGCGAAAAACTAGCCGCGTTCGTCACCAATCTAGGAATGTACGAACCCCTGGTCATGTTCTTTGGATTAACCAACTCGCCGGCAATTCCAAACAATGATGAACCTTGTTCAAAGATCTCATCTACGCCGGAAAAGTAGCATCTATATGGACGACATCCTCGTATTCTCCAAAACCATGGACGAACACTAGCAACGGTACGGAAGTATTGCAGATCCTACAAGATAATGATCTATACCTGCAACCGTCGAAATGCCACTTCCACAAAAAGAAAATCGACTATCTCGGATACGTTATATCACACGGACATCTGGAAATGGACCCCATCAAGGTCGCGGCATCATGGAATGGCCCACCCCTGGAAAGGTCAAAGAAGTACAATCATTTTTAGGTTTCTGCAATTTCTATCGCAGATTTATCAAGGACTACTCAAAAATAGCACGACCGCTATTCGAGTTAACACAAAAGGAACGCACCTGGGATTGGACACCAGCATGCGAAGAAGCGTTTCAAACGCTGAAACGAATATTTACAGAATCCCGGTACTGGTATGCCGGATACAAGGAACCCTTCCGCATCGAATGCGATGCTCGGATTTCGCCACAGGAGCAGTATTATCACAAGTCGCCAAGGACGGAAAATGGCACCCATGTGCCTATGTTTCCAAGTCGCTCTCACCAACCGAACGCAACTACCCAATCTATGATAAAGAGTTGCTAGCGGTGGTTCGAGCGTTTGAAGCCTGGCGACACTATTTGGAAGGCGCCGACCACCCGGTAGACGTCTGGACGGACCACAAGAACCTCGAATGGTTCAGATCTAGTCAAAAGCTGAACCGTCGGCAAGCAGATGGTCACTCTACCTCTCGCGTTTCGACTACAAATTAACGCACAAGGCGGGAGTCACTAATAAATCCGACGGTCTGTCACGGCGTCCAGACCATAAAAAGGGGGTGGAATTTGACAATTCAGGCGAAACACTCTTGGAACCGAAACTTTTCAATAAAGAATTCGACAGCTCAAGCGAAACACTCGTAGGAATAAATGATTCAAACGAAACTCTAGTGGAGGTCAACGCGATCAAGACACAAGACGTTGGGACCCCATCAAATTCTTCATATCAGAGCCACAGGTCGCGGAGGAGTCACAATAATCGATGACGACCTTCGACAAGAATCATTGAAGAAAACAAGAAAGACGAATGGCTGCTAGAAACGCTAACCAAGGTCAAAGCTCTAGGACCTCGGAGCATGAAGAAAGGTCTACAGGAATGGAACGAAGAAGAAGGACTGGTCCTTCACAGAGGAAAAATATATGTTCCTCGAAACGAACAACTTCGTCAAGAAATCATTAGGCTCAACCATGACAACCTAGCAGCAGGACATCCAGGACAAAGAGGAACTCTAGCCTCAGTAGGACAAGAATTCACCTGGCCAGGAATCTCGAATACGGTACATCAATACGTAGAAGGATGTGCGACATGTCAATCAACCAAGAACGACACGCACCCACCATGGTACCATTACAACCCACGGAGATTCCGGACCGACCATTTGGAACAATAACCATGGACTTTATTACAGATCTACCTGAATCAAACGGATACGACTCGCTTCACGTGGTCACCGACCGATTCACAAAACTGCAGTAATAACCCCATGCAAGAAATCCATTGACTCGGATGGAACGGCCAAAATTCTACTAGAAAACACCTGGAGACGATATGGACTCCCGATAAAATCATATCGGACAGAGGAACCAATTCGCATCCAAAGTAGCGCAAGCTCTGCTTAAAGAACTAGGAATCAGATCGCCTTGAGCACAGCTTATCGCCCACAACAGACGGCGCCACCGAACGAATGAATCAAGAACTAGAACAGTACCTAAGAGCCTTTTGCAGCTCTTCACAGGACGATTGGGCAGGATTAATTCCTTATGCGGAATATGCCCACAACGCGCATCAACACTCAGCCACGCAGAAGTCACCATTTGACTTCTCCACGGTTATCAACCACGGGCTTACCCAGCCATCATAGGAAACACGAATGTCCCCACCGCCGACGCTCGCCTCGAAGCTCTGCACCGCGCTAGGAAGGAAGCGCAAGCCAGCCTCGAAATTGCAGCCGAAGCCATGAGGATACAGCACGACCGTTATGGAACGGAACTGCCGCCTTTCAAGAAAGGAGATCAAGTATGGTTAGATGGGAAGAACATACACACCGATCACCCATCAGAGAAACTCAGGCCCAAACGCTTTGGACCCTTCGAAATCATTGACACGATAGGAACAGTCAATTTCAAGCTGAAGCTGCCCAATAGCTGGCAGCGTATTCACGACGTCTTCCACGCTAGTCGACTCACGCCCTACAAGGAGAACGAAGTCTACGGACCTAACTACCCTAAACCGGCCCCGGATCTGATCCAGGGGCAAGAAGAATTCGAAGTCGAAGCAGTCGTCGGAGCTAGACGCTTCGGACGATGGAAGACCCTCCAGTACCTGATCAAATGGAAGGGCTACCCTGAATCGGACAACTCTTGGGAAGCCGCGTCAAACGTCACTAATGCCAAGGAAGCCATTACGACTTCTACCGGCGGCATCCTCGAGCAGTCAAGGGAATGGAAGCTCCATTCTCGCCCTGGTGATCGAATTAGAGCACAACAGGGCAGTCGAAGAAGATCAGATCAAAAAGAAGCTCGAGAAGCATCCGATCGGAAAGAAGCTTCTCGCCACGGATTGGCTATCCCTCTAATCATGGAAGCAATCGACAAGAGGATGATGCAGCTCAAGAAGCGACCCCTGGTTCCTCGATCAAAAGTGCCACCTGCGTCAATCAACGATCGAGAAGCCAAGCCGAAGAAGCCCAATATAGATCTCTCTCGATCAAAGCCTCAACAGAACGATCGGACAGCTCTAATTGGCGGTCACAAGCATACCAGGAGCTACAAAAGCAGACCAACCGAGGTTTGGCATGGCCAGGCAAACGGCTATGACCCCCTTCGACCCCACTCTAACTCAAGTGGCCATTTACACGATCATCGCGACTCTTGCTCTCACCGCCGTTTCCATTGCTATCGCTTGTCCTCGGTTCCCTTCACGCGGCCGCCACCATTGGCCTCTCTTCTGTATAAAAGACCCTGCTGTTCGACAAGACATTCCCCAGCTCCCAGCTACATTTGAATGTCCTTAGCAGCAGTCCAACACTTCCTCACTCACTCCCCCCGCTACATCCTCAGCAACCTCAGAATGACTTCCCCCTCCTCCTCCATGTACACCTCGAACACCCCCTCCCCCAACCCTTCATCCTTCGCACCATCTCCCCGTCCCTCCACCCCCACCCCTACCCTGATCGACGACGACACCGACTCCGAACGCGGAACCCGAGACCATCCCGGACGAGGCCATGCCCATCGAGAACCCCGTCAGGGACATCGCCATCACTCGCCTCCCGGAGCACATGATGGACGCACACCTATCATCCCCAGGAGATCTTCGCCGTCCACGGCACCACCCCTCGTCTTCGCATTCGTTGCCACACCCTCCCCCTCCACGACCTCACCCAATACCGCGACCTCCACCAGCAACAGCATCTACCACATCACGGTAGCTGGAGATGAGGCCCCCATTATCCTCAACCAACCCGGGCTCAGACCAGGACCTTTTTCTTTTATTTACAGCAGATGATCTGGCGCAGGTCTATCAGGTGTTCGCGGACCTCTCAACCTACAGCAGACCGTGTTCCTCAAAACGTAGCCATCACGTCCTACAAACTCGGTCTCATTAACCTCCCGCAACTGAGGAACGACATGATCAACTACAGGTTGGGAGGACTCTACGCTAGCAGCTCAGTCCTGTTACAGCAGCACTCGGTACAGGCCTGGCTCGACACCCTCGACAAGATCAAGTACAGGGACGACACCATTCGCTGGTTTCACTGCTCTGGGTTCAACGGCGCTGTCTAGAAATAGAAGAGTACATTCCTAAGGGACTCATCCCCACCGACTCTTCCCTCTCAACAGCCGCGGAGTTCACACGTCGCGTCATACTGGGCGATCGGTATACCCCGGAAGACCACGTCGCCCTGGATCATGACCAAGCCCGTCTTGAACCTGGAAGGTTTCCATCGGGCCGGAACTCCGACGACGGAGACTACGAACCCGGGTCAATCGGCACGATCACCACGGAAGAACCTCCTACGTCCGACGACGACGAGATCGGTCGGTTTCTACGGCCCACGAGCCCCCTACGACCCGGAACAAGTCGTCGGGATCGCCAGGTACTTCGCCCGCTACCGGTACCACCCCCCTCACCCCCTGCTGTCTCCCCATCCCCTCCCGTACTCGAAGGTGACGCCGCCCACCCTATCGTTGTCGACGAAGCCCCCCCCAGTCTCCGGCGCTACCTTTTGCGACAGAGTCCGAATGGCCCGCGGACGCTGCTGACTCCGAAGCTGTCTGGCCTAACCCCCATCTGTCCCGCCTACTACTCCCTCCGACCCCGCCACTCGCCTCTGCTGGGAATGCGGTCGCGCCGGGCATCTCGTCGTGGGATGTCCAATCACGAGCGTTAGACAGAGAACGGACATTACGGCGCGCGGCTTTTACGCGACTATGACAGGCACCGGGAGCAGATGCGTCGCCTCCGTCTGCAGATGGATCGAGCGGCTGAAGAATACGGGTACCACAAACAGTCGATGGAACACATGATCGACACCGCCAACTGGACCGGCTACCCTAACCGCATCATCCCCACCTTCGACGAGAAGCACCCTCGCGAACCTCCCGCCGTCGTCAACTCTCGCGTCAAGCGGAGAAGACTGGTGTAAAGAGGGGGGTAGTGTTAGGACCGCGTCCTAACACGTGCTTCGCACGTGGACAGGAGGGCTGGTCAAGTGGTTCGCTCATGACTATGGCTGGATTGCTGACTCAGTTAGGACCGCGTCCTAACACGTGCTTCGCACGTGGACAGGAGGGCTGGTCAAGTGGTTCGCTCATGACTCTGACTCTGACTGGGTTGCTGACTCATCACCATTGACATGCTGACGCATGAACTCTTACTTATGGTTCCTGACTCTTGATGCGAACAGACTCTGGTTCCTGACCTGGTTCCTGGTTCCTGATTACTAATGATGTGGACAGACATTCGCTTATTGATGTGGACAGACATTTGCAATTATGTACTATACTTAGATCGGAGGTGCCTTAGCTTACAGATCTCGATCGTTGACTTCGGTACCTTAGAAGCGCACGGACCTGATCGAGATCCGGCCCTAGATACTTCTTTGTATATATAGACGAGATGAGCTTCTTAGAAGCCTCAGCTCGTTCACCTGTAATACACTCGATCTCTGCACTGCGCCAAGCGTCCGGTTACCTTCCTAACCCACGCTTCTGCGATCTCTGTCAGATCTGAGCTTTGACTTTACACGGTCTGACGAAGCCACGGAGTTCTCTGCCTCGCCTCACTTCGGATCGCTCTCTCTATTCACCCACCACTACACAGGACTCGCCGCATATCGAGTCCTCAGTTGGTCTCCTCCAGCGTCATCTGTTGGACAGGCGAGGATTCTCCGATTCCTCCGCATCACAAAGAAGACCTCGAAGATCATCTGCTTCTCATCTTTCAAGAAAAGGCAGACAGTGATCCCGAATTCCTACAGAGGATCCAAAGACGATCAATCGTCTTTATCCCTTGGGATTTGCGGTTGTACGACTCAGTCGAAGTTTAGCCTAGGGATCCCCTTCGTGCTTATAGCACGTGATAGGTCTCCGACCTAACACTTGAACGAGCTCTTATATCCCTACCCTATTCAAACTGGATCAACTGGACTCCCAACAAAGACTCCTCTTATTCAACTCTTTGAATAACATTTTAGCACTCGCAGGAAGGGCCAACCAAGCAGGACCCCATCCAGGAAGAACCTTAGGAACTGCCGAAGTAGCACGGCACAGGAACCCGACTAAAGTATACTCGGGAGTAGCCACATTCAGGCTACAACAAGAAAAGGAAATCTACATAGACTTCAAACAAACTGGATACAGATTTTCCGGGATTTGCTTCATTAGCGAACCCAAGACAATATTCTCCCTCACAGACAACGGAGAACCAGAAGTCATCAGGACAAAGCACTTAGTCGAGATACACAACGGAAGACCAGACAACTTCCCCATCCCTTTTATCGCCGATCTCAGAAGAACAATCGCAAAAAAATATCGACTCCGACGGAATCCGAGCAGAGCTCATCAAAAACCAGGATAATAGAGCCAACTACTCCATCCTCCTCCATTGGACCTTCACTACCACCTAGGCAGACACGCTGGACACAGTTGACTCTCCACCAGTCCACACGGAACTCGAAGGACTTGTCTTCATCACAAGAGAAGGAGAGTTCGCCAGAAAAACTTATTATCTCAGAACGCTCATCACCGGATACACCTTCTCGGAAATCATCGAACTCATCGACAGGATTGATATTGCTATTAACGAAATCATCAAAAGGGACCCAGACTTACAACGAGACTTACAAGCAGGAAGAAGACAGGCGGTACCCTTCTTCTTCAAGGAATAAGCCGTCACGGACACCCTCAATAAAGGATACCCGTCGGGATACCTCACAGACCCAGCTACAATCTTCGCAGATTTACCCGAAGACCTTGACATCGATCAACTATACTACGACGAAGAGAATAGACACTTCTACTTCGGGGACAAACTCGTCGGCATCTATAAAGAAGAAGGACGTACGCTCGGAGACATCCTCGCACTTAACGGGGAAACAGTCTACGCAGAATCCTCCCTCCACCTCGAGAAACTTGCGAACTACGTCGCAAGGAAAACCTACGAAAGGCCTGCATCACCGACAGATCGGTCTCGGCGCCCACCGAGACCGCACATATCTACTCTACCCACAGAAACCGCCAGTGGATCTAGAGTCTCTAGAAGAAGTACCCCCTATTCATCCCCCTTACATAGGACCGCTCCCCAGTCGAGATTTCAAACCCCAACATCGGACCAGATCCCCCAGCCGCAGTATACTCAAACACCGAGTAGAAATCCAGAACCACCTAGAGATCCAGAGCCCCCTGCCGATACAATGTCGACAAATCCTGGAGGTGCTGAGTCCAAGGGACCGGCTATGGCCAAACCCACCCCCTTCGATGGAAACCGGAAACGAACCGAGCAGTTCCTCCACGAAATCGACCTGATGATCCTCGCCAGGAAGAAAGACTTCGCGGACGAATTCGCTAAAATCGCCTATGCGTTATCCTACATGAAGGGAGGATCAGCGGGAATATGGTCCAGGAATTTTACCAAAGCAAGAAACGAAAAGGACGACTGGCTAAGCTATGCGTGGAAAGCAGTCGTCGGCAAGACCTCAGTCCGAAAGCAGATCGCCACGGACTTCGAAGAATTTAACAAGGAGCTGGATGCCAGAGACAAATTATCCAGACTCAACCGAGGAAAAGAATCCCTCAACGCATACCTTCAGCTCTTCGAACAGGTCGCGGAACTCGCAGGAGTCGACCTAGAAACCAAAAAGGCACATTTCATGAGGGGCCTCAATTGGNGCGTCCTAACACGTGCTTCGCACGTGGACAGGAGGGCTGGTCAAGTGGTTCGCTCATGACTCTGACTCTGACTGGATTGCTGACTCATCACCATTGACATGCTGACGCATGAACTCTTACTTATGGTTCCTGACTCTTGATGCGAACAGACTCTGGTTCCTGACCTGTTCCTGGTTCCTGATTACTAATGATGTGGACAGACATTCGCTTATTGATGTGGACAGACATTTGCAATTGTACTATACTTAGATCGGAGGTGCCTTAGCTTACAGATCTCGATCGTTGACTTCGGTACCTAGAAGCGCACGGACCTGATCGAGATCCGGCCCTAGATACTTCTTTGTATATATAGACGAGATGAGCTTCTTAGAAGCCTCAGCTCGTTCACCTGTAATACACTCGATCTCTGCACTGCGCCAAGCGTCTGGTTACCTTCCTAACCCACGCTTCTGCGATCTCTGTCAGATCTGAGCTTTGACTTTACACGGTCTGACGAAGCCACGGAGTTCTCTGCCTCGCCTCCTTCGGATCGCTCTCTCTATTCACCCACACTACACAGGACTCGCCGCATATCGAGTCCTCAGCTGGTCTCCTCCCAGCGTCATCTGTTGGACAGGCGAGGATTCTCCGATTCCTCCGCATCACAAAGAAGACCTCGAAGATCATCTGCTTCTCATCTTTCAAGAGAAGGCAGACAGTGATCCCGAATTCCTACAGAGGATCCAAAGACGATCAATCGTCTTTATCCCTTGGGATTTGCGGTTGTACGACTCAGTCGAAGTTTAGCCTAGGGATCCCCTTCGTGCTTATAGCACGTGATAGGTCTCCGACCTAACACTTGAACGAGCTCTTACATCCCTACCCTATTCAAACTGGATCAACTGGATCCCAACAAAGACTCCTCTTATTCAACTCTTGAATAACATTTTAGCACTCGCAGGAAGGGCCAACCAAGCAGGACCCTCCAGGAAGAACCTTAGGAACGCCGAAGTAGCACGGCACAGGAACCCGACAAAGTATACTCGGGAGTAGCCACGTTCAGGCTACAACAAGAAAAGGAAATCTACATAGACTTCAAACAAACTGGATACAGATTTTCCGGGATTTGCTTCATTAGCGAACCCAAGACGATATTCTCCCTCACAGACAACGGAGAACCCGAAGTCATCAGGACAAAGCATTCGGTCGAAATCCACGACGGAGACCAGACAACTTCCCCATCCCTTTTATCGCCGATCTCAGAAGAACAATCGCAAAGAATATCGACTCCGACGGAATCCGAGCAGAGCTCATCAAGAACCAGGATAATAGAGCCAACTACTCCATCCTCCTCCATTGGACCTTCACTACCACCTAGGCAGACACGCTGGACACAGTTGACTCTCCACCAGTCCACACGGAACTCGAAGGACTGTCTTCATCACAAGAGAAGGAGAGTTCGCCAGAAAAACTTATTATCTCAGAACGCTCATCACCGGATACACCTTCTCGGAAATCATCGAACTCATCGACAGGATCGATATTGCT
This sequence comes from Heterobasidion parviporum, assembly GCA_002994785.1. NCBI lineage: Eukaryota > Fungi > Basidiomycota > Agaricomycetes > Russulales > Bondarzewiaceae > Heterobasidion > Heterobasidion parviporum. The sequence goes on along the minus strand of PDUQ01000030.1, from coordinate 341,738 downwards.
ATTAACGAAATCATCAAAAGGGACCCAGACTTACAACGAGACTTACAAGCAGGAAGAAGACAGGCAGTACCCTTCTTCTTCAAGAATAAAACATCACGGACACCCTCAATAAAGGATACCCCAGGATATCTCACAGACCCGTTGCCTTCGCAGACTTACCCGAAGACCTTGACATCGATCAACTATACTACGACGAGAGAACAGACACTTCTACTTCGGGGACAAACTCGTCGGCATCTATAAAGAAAGGACGTACCTTGGAGACATCCTCGCACTTAACGGGAAACAGTCTACGCAGCATCCTCCCTCACCTCGAGAAACTTGCGGACTACGTCGCAAGGAAAACCTACAGCCTGCATCACCGACAGATCGGTCTCGTCGCCCACCGAGACCACACATATCTACTCTACCCACAGAAACCGCCAGTGGATCTAGAGTCTCTAGAAGAAGCACCCCCTATTCATCCCCTTACAAGGACCGCTCCCCAGTCAAGATTTCAAACCCCACATCGGACCAAATCCCCAGCCGCAGCATACTCAAACACCGAGTGGAAATCCAGAACCACCTAGAGATCCAGAGCCCCCTGCCGATACAATGTCGACAAATCCTGGAGGTACTGAGTCCAAGGGACCGGCTATGGCCAAACCCACCCCCTTCGATGGAAACAGGAAACGAACCGAGCAGTTCCTCCACGAAATCGACCTGATGATCCTTGCCAGGAAAAAGATTTCGCGGACGAATTCGCCAAAATCGCCTATGCGTTGTCCTACATGAAGGGAGGTCAGCAGGAATATGGTCCAGGAATTTTACCAAAGCAAGAAACGAAAAGGACGACTGGCTAGCTATGCGTGGAAAGCGTCGTCGGCAAGACATCAGTCCGAAAGCAGATCGCCACGGACTTGAAGAATTTAACAAGGAGCTGGACGCCAGAGACAAATTGTCCAGACTCAACCGAGGAAAAGAATCCCTCAACGCATACCTTCAGCTCTTCGAACAGGTCGCGGAACTCGCAGGAGTCGACCTGGAAACCAAGAAGGCACATTTCATGAGGGGCCTAATTGGGAATTAGCGGAACGAATCTACATCGACCCGGCAAGCAGCGCTACCTGGGACGATCTAGTCAAGAAGGCCAAACGCCATGAAACACTGAGCATCGAAAGGAATCGAGCACGCGACCTCCGACGAGGAAGAACCAATTCTACACCCCTAGGACATTCTATGACGAACAAGCACCCGCTCGTCAGGAAAGGGAAAGCCAATACGTCCCCATGGACGTAGACGCTGCAGAAATGGAGGCCGATGCAATTCGCACTCGATTCAAGAAGCTCAGCCCGGAGGAAAGAAGCAAGTTGGCCAAAGAAGGCAAATGCTTCTATTGCAAGAAGACCGGGCACATGGCGCGCAATTGTCCCTCACGCCCCAAACAGAACTTCCGGGCAGATTCCAGCCCAAGCGCCGAATGGTGCGCTACATGGAGAAGAAGACGACGACGAAGAACAAGAAGAAGGAAGACCCGCGTCGCTCACATCCAACAAATGATGATGGGCCTCAGCGTTGAAGAAGTTGAGGAAGTTCGAGCCTTTAGTGACTCGAAGAATTTTTAAAGGCTCTCCCATCGGCAGCGGATGCGGAGAGAAGGATTCTTGCAGGAAATAGGTACGCTCCTCTGGCCAGTAAAGTCGCTGACCAAGAGCATGGACATCCAGATATATTGTATCTTTCGGAAATGAAAACACATGGTGCACCATCACTCCGAATCGAGACAATGCTCATAGGCAAGAACAGAAAGCTGCAACCCAAGCCCTCGTCGACAGCGGGGCCACAGGAATATTTATGCACCCAGATTTGTCGAGATGCATCAAATCAAGACACAGAAACCCCCAACCCTATTCCGGTCAACACGGTACAAACACCGAATTCAAAGGAGGACCAATCACCAAGTACGCCGAACTTAAACTAAAAGTTCTAGGCGAAGAAGGGGGGTCGCATACGGAATCAGCAAGATTCTATATCGCAGAAATAGGGAAGGAAGATGTCATCCTAGGAACCGACTGGTTGTTGGAACACAACCCAGAAGTCGACTGGCATGCCTACGGACTACACTTCACACGATGCCCACCCTCCTGCCTAATACAAGGAGGGCCGGTAACAGCCAAGAAGGCACAAGAGAACGGGAAAAACGAACCCGAGTATACGGCGTCTGGAACAGAGTCGAGGACAAACGACTACTCAATCCCCGCGCAAAAGCCAGGAAAAGGCAAGAAAGGCCGGAAAGTGGGAAACACTACAGTACCACATCCGCGGACAATACCTGAACGTCCGGAGTTCACAACTCAAAGGTTGAATGCAGAACGTCTGAAAGCCCGAGCCAGAAATTACAAGGCTCCGACATGGGCTGAAGAAGACGCTCAAGAGGATGGCGACGGTCTTCCGGCGCTCCCTCTACGGAAATCGAAGAAGACGGAGTCTACTTGGTCAGATGCCTGAACACGGGAACTTTACAGGCACTGGAATTATACAACGACTCCGAAGAAGGCATGGATATCCATCGCGCCGAAACCACGGAACCCTCATATGCCAACACACCGGCTCAGGGAAGTTTCACCAGTTCGTCCAAAACTGGAAACAACAAAGCACACCAACTCGCAACGACTGCAGAAGAAGCTGCAAAGGAAAACCGGAACTATCCTTCGAAGAAATAGTACCGAAGGAATACTGGGATTATCGGAAGGTTTTCGAAGGTCGAAAGAAGGGACAGCTACCACCCTCTAGACCCTGGGATCACAAGATCGAGATCAAAGAAGGAATGGAACACTCGCTCCGACCCAAGTTGTATAGTCTCAGCCCAGCGGAACAAATGGAACTCAAGAAGTTCATAGACGAAAACCTCAAGAAAGGATTCATCGGGAATCCAAGTCGCACATGGCATCTCCATTTTTCTTCATCAAAAAGAAGAACGGAAAGTTACGACCAGTAATGGACTATCGGAAACTCAACGAAATCACCGTCAAAAACAAGTACCCTCTGCCGATGATTCAAGAATTACTAGACCTATTAGCCGAGGCCATATACTTTTCACTAATGGACGTCGATACAGGATATAACAACGTACTCATGGCAGAAGGAAGCGAAAAACTAGCCGCGTTCGTCACCAACCTAGGAATGTACGAACCCCTGGTCATGTTCTTTGGATTAACCAACTCGCCGGCAACATTCCAAACAATGATGAACACTTGTTCAAAGATCTCATCTACGCCGGAAAAGTAGCATCTATATGGACGACATCCTCGTATTCTCCAAACCATGGACGAACACATAGCAACGGTACGGAAGTATTGCAGATCCTACAAGATAATGATCTATACTGCAACCGTCGAAATGCCACTTCCATAAAAAGAAAATCGACTATCTCGGATACGTTATATCACACGGACACCTGGAAATGGACCCCATCAAGGTCGCCGGCATCATGGAATGGCCCACCCTGGAAAGGTCAAAGAAGTACAATCATTTTTAGGTTTCTGCAATTTCTATCGCAGATTTATCAAGGACTACTCAAAAATAGCACGACCGCTATTCGAGTTAACACAAAAGGAACGCACCTGGGATTGGACACCAGCATGCGAAGAAGCGTTTCAAACGCTGAAACGAATATTCACAGAATCACCGGTACTGGTCATGCCGGATACAAGGAACCCTTTCCGCATCGAATGCGATGCTCGGATTTGCCACAGGAGCAGTATTATCACAAGTCGCCAAGGACGGAAAATGGCACCCATGCGCCTATGTTTCCAAGTCGCTCTCACCAACCGAACGCAACTACCCAATCTATGATAAAGAGTTGCTAGCGGTGGTTCGAGCGTTTGAAGCCTGGCGACACTATTTGGAAGGCGCCGACCACCCGGTAGACGTCTGGACGGACCACAAGAACCTCGAATGGTTCAGATCTAGTCAAAAGCTGAACCGTCGGCAAGCAAGATGGTCACTCTACCTCTCGCGTTTCGACTACAAATTAACGCACAAGGCGGGAGTCACTAATAAATCCGACGGTCTGTCACGGCGTCCAGACCATAAAAAGGGGGTGGAATTTGACAATTCAGGCGAAACACTCTTGGAACCGAAACTTTTCAATAAAGAATTCGACAGCTCAAGCGAAACACTCGTAGGAATAAATGATTCAAGCGAAACTCTAGTGGAGGTCAACAAGATCAAGACACAAGACGTGGGACCCCATCAAATTCTTCATATCAGAGCCACAGGTCGCGGAGGAGTCACAATAATCGATGACGACCTTCGACAAGAATCATTGAAGAAAACAAGAAAGACGAATGGCTGCTAGAAACGCTAACCAAGGTCAAAGCTCTAGGACCTCGGAGCATGAAGAAAGGTCTACAGGAATGGAACGAAGAAGAAGGACTGGTCCTTCACAGAGGAAAAATATATGTTCCTCGAAACGAACAACTTCGTCAAGAAATCATTAGGCTCAACCATGACAACCTAGCAGCAGGACATCCAGGACAAAGAGGAACTCTAGCCTCAGTAGGACAAGAATTCACTGGCCAGGAATCTCGAACACGGTACATCAATACGTAGAAGGATGCGCGACATGTCAATCACCAAGAACGACACGCACCCCACCATGGTACCATTACAACCCACGGAGATTCCGGACCGACCATTTGGAACAATAACCATGGACTTCATTACAGATTTACCTGAATCAAACGGATACGACTCGCTCACGTGGTCACCGACCGATTCACTAAAACTGCAGTAATAACCCCATGCAAGAAATCCATCGACTCGGATGGAACGGCCAAAATTCTACTAGAAAACACCTGGAGACGATATGGACTCCCCGATAAAATCATATCGGACAGAGGAACCCAATTCGCATCCAAAGTAGCGCAAGCTCTGCTTAAAGAACTAGGAATCAGATCGCCTTGAGCACAGCTTATCGCCCACAACAGACGGCGCCACCGAACGAATGAATCAAGAACTAGAACAGTACCTAAGAGCCTTTTGCAGCTCTTCACAGGACGATTGGGCAGGATTAATTCCTTATGCGGAATATGCCCACAACGCGCATCAACACTCAGCCACGCAGAAGTCACCATTTGAGCTTCTCCACGGTTATCAACCACGGGCTTACCCAGCCATCATAGGAAACACGAATGTCCCCACCGCCGACGCTCGCCTCGAAGCTCTGCACCGCGCTAGGAAGGAAGCGCAAGCCAGCCTCGAAATTGCAGCCGAAGCCATGAGGATACAGCACGACCGTTATGGAACGGAACTGCCGCCTTTCAAGAAAGGAGATCAAGTATGGTTAGATGGGAAGAACATACACACCGATCACCCATCAGAGAAACTCAGGCCCAAACGCTTTGGACCCTTCGAAATCATTGACACGATAGGAACAGTCAATTTCAAGCTGAAGCTGCCCAACAGCTGGCAGCGTATTCACGACGTCTTCCACGCTAGTCGACTCACGCCCTACAAGGAGAACGAAGTCTACGGACCTAACTACCCTAAACCGGCCCCGGATCTGATCCAGGGGCAAGAAGAATTCGAAGTCGAAGCAGTCGTCGGAGCTAGACGCTTCGGACGATGGAAGACCCTCCAGTACCTGATCAAATGGAAGGGCTACCCTGAATCGGACAACTCTTGGGAAGCCGCGTCAAACGTCACTAATGCCAAGGAAGCCATTAACGACTTCTACCGGCGGCATCCTCGAGCAGTCAAGGGAATGGAAGTTCCATTCTCGCCCTGGTGATCGAATTGGAGCACAACAGGGCAGTCGAAGAAGATCAGATCAAAAAGAAGCTCGAGAAGCATCCGATCGGAAAGAAGCTTCTCGCCACGGATTGGCTATCCCCTATCATGGAAGCAATCGACAAGAGGATGATGCAGCTCAAGAAGCGACCCCTGGTTCCTCGATCAAAAGTGCCACCTGCGTCAATCAACGATCGAGAAGCCAAGCCAAAGAAGCCCAATATAGATCTCTCTCGATCAAAGCCTCAACAGAAACGATCGGACAGCTCTAATTGGCGGTCACAAGCATACCAGGAGCTACAAAAGCAGACCAACCGAGGTTTGGCATGGCCAGGCAAACGGCTATGACCCCCTTCGACCCCACTCTAACTCAAGTGGCCATTTACACGATCATCGCGACTCTTGCTCTCACCGCCGTTTCCATTGCTATCGCTCTTGTCCTCGGTTCCCTTCACGCGGCCGCCACCATTGGCCTCTCTTCAGTATAAAAGACCCTGCTGTTCGACAAGACATTCCCCAGCTCCCCAGCTACATTTGAATGTCCTTAGCAGCAGTCCAACACTTCCTCCACTCCCCCCGTTACATCCTCAGCAACCTCAGAATGACTTCCCCCTCCTCCTCCATGTACACCTCGAACACCCCCTCCCCCAACCCTTCATCCTTCGCACCGTCTCCCCCGTCCCTGCCACCCCTACCCTGTACGAAGACGACACCGACTCCGAACGCGGTGAACCCGAGACCATCCCGGACGAGGCCATGCCCATCGAGAACCCCGTCAGGACATCGCCATCACCGCCTCCCGGAGCACATGATGGACGCCACCTATCATCCCCAGGAGATCTTCGCCGTCCACGGCACCACCCCTCGTCTTCGCATTCGTTGCCACACCCTCCCCTCCACGACCTCACCCAATACCGCGACCTCCGCACCAACAACAGCATCTACCACATCACGGTAGCTGGAGATGAGGCCCCCATTATCCTCAACCAACCCGGGCTCAGGGATACCAGGACCTTTTCTTTTATTTACAGCAGATGATTTGGCGCAGGTCTATCAGGTGTTCGCGGACCTCTCAACCTACAGCAGACCGTGTTCCTCAAAACGTAGCCATCTCGTCCTACAAACTGGCGGTCTCATTAACCTCCCGCAACTGAGGAACGACATGATCAACTACAGGTTGGGAGGACTCTACGCTAGCAGCTCAGTCCTGTTACAGCAGCACTCGGTACAGGCCTGGCTCGACACCCTCGACAAGATCAAGTACAGGGACGACACCATTCGCTGGTTCACTGCTCTGGGTTCAACGGCGCTCGTCTAGAAATAGAAGAGTACATTCCTAAGGGACTCATCCCCACCCGACTCTTCCCTCTCAACAGCCGCGGAGTTCACACCGTCGCGTCATACTGGGCGATCGGGTATACCCCGGAAGACCACGTCAGGCCCTGGATCATGACCAAGCCCGTCTGAACCTGGAAGGTTTCCATCGGGCCGGAACTCCTGACGACGGGACTATGAACCCCGGATCAATCGGCACGAATCACCGTGGAAGAACCTCCTACGTCCCAAACGACGACGAGATCGTCGGTTTCTACGGCCCACGAGCCCTCCCTACGACCCGGAACAAGTCGTCAGGGATCGCCAGGTACTTCGCCCGCTACCGGTACCACCCTCCTCACCCCCTGCTGTCTCCCCATCCCCTCCCGTACTCGAAGGTGACGCCGCCCACCCTATCATTGTCGACGAAGCCTCCCCCAGTCTCCGGCGCTACCTTTTGCGACAGAGTCCGAATGGCCCGCGGACGCTGCTGACTCCGAAGCTGTCTGGCCTAACCCGCCATCTGTCCCGCCTACTACTCCCTCCGACCCCGCCACTCGCCTCTGCTGGGAATGCGGTCGCGCCGGGCATCTCGTCGTGGGATGTCCAATCACGAGCGTTAGACAGAGAACGGACATTACGGCGCGCGGCTTTTACGCGACTATGACAGGCACCGGGAGCAGATGCGTCGCCTACGTCTGCAGATGGATCGAGCGGCTGAAGAATACGGGTATCACAAACAGACGGTGGAACACATGATCGACACCGCCAACTGGACCGGCTACCCTAACCGCATCATCCCCACCTTCGACGAGAAGCACCCTCGCGAACCTCCCGCCGTCGTCAACTCTCGCGTCAAGCGGAGAAGACTGGTGTAAAGAGGGGGTAGTGTTAGGACCGCGTCCTAACACGTGCTTCGCACGTGGACAGGAGGGCTGGTCAAGTGGTTCGCTCATGACTCTGACTCTGACTGGATTGCTGACTCATCACCATTGACATGCTGACGCATGAACTCTTACTTATGGTTCCTGATTCTTGATGGAACAGACTTGGTTCCTGACCTGTTCCTGGTTCCTGATTACTAATGATGTGGACAGACATTCGCTTATTGATGTGGACAGACATTTGCAATTCTGTACTATACTTAGATCGGAGGTGCCTTAGCTTACAGATCTCGATCGTTGACTTCGGTACCTGAGAAGCGCACGGACCTGATCGAGATCCGGCCCTAGATACTTCTTTGTATATATAGACGAGATGAGCTTCTTAGAAGCCTCAGCTCGTTCACCTGTAATACACTCGATCTCTGCACTGCGCCAAGCGTCTGGTTACCTTCCTAACCCACGCTTCTGTGATCTCTGTCAGATCTGAGCTTTGACTTTACACGGTCTGACGAAGCCACGGAGTTCTCTGCCTCGCCTCACTTCGGATCGCTCTCTCTATTCACCCACCACTACACAGGACTCGCCGCATATCGAGTCCTCAGCTGGTCTCCTCCCAGCGTCATCTGTTGGACAGGCGAGGATTCTCCGATTCCTCCGCATCACAAAGAAGACCTCGAAGATCATCTGCTTCTCATCTTTCAAGAGAAGGCAGACAGTGATCCCGAATTCCTACAGAGGATCCAAAGACGATCAATCGTCTTTATCCCTTGGGATTTGCGGTTGTACGACTCAGTCGAAGTTTAGCCTAGGGATCCCCTTCGTGCTTATAGCACGTGATAGGTCTCCGACCTAACACTCATCACCATTGACATGCTGACGCATGAACTATTACTTATGGTTCCTGATTCTTGATGTGGATAGACTCTGGTTCCTGACCTGGTTCCTGGTTCCTGATTACTAATGATGTGGACAGACATTCGCTTATTGATGTGGACAGACATTTGCAATTCTGTACTATACTTAGATCGGTGACGTGCCTAGCTTACAGATCTTGATCGTTGACTTCGGTACCTGAGAAGCGCACGGACCTGATCGAGATCCGGCCCTAGATACTTCTTTGTATATATAGACGAGATGAGCTTCTTAGAAGCCTCAGCTCGTTCACCTGTAATACACTCGATCTCTGCACTGCGCCAAGCGTCTGGTTACCTTCCTAACCCACGCTTCTGCAATCTCTGTCAGATCTGAGCTTTGACTTTACAAGGTCTGACGACACAACGGAGTTCTCAGCCTCGCCTCTCTTCGGACCGCTCTCTCTACTCCCCACTACTACACAGGACTCGCCGCATATCGAGTCCTCAGCTGGTCTCCTCCCAGCGTCATCTGTTGGACAGGCGAGGATTCTCCGATTCCTCCGCATCACAAGGAAGACCTCGAGGATCATCTTCTGTTCATCTTTCAAGAGAAGCCAGACAGTGACCCCGAATTCTTACAGAGGATCCAAAGACGATCAATCGTCTTTATCCCTTGGGATTTGCGGTTGTACGACTCAGTCGAAGTTTAGCCTAGGGATCCCCTTCGTGCTTATAGCACGTGATAGGTCTGCGACCTAACAGATATATATTATGTATTTTGAAGAACATGCGAGGACGAGAAGACGTCTGCGAGATATATTGAAAGACGGACTCGATCGACAGCAAAGCCTTCCAGCTAACAGCCCATCTCTCTTGCCATCATGACTAACTCCTCCTCCAGGGACCTCAACCTCTTCCGAACTACATCAAGCTCTTCCAAAATGTCCACCAACGATCGCTTCTTGCAGGTGGGATGCGCGCGCGACTCCGGTAATAGGGGGTGTGATGCTTGGCCGCAAGATCATCATGGAGCGGCACAGGCCCTCGCAGCGGAGCGCATGGTGTCGCGGCTATAGACTGCAGTGACGACCCCAGGGGAGCTGCCTGATGGGTGAAGCCAGACGATCCTAGGTCCTCGAATAGACCATAACGAAGGGGATGGAGACGTGGAGATGATGCGAGGAAACGGGCATCTTGGGAGTCGCTCGTCTGACTATCCAAAGGCCCCCCCGTTTTATAAAATCTGAATAGTACACATAGACGTCAGTGTTAAAATTTGACTTATAGAAACAAACCCAACTCCGATATCGTTTTCCCGGCCTGCTGAGCCATCTTGCGAGAGGAACCCATGTTGCTGCTCGGAATGTTAGCAGTGTGAAAGTGGGGAGTTTCTTGAAGGAATTTGTTTGAATATAATCATGATATTATTCAGATGTTATAGAATCACAAAAGACAGCAGAGGTGGGGGGTATGAGGGTGCAGATACAGTATCTACATGGGGGCTTGGTGGATTACAGGTGACCAGCAAACCGTGACCTCTACCTGAAGTGCGAGGCCACGACCACGTGGTACCTCCTCATAGAAACAGACCGCGCGCTTACGGATCGATTCCACAAAACGCTGCGGTGGGGGTGTAGTCGAGCGGCTATCACGGCTTCACCCCGCGTGCGAGCGTTCGAGGCTGGGTCCTCCACATTATTTTCGTATCTGTCCTTTTGGGACACCTCCTCTTGCACGCTCCCTTCACAAGGGCAGTCGTTGTTTTATCTCATGTCTTTTTTGTCGTCGAAACCCGCGAGCCACCGTTCGATGTCTCGATGCTTCCATCTTGCAGACTCATTTCTCCACGTGATTGCATCAGGCCCTCGTCTCTGCCACCACCGACCCTGAACTACCTAAACTCATCCTCCTACCACAATGACAGACACCCCGCCCACCCCGCCCGTCGAGATCGCAGCCGCGCACGCCCTCGCCAGCCAAGTCGGCGGCCACGCCGGCGTGCTCACCACCGAGGACGGCTCGCTCATCATCAAGCCCGCGCTCGCGCTCGAACACCAGTTCTACCAGCAGGCGGCGGCCGATCCGGCGCTCGCGCCGCTGCGGCGGTGGATACCGCGCTTCATCGGGACGCTGAGGCTGGAGGGGCAGACGGGCGCGGGGGGCGAGATCGAGATCGAGATCGGCGGTGCGGCGAGTACAGGCGCGGGCGTGCAGAAAGATGAGTATTTCTTCCCTCGTCGGCGGGCGTGCCGTGTGGCTGACGTGCGCGCGCGCGCGCCCTGCACAGTCCCTCGTGCTCGAGAACCTCGTGCACGCGTTCGCGCGGCCGAACATCCTCGACGTCAAGCTCGGCACCGTGCTCTTCGACGAGGCCGCCCCGCCCGAGAAGCGCGCGCGCATGGAGAAGACCGCGCGCGAGACGACGTCCGCGCAGACGGGCGTGCGGCTCACCGGGTTCCAGGTGCGCCCCTGCGCTCGTTCTGCTTTGCGATCCCGCGCGCGGTGGCTTTGCTCACGCGCCGCGCAGGTATTCGACAACGCGACGCGCGCGCCGGTCAATACGCCCAAAGCGTACGGCAAGTCCCTCGCGCCCGCCGACCTCCCCACCGGCATCGCCAAGTTCTTCCCCATCGCCGTCTCCGCCCCCGCCTGCGATCCGACCCCCGCTGCGCCCTCGTCCTCTCCCTCGCCACCGGACGCGCCGCCGAATACGGGCCTCCCCGCGCGCACGCTCCTCCCGGTCCTGTCCGCCATCACCCGTGACGTGCGCGCGGTGCGCGCGGCGCTCGCGGGCGTCGAGATGCGCATGGTCGGGGGGAGCCTGCTGGTTGTGTACGAGGCGGAGTGGGCGCGTGCGGCGGCGGGCGTCGAGTGGCTGGCTGGGCACCCGGATGGCGTGGATGAGGATGAAGACGACGATGAAGACGACGAGGACGACGAGGACGACGAGGAAGAGGAAGAGGAAGGGGAAGAGGAAGAGGAGGAAGAGGAGGAAGAGGAGGGTGTGCAGAAGCCTGGGCCACCCTACATCGTCCGCCTCATCGACTTTGCGCACACGCGCCTCAAGCCGGGCGAGGGCCCCGACGCGGGCGTGCTCCAGGGCGTGGACACGATTTTGCGGCTGCTGCAGGGCCGCCTTGCGGAGGTGCAGGCAGCCGCAGAGGCAGAGGCGAAATCAGAGGCCGATACAGGGATTTGAATCATAATATATACAAGAGGACGCGCGGACACGCGCGCTGTATAGTATGTGTGGACGTGTGTGCTACAGGGGGCTAATTTATTGGCTTTTAGACGGACAATGAGCGATCCTGTCCGAGACGACGAGGGCGAGCCAGACACCTTGGTGACCACATCTCTCTCCACTCCGTCGATGCAACTACTGAGCTCTCCAGCGCGTCGCATGCGCGCGGTGCCTTCCGGCTCTCGCAATGCACGAATATCGGGGAATTCGAAGGCCGCGCGCGTCGCGCGCGTGACCAGCTCCGCGAGCCCTGTTCAGACATTCTGTTTCCCGTTGACCATCGACGAGCACGTGCGGTAGTCTCGCGGCCAGGCTGTACTGTATGTGCTGCCCATGAGGCAAGTCAAAGCCCACGTAGCTGTCTCTGCGATATGGCCTGAGGTGCGTAAACCTTTCAAAGAGGCTCACCGGGACCCCGCTCGTCGAATGACGCCACGATGCTCCACGATGCTCCTTATCGTGCTGTGGACCGCCGACGACTGTAGGCAAGTACCTTGCTGGTTATGTGCAGGCGGGTGCACAGTTCTCGACTGATAGCCTTGGTGTTTCAGAACATCGGCTGGCAGCCTGAGAAATTGGGTTCAAGAGACAGACAGGGGCTTTACGCATGCCCTAAATTGTTTCCAGCGGGCAACAGCTTTCGACTGGCAGCCTCAGTGTTTCCAAATATCGGCTGGCAGCCTGAGAACTCGCGTTCAAGAGACAGACGGGGGCTTTGCGCATGCCCTAAATCGTTGCCAGCGGGCAACAGCTTCGAGAACTCCGCCGTCATATAGAGAGCAGAGTTCCCGTTCCGCTTTAGCGTGCGGGGTATCTGTGCTAAGTAGGGTCTCGACTGGACCAACAGCCTGGCTGCGGCAATGCTCAAGAAATAACATCGAGGTCAACACGCCGTCTGATACAAAAAGCGAGTTTATTTGGGGGTCGTCAGCGCGGCTGTTCCTACCACCACCGCAAACCCTCCGACCTACAATTTTGCAATGATGAAGGTATGGCCTGTATTGCTGATGACTATGCCGCCGTCTTTCCCACGGTGATTTGACAATAGCTGGGCATTGGTCCTACAGAGAACAGATGACGGTGTGGATGGCCATAACATCGCATGGAAGCGTTCGACCGAGCCGCCACCGCGGAGGGAGAACAACATCGAATTTGTGGACGACAAGTGAACCGTGATGGGCGAACAGGTAAAGATTCTGTTCACAATATCGACTCCTCGCAGATAGCTTGATGACCCAAAAATCGTGCAGAGAAGTGGACCATCGAACTCAGAAATAAAGTCCGCCGAAAAGGTAGGGATATCCACCATCTCTTTTCAGCCCTTTGTGCTGATCCGCCTGTCATCTGAACCAGCCAATGTGATGCGACCACCTTATCTCTTTCTCAATTCTTGTCAGCGTACTTTCGATACACATTGATTTTGTTAGTCAGATCTTCTCGCGTGCCTTAGAAGAGCTCGGGTGTCAGACGTTATACAACAGCAGTAAGATATTCATAGCGCCATGTTCTCGACAGAACGGAAAATGTGTGGTCAAATGAAATATCCCTGCCAGGATTGGCAAGCGCACATGTATGGATCTACCTACCCTTCACCGCCATCATCACACGATCGCAGAGGTCTTTCCGGAATCTGACTTACCTGTATCGCCTGAGATTCAAAGGCGTCTTGCACAGACGCTAATGACTAAAAAAAACAGAAAAGTGAACAAGAAGGGTATTGTGTCGGAATCCAGTGCATCAGGCGTAAAATGCGGACGTACAAGACGGAGCGTGTGGATGTGCACATAGCGAAGGTAGAGGCTGCAGAAGCTGTTCATTGGGGAACATACATGCCGCTTGCATGAAACCAGAAACCCATATCCCAGATTGAGGGTGTGCACAAAGATGAGCAATTTCTCTGTTCGGTCGTGTGAAGGGCTTGTTCCTTTCCTATCCCACGGAGGCGAACGAAGGAGAGGGCTCAGACATTGCAAAGTAATAACACTCCCCTATTTCAAAACCCGTCGGCCACGAAGACAGAATTATTAAAATGCGTCTTAATGTGGTGCTCCCTCGCCCAGTCCTGGATCCTCTCGAAGTTTCGACAGGTGTGCATGACACCGCCTGAAGGCACCGACAACTGTGACGCTTCATCCCACACCCAGACAATGGTGCTAATATCGGACGAACACATGAGTGACTGGCGAATGCTGTCGAGGCAGTGGCTGAGGTGATCTGGCGCCAGAAATTCTGCCTGGACACGACCACTGTAGTACTCGAGATTGAGTGCCCATCTGATGATATTCTATACAGTTGGCGGCGGGGTCAGGGCAGAGGTAGTACGCGATAGACGAAAAAGCTTACGAGACAGTGCAGCTCGTGGAAGACATCCAGTGTGACAATATAATTGCGTTCGTCTCCGGGAATGGGTCTTGTTCTGTTTGTCAACCGCGCAGCCTGGCTCTTCGGTATCTGCGATATCCCGACTGCGAAGAAAGGAGTACGATTGTGAGTTGTCCCGATGAACCAAGAGATGCACGTTTAGCCATACAACTATAGAGTTCCTCCCAAGCTTCATCTACAGCATCCGACGGCGGTCCTTGATAGATCATCTGTTCAGACCCGAATCCACTGATCCATCTGTACGCTTGATACTCAAGAACCTCCTGTGCTGGCGCTAAATGGAAATGTGAATAATGAGACAGAGTGGAAACTACTTAGATGTACACATACAATACAGAGCTTGTGGGAAGATTGCACTTCGCGGCCCCCGGTGCAAATCGGCGTAGAAGAGAGACACGATGACAAGGATACACAGGATCACTTGGGCGGTGAGAGCGACTGTCATAAAGCAGCGACACCACATTGTCCGGCGGTTGGGTCTCACAAATGGTTCTATAAGCTTCGACGCCTCAGCATCTCCGATGCTGTCGTCAGTGGGGGAAATAAGGGGGAGAAAATCCACAGAGTTGTTTCGCATTCCTGGGAGCTTGTTGTTGTGGAGGAGGTTTGGATGTCCTCTTATGAGGCCTGCCTAGACTGGGTGACTTCAGACTCAATATGCATTGCATGGCCTTGTCGAGACCGCTAGCAGCTGTGGATCTATCAGAGAAGTCAAAATGATTCGTCTCCGCAGATAGTATTGGGTAATCTTGTTGTTCATGATGACCCTGCTACATGGTCAGCTGGTGAGATGACAGATGACGAGACAATTGTTGTCCTACGCCTTGAACAGTAATTTTATGGCATCTAGAGGAGAAGGCGATCTACGCTCAAAGATAGAGGCAAGTATCTTACTGTCTCTGTGCGGATTGAGCCTTATTTTCGGTGCAGAATCAAGATTATGAAAAGTTCTCGACAGCCCGAGAAATGATTCCCTTCGAGAGTTTGTGCATGCGCGAAAGCGTCGCTTGGTATAGTTCCTTAGAAATTTGATGCCCTATCGAGAGCATAGTCTTCTGTAACATTTCCGGTATACCGAATATTCGGGTCTAGTTGCATATGATAGTCTCGAGACTAGTGGAGACGTCAACATATATTGGAAGTAAAGCATTACCAATTTATGCTAATTCAACTGACCAGATGACGGAACATGACAGCCATTCACGACGCATCCGGTTTTCGGGTCCTCTAGAAGATCCTTTTGCAGCATTAGCATCTCCACAAACCTCCGGACGGTATGAGAAAATTCGTGCCAAAATCTGTTCCGCGTGCCAACATCAAGATTAATAGGAAGTTATCATGCCTCAGAAGACCATCGGTAGGGGGGCGCGAAATCCTAATTTGGCCACAACAAATCTAGTCTAAGACATGACTGAATGGACTCAAGTACGACAGAAACAGAGAGGTCAGTATGGGAAAGTAATGCTTCAGATATAAAAGGCGAGCTCATCTCAAGGACGTTTAGCAGCCTCCATCACACCACTAGACTGAAACCTCCTCGACCACAGAAATGAAGTTCATTGCCATCTTCGCTGCTTGGGCCGTCACTCTCGCCGGGATTGCTATGGCCGCTCCTACCAGCAACGTAGAGCTAGTGAAGGTATGTTTAACTCGACTGGCATTCGCCGTGTTGTCGCAGGTGATCTAACGACTACCTCGTTGCGCAGGAGCAGGACGTTGACACTGGTTTTGGAATCTACAACCATGCCGTTGCGCAGGGGCGGGACGTTGACACTGGTTTTGGAATCTACAACCATGCAAAGGTGGAGTTGCATTGATGATGTCTCACAACAAGTTATTCAATGATCTTAAGGCTTTCTAGAAAGACGATGACGACAATTCTGCTCACCCCGACTAGGAATGCATGGTAGAATTGTGCCTATTCTCTTTCGAACGTTTCAGGCTAATAGTACACATTCTCCTATGACTTGAAGATCGCCTGATCCCCTATGGACACAAGGGGATTTGTTTGTGGAAAAGAATATAAATTTGATGATTGACCTTGATGAAACTGAGATAGCATAAGCGTGATAAGGAAATTTCAGCTGCCGTAGGGGTTCGGAAGGGGTTACAAGGGCGGAAGAGGGTGTCAGATTATATGAAGCAACAAGTGGATGAAGACGAACCGCTTCATCCCTCAGCACTGATTAAAGTGTACCAGAAAGGTCTACCAGGGCGCATTCGAAAATATCCCAGAATGTGGAAACGGCGAGCCGTTCACGAAGTCGAGCTGGCGAATTTTGAGCGCATCTGAGTTATAGTACATCTACTTCAGGGCTAACGCACCAATGTACAAGCAGCATTTAGTCATTGACTTGCACTGATATTCAGATTGATCGTCCTGTGAAAGGCCGCATCAGTGTTGTATCGTGCCCAGACGCGATCATGGGCGATCAACTTACTCTGATCAGAGTTTTCCCCCACGCGGACAATAATGACGGAGAACAGAGGCGCCCTTGTGTATGAGGAGATCCAGCGTAGAGTCAAGTGAACAGAGCAGGAAGAACCTGGAGCCAGGAGGAGCCGTGGAGTCAGAGCTAAGAAGAGACCGACCCCATCGATTTGTCACGACTATCTATCAGTCTGCTGAGGAGACCAAGTCTGGACCTCTGGTGTCGTAGCGAGTTATAACCCTAACCTCAAACATCTACTCCCCGCGTCCTCCGCCGTCGTTCGACGTTGACCCTCACGAGAGACTTTTGAAATCGATGCCCATTGTTTCTGCTGCGAACCTCTTCATCGTCATATCACACGCTCAACCTATTCATGCGATTAAATTATTGTTATTCAAAAGTCATCGTGGATTACTGACAGAACGCTGAACATATCGTGAATTCGGTTTCTCAAGTAAGTGTCTCTAGGATTCCACTATTGAGCGCTGCCAAGACTCGAACTCCTCACACAGTGTATAGGTTTCTCTCAGAGCTCAGGTGCATTGTTCATCCCATAATATGGCAAGACGTTCTGCGCAGGGTGTCCGGACACCGTACGCTCACGATGGCCATATCGCGGCAGTTTTTCCTCCAGATACTTGAAATCTATCTACCAGGAGTGTCGTCCAGGTGACCTTCAACTGAACACCACTTGAACGTTTCGGGTCTTTGTTGCAGTGTTATCCTTGTTCGCCTGGCAGGGAGGGTTAAAACCTCCTACCACAATGACAGACGCCCTGCCCACACTCCCTGTCGAAATTACAGCCATGCACGCGCTCACCAGCCAAGTTGACGGCCACGCCGGCGTGCTCACCACCAAGGACGGCTCACTCATCAGCCAGCCCGCGCTCGTCCTCGAGCAACAGTTCTACCAGCATGCGGCCGCGGACCCGGCGCTCGCGCCTCTGCGGCGGTGGATACCGCACTTCTGTGGGACGTTGTGGCTGGAGGACAGGACGGGGACTGGAGTCGGTCTCGCGATCGACGGTGCGGCGAGTACAGGCGCGGCGGTGCAGAAAGATGAGTATCTTCTCTCGTCGGCGGGCATGCAGTGTGGCTGACGTGTGCGCGCTCGCGCCCTGCACAGTCCCTCGTGCTCGAGAACCTCGCGCACGCGTTCGCGCGGCCGAACATCCTCGGCGCCAAGCTCAGCACCGTGCTCCTCGACGAGGACGCGCCGCCCGAGAACCGCGCGCGAGACGACGTCCGCGCAGACGGGCGTGCGGCTGACCAGGTTCTAGGTGCGTCCTGCGTTCTGCTTTGCGGATGCGCTTGCGGTAGCTTTGCTCACGCGAGCGCGCGCGGCGGCGCATCGTGTAGGTGTCCGACAACGTGACACGCGCGCCGGTCGACACGCCTAAATCGTACGGCAAGTCCCTCGCACCCGCCGACCTTCCCGCCGGCATCACCAAATTCTTCCCCGTCGCCGCCCATTCAAATCCAGCAGCACCATCGCCCTCTTCCGCACTCTCTCTCTCGACCTTGCACTCGGATGCATCCTCGGATGCGCCGCAGAATACAGGCCTCCCGCGCGCACGCTCCTCTCGATCCTGTCCGCCATCATCCGCGACGTGCGTGCCGTGCGCGCGGCGCTCGAGTGCATCGAGATGCGCTTGGTCAGGGGGGGCTGTTGGTCGTGTACGAGGCGGAGTGGGCGCGCGCGGCGTTGGGCGTCGAGTGGCTGGCTGCGCACTCGGACGGCATGGATGAGGAAGAAGACAACGATGAAAATGACAGGGACAAAGAGGAATAGGAAGAGGAAGAGGAAACCCAGGAGGATGAGGGGGACGAAGAGGATGAAGAGGGTGTGCAGAAGCCTGAGCCACCCTACATTGTCCGCCTCATCGACTTTGCGTACTCGCGGCTGAAGCCGGGCGAGGCCCCGACGCGGGCGTGCTTCAGGGCGTTTACAAGATTCTGCGGCTACTGCAGGGTCGCCTTGCGGAGGCGCAGGCAGCCGCGGAGGCAGAGGCGGGATCAAAGGCCGGTTTGGAGGTCTATCATAAGGTATATAGAAGAAAACTCGCGGTCGCATGCGCTGTATAGTATGTGCGGACGTGTGTGGTTGAGGAGGCTAATCTATCGGCTTGTAGGTGGTTGGTGCTGGATGATGAGCGATTCTGCCCGCAAGAGCGAGGAAGAGCTGAACACCTCTGTAATCAGATCCCGAGACACCCATGGAAGACTTTCCACTCGTCGATGCAACTTACTGAGCTTTCCAGCGCGTCGCTTGTGCTCAGTACCTTCCGACCCCTGTAAAATAATCGGGAAATTCGAAGGTCGTAGGCTTCGCGCGCATGACCACCTCCGCGAGGCCCGTTTAGGGATTTCGTTCCCGTTGACTTCGACGACCATGTGCGGAAGTCTCGCAGCCAGGCCGTATGTGCTGTCTCTGCGATATGACAGGCGCGTATACCTTTCAAAGAGACTCGCCGCGACCCTGCTCATCAATTGACGGCACGACGCGACATGAGGCAGCTTACCATGCTGTGATCAAAACGATGCTTTGTGTGCATTTGTAACAAGGCCAAGTCTCGTCGACAATTGTAGGCAAGTACCTTGCTGATTCCGTAGAGGTGGGTGCATCGTCTTCGACTGGCAGCCTCGGGGATTCCGAACATCCGCTGGGAGCCAAAGAAATCGTGTGCAGCAGACAGACAGACAAACAGGGGCTTTGCGCATGCCCTAAATTGTTGCTAGCGGGCAACAGCTTCGAGAATCTCGCTGTCGTATAGGAGGCATAGTTCCTGTTCTGAATTAGCGTGCGAGGTATCCGTCTTTACTGGGACCTCAGCGGCAATGCTCGAGAAAGGGTACCGAGGTCAACAGGAAGAGAGGCCATCTGATACAAAAAGCGACTTTATCTGGGAGTCGTCTAGCAGGCTCCCTAAGTATTCCGTCGCATCTCCAAATCCTCCTGACCATCGCAAATCGCAATGCAGACGAAGACCATATCAACCGCTTGCGCCGCTGTGCTCGCCTTAATCTCCATCGCTGCTGCGGCCGCCGTGGACACTCCGACCAGCAACACTGCATTTATGAAGGTGCGGCCTGTGCTGCTTATGCATAATGCCCACCGCGCAGCTGTCTTTCTGACGACAGAGAGGCATTGGTCCTCCAGAGAACGGATGACAACAGTGTGGATCCGGCTCATATCGTATGGAAGCATCCGACCGATCTGCTACCGCGGGGAGAGGAAACCGTCAATTATGGGATAGACAAGGGAACCGCGACGGGCGAACAGGTAAGGATCCCACGATATCGACTCCTCGCAGATAGCTCGATGACGCAAAAATTGTACAGGGAAGAGTACCGTCGAACCCAGAAATAAAGTCCGCCGAAAGAGTAGGGACATCCACCCTCTCTTTTCAACCCTTTGTGCTGATCCGCCTGTCGTTTGAATAAGCCAATGTGACGCGGCCGCCTTATCTCTTTCTCAATTCTCGTTAGCGTACTTTCGAGATACAATGTTTTTGTTGGTCAAGTCTTTCTTGCGTGTCCTGGAAGAGCTCGGATGTCAGACGTGATGCAACGGCAATAAGATATTCATAGCGCCATATTCTCGACGAAGCGGAAGATGTGTGGTCAAATGAAATATCCCTGCCAGGAGTGGCAAGTGCGTATGTATGGATCCACCTACCCTTTACTGCCAGCACAATACGACCGCAGAGGTCTTTCCGAAATCTGACTTACCTGTATCGCCTGAGATTCAAATGCATCTTGCACAGGCGCTAATGACGGGATGCAAGTAGGATAGAAATGTGAGCAAGAAGGTACTGTATTGGTGTCCAGTGTATCAGGCGGAAAATGCAGACGTACAAGACGGAGTGTTGGAATGTGCGCATAATGGAGATAGAGAATTCAGAAGCTGTTCATTGGGGAATGTATATGCCGCTTGCATGAAACCGGAAACCCAGATCTCAGAGAAGTGTGCACAAAGATGAGCAATTTCTCTGTTCGGTCGTGTGAAGCGCTCGTTTCTTTCCTTTCCCGTGGAGGAGAACAAAAGAGAAAGTTTGGACACTGCAGAGTAATAAGACTTCCCTGTCTCAAAACCCATCGGCCACGAAGACAGAATTATTAGAATGCGTCTTGATGTGGTGCTCCCTCGCCCAGTCCTGGATCCTCTCGAAGCTTCGACATGTGTGCATGACAGCGCCTGAAGGCAGCGACAGCTGCACCACTTCATCTCACACCCACACAATGTTGCTGATATCGGACGAACACATGAGCGACTGCCGAATGCTGTCGACGCGGTGGCTGAGGTGATCAGGCTTCAAAAATTCCGGCCCTACACGAGTACTGTAATACTCGAGATGAAGCGCCCATCTGATAATATTCTATAGAGATGGTGGCAGGGTCAGGGTAGAGGTACGCGATAGACGAAAGAGGCTTACGAGACAGTGCAGCTCGTGGAAGACATCTGGTTCGACAATGTAATTGCTTTCGTCTCCGGGAATGGGCCTTGTTCTGTTTGTCAACTGCGCAGCCTAGCTCTTCGGTATCTGGGATATACCGACTGTGAATAAAGGAGTACAATTGTGAGTTGTCTCGATGAACTAGGAGATGTGGAGTCAGCCATACAATTATAGAGTTCCTCCCAAGCTTCATCGACAGCATCCGACGGCGGACCCTGATAGATCGTCTTTTCAGACCCGAATACATTGATCCATTTGTACGTTTGATACTCAAGGATATCCTGTGCTGGCGCTGGAATACAAGTAAGGAGAGACAATAGAAAGGAGACACTTCAAATGTACACATACAATACAGAGTCTGTGGGAAGATTGCATTTCGCGGGCCCTTGTGCAAATCGGCGTAGAAGAGAGACGTGATGACGAGTATATCCAGGACCACTTGGGCGGTGAGAGCGACTGTCATAAAGCAGCGATGCCAAAACGTCTTGCGGTTGGGTGCCACAAATCCTTCCATGAACTCTGACGCCTCAGCATCTTCGATGCCGTCGTCAACGGGAAGAATTGAGGGGGAGATTATCCGCATAGTCTTTTCGCATTTCTAGGAGTTTGTTGTTGTGGAGGAGGGTTAGATGTGTCTTGTCTGGGGCTCGCCTGGGTTCAAACCCAATGTGCACGGCCTTATCGAGATCGCGAGCAGCTATAAGTTTATCAGGGAAGTCGAAGTCACTTATCTCCGCAGAAATAGTGAGTAACTCTTGTGTTCATCATGACCCTACCCCATAGTCAGCTGGTGAGATGATGGAACACGAGACAACCGTTATCTTACGCCTTGAATAGAACTCGTCTATCCGTAAGAGGAGGAGACAATCTATGCTCAAAGATATAGGAAGATGTTTTACTGTTTCGGTGCGGATTGAGCCCTGTCTTCGGTCCAGAATCGATATCCTGAAAAGTTCTTGACAGCCTGAGAAATGATTGAAGAAGAACCATTCTCTCCCTCGGACCCTCAGCACTAAGATGAAGTGCGTGAGAAACGTCTACCACCGGGGTGTCCTCGAAGATCTGCCAAAACGTGTAAATCATAAGTGTGCAGCTATCCTTGCAGCCGTCGTGAGCCGTGCTCGAGATCGGGCCAGCGATTTGAATCAAGCATGATAGCCTGCCCGAATTGCACCCACTCCAGGGCTGAAGTGCTGAGGTACAAGCGGCCTTTCGTCGTTGACTTGCACTGATGTTCAGTTTACTCGTCCTGTGAGAGAGCTGCATCATGCCTAAACGTCAACTTACTCGAACAAAATTGATATCCTTCACAGACGATGACGATGGAGAACGGAGGCGAGCCATGATGATGTGCGAAAGAGAATCCAGCGTGGAATCTCAAAGGAACCTGAAGCCGGGAGAAGCCGGATTAGGCGGAGAGCGAATTGTAACCGCAACCTCAAACATCTACTCGCTCTTCGCGTCCTCCGCCGTGACCGTCGTTCGACGTCGACGGTATGATGTTCAAGACAGACCTTGAAATCACTAATTGTTTTCGCCGCGAACCTCTCCATCATGCCTCTATGCCTCCAACTCAGCCATGCGAACCGAGAAATTCTGCATGAACCACTATGTGGACCACTGGCAGAACGTCGGACGTATCTTGAATCCGGTTTCTCGTGTGAGTGCCCCACTATCGAGCACTGTCAAGACTCAAACACCTCACGACTGTAAGTTTTCTTTCCTCAAAGTTCAGGTTCATTGTTCTTTTCATGGTTCGGCAAGACGTTGTGCACAGAGTGTCCAGACTCCGTACGCTCATGATGGCCATGTCACGGCACTTTTTCTTCAAGATACTCGAGATGCATCAATCAGGGGCGCCATCCAGATGACTTTCAACTGCACGTCACCTAGACGCTTCGGGTCTTTGTTGCATTGTTATCCTTGTCTTGCTGGTAGGGAGGGCTACGAGTGCGTCTTACATCGAAAAAAAAAACGAAGTGATCCGTAACTTTGGATCTAACAGCAAACCGGAGGTCCTGCAAGCTAACGGGGTATGTCCTGGTATGTCAATAGCTTTTGCCTATATTCGGTCTGAATGCGGTCACAAACACATCTGTCAGTTCATGCCGTAGAACTGTTCTGTAGATGTTCAAGTAGCGAGTGAAAATCAATTCGCGACCAATGAGCTGAAAGCACAGTTTGAAATACGGCAGAGACGTTCAATATATTGTCGTTGAAGATAGGCGCTGCTGTTCGAGCTCACAGGCCGCCCCAAGTGTTCAAGCGATGATGCCTCCGGTCAATCGCCTCTTATGGTGAACGGTCAATGTATACTTCTCTCGTTGATTTTGTCATTGTAGAAGGTCGAACGAAGTTCGGAAGGTGGATCCATTGCGCCGTTGTTCGCGGGTAGAAGCCGCAGCAAGAGTCATCCGGTCCCCAAACTCTCTTTAAGTTGTAACCTCGAATGGTTGAGTGGTATCTGCATCTAAGTACATCTCATGACGGACGTGTATGCTTATTTTCTCTTGCACCCTAGATCATAATATTGGCGCATCTGCGCATGACGATGGTGACGGACTTTGTGAATGTTCATTTGTCACTTTCTGAGCAAATCTTCCATGTACCCGCTCGCCTGGAAGTTTTGTTCCTTTCATTCCCGAAGGCCGGTCTTCGCAGCGTCTTCGCTCATCATTGCTTCGAGAAAAATAGCCAGAATTTAAAGCTAACGAAACGGAACGGAAATTGCCGGTGCCTGTCCCTTTGTTCTTGCTTTGTTCCGTTACTTATTTTCATATTTCACTCTTTCAATGGACTTGAGATGTCATACAGGGTTATATACCTTCGGTATGACTCTGCTTTTTTCCATCAGCTATCTCTATGGCGGCCGTTTATGAAATATGACGCGCGATCCGGGAGCGGGGTAGAGCAGGGTAAGCAGGGTAGAGCCTGGTAGAAATATCGTCGCGTGGATTTATCTCCGGTAAGTTCCCAGATACAAACTTTGTAGGCGTTCACTTTCCTCACAAATGACATACACAAGCAAGGCATTCACCAGTGCACCTATTCATACTGCTTCTATGATACATGATGTTCATCATGGCACCTGTCCCGACCTCTCCAGACCCGCTGCTCTGTGTTCAAGACGAATACCTATATTTCACCCATCCGGAAGAAAGGAGAACGGCGTGGGTCATCTTCCGGTATTCCGATTGAGTATAAACGAATTGTCCGACGGTATTCGCAGCTCATCGGCGGCAGGCGGCGCAGGGTGCCTTGTCAGAAAACACATAAAAGAGGCTGCAGAGAACATGGTCACTCTCCATCCCCCTCTGCTTTGAGCTCATCGGGGCCTACGTGACGATGATGCGTCTGCTTGCTGTCATTCTTCCTTTGCTATCCTCCTCTGGACTTGCTCTTGGCAGAATTCCAGATGGACGTCTGCACGCAAATACACCTCCCAGGCCAGGCATTCCTCGCATTGCCGCGCCAACCGGTCCTGTTGTGCATGCGTCGTCAGCTGCGACACTTCCACCATACAACACAACGTACTACTTCGACCAGCTTATAGACCACAACGATCCCAGCCTGGGCACGTTCAAACAACGGTACTATCACACATGGGAGTTTTACGAGTCTGGCAAGTTGTTTATCAATGGCGATTTGCAGTTAAACACCGCTGACATGGGTCGATTTTCAGGTGGACCGATCATATTGTTCACGCCGGGTGAAGAGAACGCCGAAGGCAGGCCATTCTCGCTGAAGTATCGTTGACCTTCCTCTCACATTTTCTCGTGAACAGACTACACTGGGTACCTCAGGAACTCAAGTATAAATGGCAAGATAGCTCAGCAGCAAAATGGCGCGACGATCGTTCTCGAACATCGGTTTTATGGGGTTTCGAACCCGTACAACAACCTGTCCGTCGCGAGCTTGAAGTACCACACAATTCAACAAGCGATCGACGACCTCGAGTACTTCACGAACAACGTTCAGCTGGCTATGCCTGGCGGAGATGCTGTTGCGCCTGGCCAAGCGCCCTGGATCTTGATCGGTGGGAGCTATAGCGGTAAGCCGTTCAATTGGAAATCAACGTACAACCCCCTGATCTTGAGTCCAAGGCGCGCTGACGAGTTATACGATGGTCAAGTAAGTTGGCCTTCACTGGCTGTTCGACAATTTACTAAAATATGGCCTAATAGTAAACCTGGCCTTTTCTGGGCTGGGTATGCGTCTTCTGCGACCGTGCAGAACATTGTGTAGGTGGAGCCACCTTCCTAATCGCCTAAACTCACATCCTTCACATTTCTTTGTAGCGACTTCTGGGGATACTTTGAGCCCATCCGCCAATCTATGGCCAAGAACTGCTCCGCCGATATCGAGGCGGTGATTGCACACTTTGATAATGTCTTCGAGAACGGGACGCAATCCGAAATCGATGCGCTCAAAGACGAATACGGCATGGCAAATGTTACACACCTCGACGATGTCACGGGAGCATGTACGTCTCACTGATTCTGATTCCGTTACTCAAGCGATTGATCGTGATTTGGCCAATTTCTAGTGCGCAACAACTTATGGGACTGGCAACTCTTGGAACCTTCTTCGGGTCCTGGGACTAAGTTCTTCAATTTCTGCGACGCTCTGGAAGTAAAAGACGGTGTCAGCGCATCTGAGAGCGGCTGGGGCGCTGATCATGCTGTCAGCGCTTGGGGATCGTACTTCAAGGTCACTTATCTTCCGAAACGTAAGTGGTCACTCGGTGAACATTTCCAGCGTGATGCTGATTGTCCATAACAGTCTGTGGCACAGTAGACGCAGAGTAAGCCTTTCCAGCAGGCTGTTGCTGCAATTTCGGAAGACTAATATATATCTCCTTGAATAGAGATTGTCTCAGCACATATCTATCGAACCAGACCTTCTGGACTGATATCTCGGTTAACAATGCTCAGCGGTCGTGGTCGTGGATAGTGTAAGTTTTTAGAAAAGAGGTTGCATCTTAAAACTTAACGGCGTCTGGAATTTACAGATGCAATGAGGTCGGTTTCCTGCAGGTTGGAGCGCCAGCCGATCATCCCACCCTCGTATCTCGCCTGAATACGGTGGCAACTGAAGCGGTGAGTTTTTCTAGGAGTTCCTACCTTGGAAATTCAGACTCACATTTTGTGTAATCACAGAGGCAATGCCAGGAACAGTTCCCTGCTGCATGGAACTCAACACCGACGATCGATGTCGAGAAAACAAATGTGGCATACCACGGTTGGAATGTCACGGTTGACCGCCTCTTCTTTGCCAATGGCCAACGTGCGTGCCTGTCGCAGAATCTATGTGTTGTCATTTGATTCTGATCTACTCTTCTGTATTCTAGGCGATCCTTGGCGTGAGGCAACGCTCTCTGCTGACGGCGTGAACGTCCAGGGTACAACGAGCCAGCCGGTCATAGTGAGCGATGGCTTCCACACCTCAGACCTTCTGACCAGAAACGCGCTGGTCGACGATACAATTCTCGATGTACACACCCAGGCGTTGGCTAGCATGAAGACGTGGTTGGCGGACTGGACGCCAACCAGCTCCAAGCGGGAGTTGAAAGGAGCCTTGTACAAGAGAAGCTATCCGATCAAGAGAGAGGAGTAGATGTTTACGCACCTTGACGAGTATGACTTTGGCCGACAATCAGCACTATACGATTCAGTGACTTCGTTTGAATGCGATATCTGTTTTTTCGCATGTAAAATCTCTAATAGGTAGTGAGGCATGCCGTGTTACCAATGCGAACGGGGAGATATCGACTTTCTTTCACAATTTCCTGGGTGTCATAACCTTACTCCTATGAAGTTGGCGTGAGGCTGTCGTGTCAAGAGCTTAGGAACGATATTCCTCCCTCAGGCTACTGCTGGTGACCTAAAATCTATGACGAGCCAAGCGAGAAGAGGGGAGTGGAAATTCGCCGATCACAAATGTACGTCGTGCTAAGTTATTAGGATATTCGACATAAGTAAATAACACTTGCTCTCACATGGCCCGTCCACCGGAATGCTGCTCAGCGACATGAAGATCAACAATGATCGCTGCGATTCATCCTCAGGAAGGAAGACTTTATCAACATGGGCGAGGAAACACGCATAGGACGGCGCGAAAGTTGGACTATGCCCGTTTTCTGCCCATGGACCGCAAATCGACGCGGCTCTTCACTAGCTTCTTGGATACAACGGGGGTCGTCCGATTTGCCGCGTTCGTCCGCAGACTATACTCCATTGCCCGCTCCACAGACTCTTTCAGCGCCGTGGCCTGGTCCTTCGCGAAGAAAGCGACGGGACGCTGGACGTAGAGCCAGTTGTAGGTAGAGAGGACCCTGTGCAGCGTCTCCAGCCTCCCGAGGACGTTCGGGGACACACGTTCGCCAGTTTTGGCGTTCATCATCTGCAGAACGTCGTTCAGGTCCTCCAGCAAGTCCGTTGACTCTAGTATGCGGCGAAGGTCCACCCGACCTTGGTCACGGAAGAGTTTGAACATCAGCCCGACGCACTCCTTGCACACCGAATCCCGCATCGGAAACGGCGCGTTTCCAAACACGCCGCGGTCGTGCATCGAGAGCCCCTCAGAGAATTCGTCTACGAAGCGCGCGGCCGCAAGTTCGTTCGCACCCAACTCTGTCGGTTCCAGCGCCGGCGTGAGCCACGAGACGTATTGAAGCACCTCGAGCGCGGTCATGTTAGATGCACCGGGAGGCAGCGCGCTGAGAACGTTCTCGAACACGCCCGGACCAAATCCGACACGCGCATAAGTGATGTACTGGATCGGCGCGACCATGGCCACTCGCAGACGGGGCAGGTCGTCCGGGTTGAGGGTCGTCACGATGCCGCCTTGATCTCCATCGCCATGAAGTCCGTAGCGCCCAGCCCGTCCGCCGATTTGTTTGATTTGCGAGTTAGAAAGCGGCTTCACCTTGCTTCCATCGTATTTCGCAAGGGCCTCGAACACGACACGCTTGATCTTCCTAAAAGAGAGAAAGAGAAAAGGAGTTGACATTGGTCAAAGAAAACCTCTCAGGCGTACTCACAAGTTCAGCCCCATGCCGATGGCGTCACTGCCAATCAAGACATCGTACCCGCTGTCTGGGTCATTGAACAGCGCAGCTTGCTCGGTGCGTATCTCAGGAGGCAGACGCCCATACGCGATTGCGCACCGAAGGCCGGTCACCCTTTCGACTTGCTCCTTCAACCGGAAGATGTGTGAGCGGCTGAACGTGACAATGCAGTCTCCTTTCCGAATCTGGCTCAGATCGGACGAGAGACTGGTGTCGGCGATGGTGAGGGGCGACAGACGCTGATGTCTATTGATGATGAGTTCGTCACTGGTGTCGGCAAGTAAGGCCTGAATGATGGGCACGGCTGTCTCTTCCCCACATAAGTGCAGCTCGTTCGCACAGGCACCGAGCACGGCGGTTGTCCAAGCGCCTCCGCGATAAGGGTCTGCAATCATCTGAATCTCGTCCAGCACCACCACCTCATACCGTCGCTGCGGCATAAACATCTCCACCGTACAGCTAGAGAGCGCTGCATTCTCCAGGAGTTTCGATTCCTCGCCTGTGATCAAGCTACAGGCCCTCACGTAGCGCGGGTCGCCGACCTTGCGGATCGTACGGGGCTGAGACGGATCAGTGTCAAAGTTGCTATCGTCGGCGGGCTCGATGACGGGATCGTTCTCAGGATCTGCACCGAGGGGGACGATCTGCCCTGTATTTAGTCGCTCGTAAATCTCGTGCGCGAGCAGGCGCAGGGGCCCGAGATAGGTCCCGGAGGAGGCGGCAGCGAGCGCACGGAGGGCGTTGTGCGTCTTTCCGCTGTTCGTGGGCCCGACATGCATGATGACTTTGCGATGAATTGCGCGAGCGTGGGGGAACACGTCGGCGAGGCGGGAAAAGTCGACCGATTTCCGAAGGGCGCGTACGTAGTGGAGGGTTCCAGGAGAGACAAGGTCTCCGCGCGCAGGGTCGGAAGCCCATGCATAGAATATAGACGTTAGCATGGAGTCGAGAGTGGAGGTTTTGTCGGGTCCGGAGAGATCCCGGGCGAAGCGGGCTATACGCTCTTTGCTATAGGTAGCCGGGTCGAACGCGATGCCATTGTACATGTCATTCTCGAACGCGTCCATGAGGGGACGAAGTTCTTTTGCAGGAATGCCGAAGCGTCCTAACCTTGCCCGCACATGGCCTGCCTTGGACCAGAAACCGACTTCGCTTTGCAGTATGTCCAAGATTTGGTTAGCTGAGAGCGTGGACGCAGACTTTGGCTTCGGTCGATGTTTCGGCTTCGAGCCGTGCGGCACGCGGTCGCGTGGCGCATTCGAAGGCGGTGGCCAAGAAGGATTTGGTGGGAGTGGCAAGGCCTGGGAAGGGGTTATGTGCGAAGGCCGAAGGCTGGCATACCTTCTGGTGAAGAGGCGGGTTTCGAGATGTGCAGCGAGGTTGGAACGTACACGGCAATGCGAGCAGATGGAGAGAGGGACGCGCTGCATACACGAAACGGCTTGTGGTATGCCTCGTTTCAGATGAATTTGCCGCAGATTTATGGGTCGTGGATTCGTCCAGAGAGGATGGTTGAGGACTGTCGAGGATGACGCCGTGTCCAAGCGGCAAATTTACAACGAGGTGTAAAGCATAGGAGCCGTGGGAATCGGTCTCCTTGGGCTCTCGTCGAGCAAGTTCCTCCTCCTTGATTGCCAGCATGGCTTCAGTCGCACCCTCTCGTCTCGCAGCGCTTGCGCGTCTGCGATGCTCCATATTTCAAACATCCTTCAACCCCACATCCATGCGCACCGGTGCCAAGTATCTGCGTAAACGGCTGGTCGGCCCTTCGATGCTCAACTACTACCCCCGCGAAGTCTCCATCGCCAAACTTAATTCATGGAATCCTGGTTGGGACTTGGTGGATTTGAAGGAGCAACAGAGGGTGCAGGACGTCGAAGCAAAAAAGAAAAGAGGCAAGGGAACGCCGAAGAAGGCGAAGACGAAAGGCACGTTCCACGCATATCTTTTCGTTCATTGCTTGCTTATAACGGGCCTTGAATATAGCGGAAAGTCGTCGGTCGCACAGGAAACGGTAGACTCTTCAAATGCTGTCGTGTATCTTATTTTCCGCTTCCCTTCACTTCCCATCGATTTTCAAGCCCTTCATACCAAGCCTCTCAGGCTTTTGGGCATCGCACCATAAAGCATGCCAGTCAATACATTCCTAACCTGCACATAAATCAAGTCAAGCGTTTGAGGGGTGTTCTTCAAGTGCCAGCGTCATTATTGAGCAGATTGGTGAGTGGTGGGACGGGCACGAGGAGTCCAAACGGGGATGATATCCACCCTCTCGTCTCATTCGCAACGGATGAATTGCTTGCCGCTCTTGTGAGTCTCTTCCGTCCGCAGAGCTTGTTCTGGACCATAGGAACGGTTTCGTCTGGCTGACTTTCTTTTTATGACAGAGGCAATCAGCCCCAAACACTGAACAATGACCACTTGATTTTGTCTGCGTTGAACCTCTCCATGTGAACAATATCTTTCACTTGCGACGAGAGAAGTCATGGTGGTCTGTCTCGAGCTCTTATGTGACAACTTCATAGGCTATATCCACAAGCGAGTGTCAGACCACATCCCCACATCGTTCTACCTAGCGTTGTCGGCATCGACCTCTTCGCCGGCGGACCTCTGCGTGCGCAGGCAACAATGAGAACGCCAGCAACGATGCAATAGCTGACTCTCGCACGAATTGTCTCTTCACGTTGACAATTCGTCTCCAACCCCGATGCTCTGTACAGGTAAATTTGATTGGGATGCGACAAAGACACGCTTGGTTCAAATCAACACAAGTGGTGATCTCAATGTGAGAGAGACGCAAATATTGTCCACAATTCCCTCGTTTTCATGACGCTCCCTGAAATATTGAGACGCTCGCGTCAGACAGAGACCGGACGTAGCCGCATAGGACGAAATAGTCGCGTTCATGCCGAGTCCTGCCGAGGCTCGCTGCGCACACTCTGCGCACTGTGCCCGAGTACGAATCGTGCTCTGAGCTCCTTTTCACAACGACTCTCTGTCAAGACCATCACTGCTAGAGATTACGATTCATCAATCACCTAGTTTTCTTGGCTTGAACTACGAAGCACGCACGCACGCACCAAGTAGGTCAGCACATCCATACGATGCCGATGTCATCAAGAACGCTCAATCCTGTTCATCTATAGCATTGGTGGGGAAGACTCTCACTGCTGCCCCCTTGTGAATCACGAATCCACAATGGTAGGGCTCCTTTAGACACTTTCACTGTCACAGCACTGACGTCCTTTTAGGAGGAAGCTCAGTCCGTATCGCGTCCTGCTACCTATCGACTCAATCTATTCGACTCGCGCAACGTCAACCAAATCGCGCGACTCCTCCTCATACCCGATCTAGATATCAGGATTGCTGCATCTCGAGCACACAACGAGGCATTGCCCATTTCACAAATACCAAACGAGGTATTGGAGAACATTTTCCACTTCTACCTCGATGGACAGAAGAAGCAGTACCAGCTGAGGTCCCGAGGAGGATGCTATGGATATGAACCGCTGGAACCGTATCCGAAATGGTTCAAGATCACTCGTATCTGTAGTCGATGGCGTCGCGTTGCGCTTGGCTATTCTCGCTTGTGGTCTACCATTGCCTACGATTCTCAGAGGTGGTTTGACCTCTGCATCGAAAGACTACCTCCAAATCAGGTCATTGATGTTGCTCTGCATAACATCGGCGTTCACATCAATCAAACCATAATTTCTTCACAGATTGGACGCATCCGCACACTAGATATCGAGCCCTTTCTTGGATGGTCTCACTGGCCCGGCCCCTGCACTCGAAAAGATGTCTTTAACTATAAGATATGGATATGTGCGCGGCGGCCACAGACCTGTAGTCATTCCTACAAATTTTATCAAGAGCGCCTACCATCTCACCGAATTGACGCTAGGTGATGGAATTTGGATAGAGGGTGGACCGTATACTTTGGCCGGTCTAACACACCTCCGAGTGAAATTCAGTGTCACGATTCCTGAACTACAATCTCTGCTTCAGAGGGTCCCGCATCTACGCTCTGCGAACATCGAGAGGATCAATGAATCCTCTTCGCGCATGAATCATCCTGACTCAATAGTCACAGTGACATTGCCCGATCTGCAGACTCTCCGTGCGACCTTCTCTCCAGATACTTCAACAGGTGAACCCACTGCCCTTCACTTGCTCCCTGACCTCTACCTCCCTTCGCTTGCATGCCTGCACCTCGTCAATTATCTAGATCTAGACTATACCTCTGTGGAGGTTTTGGATCGCATGACAACTGCTATGTTGAGGTTCTTGGGACAGCCGAATGCGTTGCCATGTTCTATCCGCAGCATTGCCCTATATCACGATGGCAAACAAGATAAGATGCTCCAGTGTTTTTCATGGCCCGAAGGTGGGAGGACAACAGATTTATCACCGGAAGACCTCCTTGGCCCTGTCCAATCCCAATCTCCGTTCAGTTTTTCCTTCGCGTGGAGGCATTCTCGCAGACACCCAGAGACATTGAAGCTCTATCAATCACTTGATTCGGTAATCAGGTTTATGCCTCTCGCACACGTGCAGACCTTGACCCTGGGTTTGTCAAACTGGAAAATTTCTGTGCCTTACTGGCTATCAGCGCTTCGAACTCTATCCCAGGTGGAAGAAGTAACAGTCTACGAACACCATGACTTATCCAACTTTCTCCAAGCCGCCACTCCTCCTATCGGTGGGTGTTCGGGTGAATTTCTGTTTCCTCGTTTGAAGAGGCTCGTGATCAAAACTTCGAAGATGCCGAGACGCGGTGGAGCGCTCGCTCATGCCGTGTACCCTTTTGTTGAGGGGCGGCAATTAGCGAACCTGCAGTTAGATCAATTGGATCTTCAGTCTTCGAACTCCTTTTCAGGTCGGCTTAACAGGCACTTGTATGGGAAGGGTAATGCAACTTGGAATGGGAAGAAGATAGTGCCGTACAAGTTGAACGGCCCTCGAGCGGTGGCGGATTTGATGTATGATGGAGGGTGGATGGATTTGGACGAAGGGTCTCACGAGTAGGCGAAGAGTGGTTTCACCGACATTTGGGGACGATACGACATTTTTAGCGATGGCCCTTGAATAGACAGTCTAGGTAAGACACTGAATGTCACCATCATGTTTACGATAATGCAGTCA
Organism: Heterobasidion parviporum; assembly: GCA_002994785.1. Lineage (NCBI taxonomy): Eukaryota > Fungi > Basidiomycota > Agaricomycetes > Russulales > Bondarzewiaceae > Heterobasidion > Heterobasidion parviporum. The sequence goes on along the minus strand of PDUQ01000030.1, from coordinate 308,188 downwards.
ACAAATTGTGTCGAGCACAGCGTTGTTCCTACCACCGAGTATTGAGGACGTAAAGGTGTAGCATGGGGTAAAGAGAAACGTTGGATATGCACATCCACTATCCGCATTGGCGATGTCTAAAGGTACATGGAAGAAAATGTCACGTCCGTGGGAGACACTTGCTCTTGCTAGCGTCACAGGGAGAAACACACGTGGAAATTTCAACCTACCGTCTCGGCAAGGTCGCTGGCCGCGCCTCCTAACCCTCCCATTGCGGTGAGAGACCTAAAAAATAGCTGATCGAATCCCGACTGCAAACCGAGCCTCTCCAGCGCGCCGTTGTAGTCCTCTTCCTCTGTATCCAGGCTTTCCATCCACTCTTCCATTGTCCCAGTCCCGGTCACGAGCAAGCTCCGCAGGCGCGTCCGTTCCGTCTGGGTGACGGGCGACGAGCGCATGATCGGAGCTCCTGGGGTCAAGATGACATCAACGCCGTCGCTCAAGACGGGATCCCATGCTTGTGAGTGTAGGACTGCAAGCCAGCCGCGATCGAGGACGTCCAGCCATTCAAGGAGCTCGGGGAGCGTATCGGTATCCGGAAGATATCCCGGGATGGAGTGCATGATGTCATTGGTCAGACGAAGAAGATACGCAGTGCGCAAGGATGTCGATGGATCCAATGGAGGAATTTGCAGAATGAGCGAGAGAATGATGCGCGTGGCTTGGAGATAGGAGGACAAAGTGGGTAAAGTGGACGAGACCTCAGATCTATTTAGGAGGTTCATGTTAGATACTAGTGACTTTGTATGGGGCCAGATAAAGGTACCGCTTCTTGTAATTCCTCGTTAAGTCGAGGAATCTCTCTTCTAGATGATCCATCAGCTTCCGTTCCTGCTTGCGAGTGAGTGGACGCAGATTGTTGAACTCTATCGATGGTTTGGTGTCCCGCGCATCCTCCGTGATAACAGAATCATCAACATCGGGTGAGGGAGAACTGCTGTTCAGATGCATATTCGGTGATCCTACTGAGTACCCCTAAGATTGACAGTTCGCCTTTATTTAGTGATCCCTGGTTATGAGTATCTGACAATAAGTGGGGCGCCGCTACGCACCTATGGATATAGTACAGAGTTCCTCTTGTTTTTGGTAGCTGAGGAGTGCGAATCGCTTCTCATTGCAACTGCTCCGGTGGCTGGGAGTACTCCGAAAGAACAACCACTGCACTCGTTCAACCGTCGAACGCCAAGGGTCTGGTTCATCCTCAACGCACACTGTGATGCTTACGTCAACAATTGCCACGACAGTCTGTCAGCAAGCCGCAGTGCCGGTTCTCACCTAACCACCGAGTGCTGGCCCTGGACAAGCTCACTCCTCGTCCCGTCAAAGATCTCAAATCAGTCAAGTCTCATTTGTTTTTAGCAATAATATGTATGTAAATGTGACGGTGAACTTACTGAGCCGAAAATCATCTGCAGAGTATGTAGTATCAATCATCTATCTGTCACCGGATCCTCAATTGACTTCCCAGCGAGGGCCGTACCTAGTATATCATGGTAACCACGAGCACGCTTTGCTTCCATCATTGATGTGCGGAAATTCGAAGATGCGCATACATACAGAAATCATGTCATATTCGTTTTGTATTCTATGCATGTCACAAGCATGATACACTCCATACAACTCCAGCGACTGAGCTCACTTCAGTTATGCAAACACACTCTGCACCACTCGGACATATTCCTTCTTACCGTGCGCTTGCAGATCAAGAAATGCGAGACTTTGGAGCATACTGAGAGTCATCTTTGCCGCTGCATCCCCATCCTCATCGAGAAGGACCATCTCTCCACCAGGAAATAGCAGCTGCGGTGGCAAGGGAGGATATGCAGGTACTTTTGAATCGTTCGTGATCCGCGTTAGGTACTTCCCAAGAGCGTCCGCCACCCAGAGTGCGTAGGCGAGATCGGCGCGGGGTACAGGATCTTTCATATTGAGAAATGAGATGACGCGGTCTGTCGGGCGTCCTGATGATATAGGATTAGGGACAGATGCAATGGCCGCAGAACCAAAGGTGATGCAGTGCACGGCATCGACTGCCTCAGATGGCATTGTCAGCAGGTCATAAACTTGATTGTCGTTCAACGTACATGTATCGAAAAGGCCGATATCTTTCGAGTGAAAGAGGTGATACAACAGGAAGGCTGTTCCTCCTCCTGCCGAATGGCCGGTAAAGACAAGTGTAGAGAACCCGGTTGAGGCTCGAACTATTGCCTCCCTGACGTCGGAATACATGGCCTGCGCAACGTCGAGAAAGCCTCGGTGAACCTGGAAGGGGCCTGTGTTGTGCTGCCCCACAATGCATTTCAGTCTCCGAGTATATACATGACTGCACACCTACCTTGTCATCAAAGAGAGTGGTATTGTAGGCACTGGCATCGATATTGGTCATGTTGTCCGCAAAAGATTGGAGGAACCCGCTTGTCGCAGTTCCACGAACGGACAAACACAAGGCACCGGTAGCGGTGTCTTTGAATAAAGCCCAATTCTTTGTATTCTTCCAGTAGTTCGCTGGCGAAGCATCAATGATTTCTGCAGATGCTGGCTGAGCACTGAGAAGCAGGGCTCGGGCGCCGCCCTTGAATGAGGAGATGGCATCCTGTATCTGAAGGGAATAGACCTCCGCGGCTGCCCAAACGGAGAAGTGCACATATGGAATAAGTACGGTGTTGAGTTCATCTCTGGAAGTACAGGCTAATGGGCCAAATGACGCGCAACATGAAATGTCGCACAGACCTTGTCCAACTCTCTAGGGTGACTGGAAAGGAAAGGTCGACGGCGTCGCTCCCTTCTTCATCTAGGGATACGGCGAGTCCGTCGAGCGCCTCCTTCACCTGAGGCAGACCTGCAAGCAACGTATAAGCCTGCCTATCAGATAGCTCTGAAAGCCCTCCTCCAGCTCCAGGATATTACAGCGTGTGCGACTCACTGATCTCGCCGTTCTCGGACGCTCTAGCAAATGCTCCCACGACCGCCGCGAAGTTCTGAGAGGCTCGACCGGATTCATCAGGAAAAGGGCAGATTACTTACGTGACTTTTCCGAACTTTTCTGCACTTGTTCATTCTTATCAGCTTTTTGACCAACTTACAGACTTAAAGAAAATATTCTTTTATGATTATAATAGGATAAAAGTCCAACAAGTCAAGAAAAGAGACGAGCGAGTAAAAAAGTCAAGAAAAGAGGAGGAGAAAAGTCCCGAGATATTGTAACAAGTTGAAAAAGTAGGTTAAACGTGATGCCCGTGATACCTTATGTCTGATGTTTGGAAACCGTTACAGATGTCATCTGCCTGTGGCTCGATTTGTCGCAGGTGACAGTGCTGAGCTCTCGCTAGTGAGCGGCTCGCTCGGAGGAGGCGGATGAACTGCGGGATGAACTTGGGCTAGAGGCCATGACTGAGCATGGTCGGCACGGCGGGGAGCAGGGCGGGACGTACGTGGTGCGAAAAGTCAGCGTCCATGATGATCACAAAGTCCCCCGTGACAAAGTTGAGCCCGTGGATGTACGCCGTCCTATGCAACGTCAGGCCGTGCGTTCGAAAGAGACACGATCAGAGCATCAGCACATACCCGAGGCCAAGTTTGCCAGCGCGCAGGTGCAGGACCTGCAGGAATGTGCAATGTGCGTTGAGCACAGGTGGCGGGGGTGGGGCAGGGGCAGGGGTAGCTCACGATTTTGTCCTCGCCGTACACGTGCGTGAGCTCGGCGGCAACGTCCTGTGTGCTGTCCAGGCTGTTATCGTCGACGACGATGATCTCCCACGCCAAATCACTGTGTTCATCACGCCCCAGAGGGAGTTGAGCTCGGCTTGTCTCGGAAATAGCTGATGTTATGGTCGAAAAGAGCATGTGCATGACACTGTGCGCGCCAGGTCAGGTTGGGTCGGTATCAGATGCAGAGACAATGAAAACGAGGCACACCGCGACGTACCTTGCACAGCGTGACTCTCGGCGCCGGCAATGCTCCCAAAGCTGCCATCAAAATTCCTGCGCTCCACAAGGTGCACGACAGTCTTGTACCGGTCGAGTTGGTCGAGCGCGGAGATGGTGCGATAGAGAACGTGCGTGTCGAGCTCACTGACTGTGTCCCCTGTGAATACACTGACAGCCGCTAAAGGTCGAGCTGTGGTGAGACAGCGATGAGCATGACGCACTCATGACGCTCGACTTGGAGCTCCAACAGTAGACAGCCGGTAAGCACGCATGCTTATGTACACACTCTGCCTTACTTAACTAACTCATCGACGCTCGGCCTCTCCTGTCTTTCACTTGTCTCTCACCACCACTCGCAAATTCTCCAGCTACAACACCCCTCTTGGAGCTTCACCATCCTGGAGCTAGGTGGGCTTCCTCGGAACCATGGTGAGATGTGAGTCCCTTGTGCATGGAGCCGTCTTTCTTGCATTGAACAGGAGGGTTTCGAACAGTGAAGGCGAGTCTACAAAATGTATTGTATGTTCCCCGTCCTCCTTAATAATCATCTACTTATCTATACTGACATTTTTCTTGAGCCCCGCGCGGTTCGCAGGACGAGTCTCACCCACATCGTTGATCAACACTGGCAAGACCCCCCGAGCCCTATTGGGAGCCAGACCGAGGGCCTTGGGATCAGCTCGCCAGCTGAGGTGCTGGCCAAGGGCCGCACGCCCCTCATGACCCCTGTCGAGCGCCATCGCGGCGCCTTCCTCCCCTCCCTAGGTAAGAGCTTGACCTGAAGCCAATTAGTGTCGCTGAACAACTATCCCCAGTCATCGCCCATCCAAACTCATTCGACTCTGACGACCTGGAGATGAACGACCGCGCCATCCAAAATCAGATTGCCTAGCTGTTGTCTGGCTGTGCCTCGCACGTCGCCATGCAAACACTGCCATCACAGCCCCCGCCGGCCTCGCACGACTAGCTAAAGGCGCTCACCGACACACACAAGGACGGGAAGCCTGAGTCCATGCAGCACACACGAGCCTGCAGGAAGGCCGGCATTGGGCAGTCAAGTGCACTGCAGAGCTTGAGACGGCCTCCTTGCCAGGTATTGTTTCTCCTCATTCACCTCAAGCATTTTCTCATGCTGATGTTGTTGATAGGAACCATCGTGTTGTACGATAATCGCATGAGCGCCGCCGAAACCAGGCGCTGCGAGCCGGAAGATGCCATCGCGGCCGTGATGTTCGGGGCGTACCAGGCCGGGTGAGGGTGTGGGCGCTGCGACGTATAGTTACTTTAGATAAACCTTAGTTAAACTATAGTCAATAAATAAATAAATTTTGGAAATCTAGAATCAATAATGATGTGGAGCATCTTAAAGACCTTTTATGGGTTGCTTACATGGCTTTTTGTGACACTTTCATGACTTTTAATCTGTCTTAAGCAAGTTACCCGGACTTTTCTAAGGAGGGAGCCCACTTGTTGAACTTTTCTAAGAGGTGAATCTGCCTATCTAAGTAGGATCTTCTTGGAACCTTAGGTCACTTTTCGGAACTTACAACCTTATACAAGCCCTGTAAGTTCCGAAAAGTAATTTGACGTTTTCCTGATGTTGGGTACTAGCACAGACCTGGCCGGATGCACCGATTGTCATCGCTGTGGAAAGTGAACCGGCCCGGCTGGCGCTGTGAGTGCTCTGCATGTCTAGTCTGAGCTCAAGTGGTATTGAGAACGCGCGAGGCAAAGAACGGAGGTCCAGTCGTCACGACGCCTACTATTCTTAGATCAGGTTGCTATCCGCAAAGGGAACTATCACCTCCATGCTTCTCGAATTTTAGACGCTGACTTGCTAAACGTGGAGTAGACTCTGACCTTGGACGATATGAACGCAGCTGCATCATTCCGTGGGACCAGCACCAACCATTTTCCCGACATGGAAAAGGAACCAAAGGACGACAACCGATCTTGGCCTACATGGATGACGTGGCCTGAGCAAGGCAAAGACGCAATTGCCTCTGCAATCAACGAGTTGTTCTGGTCTTCAGCCAGCGAGGCTATCAACACCGTCCTATCACTGTCCCTTGACGTTGGAAGATGTTCAAAAATAAATCTTTCGGCGCTCTCCAAAAACAATGTGACCAGCCAACCACCAAGTTCGGAGCCGTTCAACCCGCCAGAAGATGAAAAGGCGTTCCGGCATATTGCTCTCTGCTTGCTACAAACTATAGGTATGCAAGCACTTCCCGTTTGCAAACGTAGACAGAGTGTCAAATTCGAGACAGGGCTGTTCGATTGTTCTGTCCTGCTGGAGCACCGTGGGGATACACTAGGAACCGGGGTTGATGCGCTGGACTGGATGTTTAGCCATCCCAAATTGCGATTTGCGACTCGTAGCACGCTGCACTGGGGAAATGCACACGGATCCATCATTTATGGTCCGCTACGATTCGAGACGGGGGTCAAAACGGAGGATAGTCTGTAAGCGTTATTATGACTAGATCAAAGGCGGCGCACCTTCTGACTCGGGACACCAGTGTCGATGGCGTTCTTATAACATGCCTTTTCAACCCGCGTGGAAAACGTCCGGCATTGCGCATTGTTCCCCTCACATCCGGAAGAGACCTCGGTTCGCATCGCCTCGATTCTACGGACTTGCGCAATATCCCTTCTGGGAGGGAGTGTCGAATCCCAACCTTTTCGCCGTTTGCCTTAGTCAAGCAGGCGATTGACGGCATCTTTGTTCAGATCAACAACAAAGATCCATGGTCCGATGTCATCCTCACCTCGTTCGTATCGTCTGTGTTGGAATATCATCACGCTAAGAGCGTACGGCGATTGGGATACGCAAGGTTAGAACATGTCAGACGCGAGCATGTACAAAGAATCACGCACCTCATGCGCTTCCAAGGGCAGACCGCCTACGGCACCTTCGTCGAGACCAGGATACACGCATTCATCTACCTTGTGGTCGAAAAGCCGAACATCGCGACCTGGCATTCTATATTCCACAACTGTCAGCATTTTTGTAGCGCAGTGTTGGAATCTCAATGCTTCCTTCGCCAAATAGGATGCGACTCTGCAGGGAGTGGGATTGCTGGGTCACATACGTACTTTGCGGCCCTGCCGAGCACTTCCAAAGTGCTCCGACTCGCCGACGATCAGAGCGCCGCATTGTCACCGTGGTTTTCTGAGTACTTTGGCTCTGTTGAGCGCTCCAAAGAACACGCGACGATGCTTTCATTCCGCCGAGTTGACAGCGGTGAGAAATCTCGAGGGACTCTGCTCGACCTTCGTATGTTTGGCATCCCGGCCCTTCCAAATCGGGCGGACCCTTCGTAGACCAATGGCCGGCTTGGGATCCGCGCCAGCGAGTCGGCTGATGCATGGTTCTCCCTGTCTGCGATTTCACTGTTTTTTGTGACAATGCAGAACCGACCGGAGGAGCTCAGTCGGAAACTAGCAGCCGTGTCGACGGAGAATGGGATGGGAATGCTGGCGCTTGGCTACTTCGAGTGGCTAGAAAAGGTCGCGCATTACCACCTGCTAAACTCAGTAATGCGCGGCTACCTTGCGAGCCTGAGTGCGGAAGACATCGAAGGCATCATGAAGATGGAAACTTACCAAAGTTTATTAGCTGACGCCGATGAGGCTATCGCCCGTGCAGAAGAGAAACGAGACAGAGCTTTGCTCTCATATAAGAAACACCAGAGGAAGGAGGAAGTGAAAAGATCTCGAAAGAGGCGCGATGCTTTGACATCAGTCTGGGAGCTAGAGGTGAAGGTTCCTATGCTCAGATTGAGGCGACGTGGGCAGTGGGATTGGTTTGCGACCTTAGGCTGAGTACTAAAGAGGTCACTACGGATTGAGAGTTTAAAATCTTGACTTTAGTTTCCGACGAACAGACATAGAACACTATTTCAATAGCCAATGCTGCTTACCTGAAAAGTTGAGAAGTTGCGCCGTGCCTGTGCGAAGCGCTACCAAGTTGAATGAGTGTTTGAAACAACAGGACACAGAATACGCTGAATTTGACACTTACCGATCGTCTCTGTTCAAGGCCTTCTGCTCAAGTCGACGGTCAGCCGTCGACTGGATGACCTCTTTCCAGACGAAAATCCACAAAGGGGATGTCGACTTGGGCTCTTTTTTTTCTCTCAAATAGATAAATTTTCAGTATCGTGACGTTGTGAGGATAGGTTGAATTGTCAGTCGTCATAGCCAAAGCGCGAAAAGCCCCACAGACAAACCGGTGGATGTTCCGTGTAAAATATCTTCGACTTGCTCCAGGAGCGTAGATATATGCGACAAAACAATGACGTCTGACTGCGTTTTTTTGTTCTTGCCTCAACCATATGGAATTACAGTCTACAAGCCCTGAAGCCTGCCAGTCTCCTAAGGGAAAAAATCACGTTGAAGAAAGACTCACGTTGACTGCGTCAAGTGAACGCTCCGGCCTGCTTCCTGTGAATTCGATGATCCGAAAGATATTTCTGAGCCATATGCATCAGAGCGATTACCATGTTCAAAAGCCCGTCCCGAAGTAGAGCGCATGATTGCAGACGTTGTGGTGAAGAATGACTGGTAGGAATATACTTCAAAATTACGCGATAGCTTCGACTCCCACGCTCAAGCCTTTTTCGTCTGCACTCCTCCAATCATGCTTCAGTACCTTCAGTCTGCTTCAGTCTTCGAAAAAGCTTTCGCATACTCGTCTAATTGACAGGATATCGGAGGTGCTCTCAAAATGACAAACAAAGAAAACATACAGAAAAATAGACGGGATAAACAGGGATTCAGAACAACATGAAGAAGATCCAGCAGCTAAGAACAGCTGAGCGTGCATTATGAGATTCCTAATTAGAGCTGACAAGTGAGTGTATAGGAATACAGATGAAAAGAGGTCATAAAATGTCGTTTTAACATGAAAGCCTTGGAAAAACGGATGGTTAAAAACGAACAGAGAGAAGCAAATAGGTAAGGTCAATGAGTATAGGATCAGAGTCAAGTTGGGATGTCAGGGCTATCGAGCAGGTGGTGTTGATCGTGCTGTTTTCACATTTGCTTCGATGTCGGAGAGCTGGGAGATGCGCTTTTCTGCCAAGTCCTTCTGCCGCTGCAAAGATCTACAGAGTACTAAGTCGAAAGTGTCTCCAAAGCAGGTGAGGGTACGTACTTGAGTTGATTTTCCAATTCTACAACCCGCTCCTTATACCCCTGCTTCTCTCGTTTGACCTTCTCCTCTGCAGCCCGCAAACGAGTCTCGTACTCCTTCACTCGGGCTTCCCACTTGCTGTCTGCAACAGTGGTCTTCTGATTCATCGTTGCCATCTTCTCCTCTGCAGCCGCCAGTTGGTTTTGTGCGTTGGTCAATCGGCGTTCCGCGTTGCTGGCGCGGGCGTGCAGGGCTCGGACCTCATTCGAGTCTCCGGGACCAGGACGACGAAGGCTCGCCAATTGTGACGTTAGCTCCGAGTTCGTAGCCTGTCGACAAATTGAACAACAAGACGATGTACGATGTTTACATTTGGCTCACCTTCACAGCTTCCAACTCTCCTTCCTTGGCGCTGAGTTTCCGTCGCCAGGTTGACTTTGTCTCAGCATATGTCCTCACACTACTCTCGAACTTGTCGATCTGCGTCCACCGACGATCGAGCTGTTTCTTCATATCGATCAACTTCTCGGCGAATCGTGTTTCGGCTTCCTTGACCCGCTTGTCGAAGTCGAGCTGAATTTGACTCAGCGACTTGAGACGAGTAATCAAATTATCGTGGAAGACGCTGAAATTCGTGAAGGGCTTCGTCTCAGCTTGACCGCCCTTCTTCTATTGATTGTATGGAAAATTAGGTGAATACGCTTTGATTGATCAGGAGAGGCCACTTACGGGAGTTCTATCAACGCCAAGAATTTTATCCATGTATTGATAGATGGTGAGCAGAAGCGTGTTTCGTTCGGTCAACTGGTCCCTGTACTGACTTTCCGCAGTCAACAGAGAGCGCTGATCTTTCGACAGGCGCTGCTCGAGTTCGTGCACGCGAGTGCGGAAAGCAACCAGCTCGGACTCTGCCGCAGATAGACCTGCCTGCGTGGTGTCCAGCTTCTCCGAAAGGTTCAGGCGTGCCTGCGTCTGCGCCGCGAGCTGAGATGCTAATTCCCGGTTCTCGGCATGCAGTTTATCGACGATCCCGCCTCGTTCGCGGCTCCTAGTTTCCCGTTCGTCAAGCTCCTTTCGTGCACGCGACAGCTCATCCTCGAGGCGCTCGAGATCACGCTTGAGTCGATCTACTTCTAGCTGCAACGAGAACCGGGCGGTCGTATGGCTCTCACCCAACTTCTTCGACTCGGCCTCCATGGACTGCAACGCTGACTGGAAGGCGGCCAAGTCTGTATCGCGCTGGGAAAGTAGTGACTGAGCTCGGGAAAGGTCATTGAGCGCATTTTGCAGGGCAGACTCCTTGGCCTCAAGAGTACGGCGCTCGCGCCGTAGTTCGGCATCGTGGTCGCGTTCTGACTTGGCCAAATCGCCTTCGGCGCGTTCCCGCGCTTCCCGCTCCTTCCGCACCTCCTCAACGAGATCCTCTACATGGTGGGCGAGCTCCTCTTGGCGAGCTCTGTGCGCCGAGATATCTTGATTGCAGGTCTCGTACAGATGCGTCATCTCTTCGAGATCGTCTTTGAGGACCGCAACTTTCTAAGGAAGAGAGCTTGATCAAGATGGGATGACAGGTTATGAGGTCCGTGCGACAATACCTCTTTGAGGGCTGCAGCTAGTGCCTCTAATCTATCTCGCTCGACAGCTTCATCCTCCCGTATCCGATCGTTCATCTTTTTCAGCTCATCGCTATCCTCCTCGAGTTCGTAGATTCGCTGGCCGAGCTCTTCAATCTCCCGATTCGCTGCGGCGATTTCAGCGTCTTTCTCGTCTGATTCTGATTCCAGATGGGCGAGCGCTGCCTCGAATTTTTCGTGTAGGGTATTCGTGTTCGACTCCAGCTCGGATATATGCAGGCGTAGCTCCTCGCATTCTGAGTCGCGCTCAGCTAGTGCCTGGAAGACGTGAGAGATACGTGAATCAAAGGCAGGGAAATTTTAGTAAGATTACTGACGTCTCGAAGCTCCTCAATCTGGTTCTTCCCTTCATCGAGCTCGCTCTTCCAACTATCCTCGACATCATCCAGTATGCTCCTGTGCTCGTTGACAAGCTCGTTGATCTCCCGTGTCTTGTACTCGAGCTCATCCTCCTTTTGCTGTAATTCGATCGTTGCCGCCGCCAGCTTGTCCCTCAGCCCGTTCAAGCCTTCCTCCATCATCTCCCTTCCTTCCCTTTCTTCTAAGACCTGAGCTCTGCTTTCACTCCGCTCCAGAGACTCTATTTCCCTCCTGCGATGCAGATCCTCAAGCTCCAACCTCAACGCCTCCATCTGGTCCTGCAAATCCTCCTTCTCGTCGTCTCTCAGAGCGACGAGGTCCGCATGCTCCTCCAATGCAGCCTTGAGTTCCTCGTTGTCCGCCGCCATTTCCTGCAACCGCCGCTTCAGTTGAGCGTCACCTGCTGGTGGTACATCCCCCCGCTCCTCCACGATCACCCTCAATCGCTCCAACTCATCCATGTTCTCTTCCAACAAACCGCGCACGCCATCGAGTTCCTCTTCCAGCTCTGCATTTCGCTCCTCTGCATCTCTGAGTGCCGCATCGTCAGGGCCCACTGCTCGCCGCCGCCGTAAGTCTCTGATCTCCCGCTCCCGCTCCTCCAGCATTTCTTCTAGCTCCCGTTCTCGCCGCGAGCTCCCTCCGCCACCCTTTTGAAGCCTCTCCAGCTCTTTCTCCAGTTCCAGGATCAGCTTTCGAAGCTTCTTGAGCTCCATCCCGCGTTGCTGCACCTCGACTTTAAGATGGATATTCTGCTTGAGCGCCGCATCGATATGGTCAGGAGCCAATTGAGCAAGCCTCTCCTCAAGAAAGTGCACTTTAAGTTTGATGTTGAAATTTTCTTTCTTTAAATTGTCGATATGCTATAAAAGATAAATTTCAGCATTATACGTTAAATCAAGATCTGGACAAAGATGGAGCGTGAAACAGAGTGTAATCCGGCGTCATGATGAGAACATGAGCTGGAGTGATGGAATGCTCTGAGAGCCAGCGCACCATGACTTGCTGGGTTCGTGGTCGCGGGCTCATAGCGCATCGTTTTAGCACTCAACAGTGCCCGAGCCATTAACCATTGACCTCCCAGTAGCGCTCCAGCCCACAGAACAAGCAACCCCTCCACTCCAGAGCATGCCGCAATGAACCAACGCACGCACCTTTTCCTGGTCTCGGAGAGTCAAGTTGACGCTCTTCGCGCCTGCTGCGCTCGTCCGAGCGCGTTTCGAGCGGCCATTCAATGGAGTATCAGCACCTTCGTCCCACTTCTTGTTGCGCACCGCGGTGTTCAAGATATCAACCTCTGGGTCCTCTCCATCCTCGTCGTGTCCCGAGAGCCCAAGTCGTCGGGCCACAGGCGTGACCTCGCTCGTGGGTCGTCGGAAGTAGGTTGGCGGCGATGGTGTCGTCAAGGGCGCTGTGGAGGGCGCGGTCGTCCCTGAAGATGTAGACGGAATCCGCAGGGATTTGGCTGGAGTGGAGAAGCCAGATGCGAGCGAGCCTAGTGACAGATCGAGATGAGTGCCGACAGATTGCATGGACGAGTCAGCCCGCATGTTCAACGCGGACGACATACTGTCTTGAGCGCCCTTGGCGAGAGCGTCGGCAGTGTTCGCCTAGGAAAATGGAAGACGGTGAGTTATTGAATGTTGAACCGACGGAACGAGCTGAACAGGCTGCGACCGACGCGTGGTGGAACGGAGTCACGTGACCCATGTTTTCTCTCACAGAGCAGCACACCTGTTTCTGCGCTGGACGATATATGCGCTGGAAAAGTCTGGCCCATCTTTTGCGTAGCAATCTCGAAGATGTGGCACGATGCGTTCTACTGATACAAGTCTTGTGTCAAATGAAGCCTATGGAACTAGCGTGCCAAATCGGCCATTTTTTCAAACCAGGAAACCACAGACGCCACTTTCCTGACCGTCGCGTCGCTATACCCAAGTCTCAAATCCGATCGAAGGCGCTGATCTTCTGGGAACGAAGCGCGCGGCATAGTACGATAACATATCTCCGCTTTTGATTTGAGATGCGGGGACGCGGTGAGCGCAAGGGGCGTCCCAGGCTCGCACGATGCTGACACGTCTGAAAAACGATTGGGAGCCGGTAGTCTGAGGAGGAGAAAAGGAACGTACTTTCCAGGTAAACGACGTCGCCGCGTTTGATGCCCGGCTCCCCTGCGACACCGCTCCAGGCATCAGCAACCTCTCTCCAAGCAGTCAGCTTACAGACTGCCCCATCCTCGTCGCCTAATATCATCTTGAGCAAGCCAATTTCTTTGCCAGTCTCTGGCCCCTTCCCGATCTTGATCACGTCAGGGCCATCGACCTCCAAAACGGCCATCAAGACGCAGACCTTGCGTGTTCCAGAAAACGGTTTGATCGTGGAAAGCGAAACAAGAGTGTGGAGGGAGAAATCAAAAGATGGAAAGCGCGCTATTGAACTGTCAGATGCATGGGTCTCGTTGTAAGAGTATGAATCTGTGAATTGTGTTTCGAGAGTAGTTTGATTCCGGTCTTGGTGCTGCGACTGGGTGCCCCATCGTATGAAGGTCGTTCGCTCTGCAGGAAAGGTTGTCAAAGATGTCGAGCGCTCAGAGGCATCACAGAAGGAGATTCACCATCACATAGAGTTTACAGATATATGTCGAGTGACAGCCCACTCACCGTATCTAGTGGTCTCATCCAGCAACCTACTCGTGGGGCTCATTGGCTCATCTTCGAGCTCTAGCAAAGATTCACCATCATCGTCCTTAAAGACAATGTTCTGGTATATCATAGAAATGCGGCGACTAGCAGCATCCAGGACATAGGAGGGAAACCCAGGAAACTCGGATGGTGTAGGGTGTGATTGGGCATGCTGCCAGTAGAACTTTGATGATGTAACCTGAGGGGGGGGGGCACCGAGAAAGACTTTGAAGCGTCTGCTCATACGTGTCGTCGCCGTTCTTGTCGTCAGGCCTAGTAGATTGAGTGCAAGCCTACCCGACGTATGCCCTGAGCAACAAACTGAGCGGCCCCAGACTTCGAATTTACGCGAAATTCATCACGTGTGTCATTTTAGAGCCCTTGCCTCGGGCCCCTTGCCGGGATGGAGAGGACTGCCGACAACTCCGGACTTGAGAGTTATTATATGCTCTAATACATGCCCAGTCCCCACGCATCCCAAATACATGTCACTCTGTATGCTACCCATCGATCATATGCCGAAGATCGTTATAATTATTCCCCACACTGATTCCCAGACTCGCCGGTCACCAGTCATGTTTTGAGATCACTTCTAGGCGACCGGGCTATCCACCGCTGACCACGTTCCAGATCGTCCTGAGAGCCTGCTGTCTCCATGTCGCTGGTAGGAGTCTGATGCATCGAAGAGAAAGAGATTGTCCCGCTAGGACGTGCAGCGACGAATTCGGGAAGGCGTGTGTTGGATAGCTAAGGGCAAACAGTCAGACATACGAGAAGGCTGAAGCCTTTAGACACTGATTACAGGTGAAAAGGAGACTCACGCGTATGCTGGGACCCGTCGTTGGTGAGATAATATTAGAGAATGTAGGGAAGTGCGAGCGTTGCGCGTCGATGTCGGCGCGACCGTTTCTGGTTATCGCATTGAGTCGCGGCGGTGATAAAAAGAGAAGGTCAAGACACGCACAAGGTGACGAACAGAGAGATCACGTAGAGCTTCCCCAGAATAGCTTGGAATGTGAGGTCCCAGTAGTTCACATTCACGAGCGTGAAATAGGTGACGAGCGCCGTCACGGCGCAAGCGCATGGTGGGATGGCTGCCTCCCATGCTACAATCATCAACCGCGTCACAACCTAAACAAGAGGCACATCAAACTACTCGCAATGCCATCGATGGGGAATGAAACATACGCGGCGAAACCGCTTTGAATATATATCCGCACGGGATCGCAGAAGGAACGTGAGTACTGCGCCCGATGCAGTGTTACAACATCATCCTGCTTTTTCAGGATCTGACAATGCTGTACTCACGAATGCCAGTTACGGCCACATCGAGAACTGTGCCGTCGAATGAGAACATATTCCCACCGAGGCGGGGTAAGACTCACAGGCTGGCAAGACTAGTGAGAGTACAACTCCAGATCGAGCGCGTCAGCGTAGTCTTATGACATGCGAGGCAAGACCTACAAGGAACGTCGATCGGGATCTTGCCCACAGGCGACTGCGTCAACGGAGACACAAAGTCCAGTTTGAGCACATCGACAGTTACCATGATGCTTGTTATCAGAGATGCGAGGACAGCACAGATGAGGGGAAACTGCAGCAAGTTTGCGCACGTTGTTGATGTTGCTGATCAGGTGAGGAGGTCAAGGAGAAACGAGAAGATGCGGACGAACTATGATGATCCAGTTTTTTCCGAGAAGCTATGCAACTCCATTCAGTCTCATTGCTCGAGAGCCAAGGCAAGAATCACGAACCAGCCAACAGCGCCATATGAGAAAACCTTGCACTGGTGAGGCCATGAGTGCGGTCTATACGCTGATAATTCACTCGAAAATCCGAATCGAATAGAATGGAGACAAACAATTAAAGAATACGCTCGCTGTGGCCACGTTGGATTGAGGCTAGCTACCTGGAACAACGATAAGATAGCGCAGAGATTCCGAATCGGAAACATACCCAATTACCAAAATTTTCGACGCACATCATCCACAGTGACCAAAAGGCCGCTCCCGTCTGGAAGCTGTCCACGAAAAGGTGAGCCCGCACGCGATCCCTCGGAATCGCGCAAATGTGTCCAGATCGGAGAAAAGCGGGTTGGGCTGACAAGGCGATTATTGACACGAATCCCACGAGCGCTCTGATCCAACACGATTCTGCATCCGCCCGGCTCCAGAACTGTATCGACTGGGAGATGAGGTAGCCCGTCTCGAGAGCCTGTATGAGCGTCGCCACGACGGTAGGACCGAGGAATCGTCCAGGGTGAGCCTGGATGGTGCTCAAGCCGAACGAAGACATGACGGGCCAAGGAGAGGGGGGAGCGAGAGCGTCGAGGGAGGGAGCAGGCGGGTGGGATGGTGGCAAGGAGACATGACGAGTGGATAAGAAGGTCTATGTAATGAAGTTCGTATTGATCCCTGTATGGATACATTCGGACTCGTGAGCTGGAACTCATTCGCAGCCTACGGGAGCCAAAGCCGGGACCGGGGATATGGCATCTCCGCCACCGGCTCGCGTGGGAGGCCTGGATCGTTTTCCTGATCGAATCTTTAATTCAGGTAGAGCCGACTAAATTCATCCGAGCTCAACAGTCGCTCCTGCCACCGACATCGTCCCCTGCTGTTGCGCTGCGCGGCTTGGAGGCATCATTTCATCCGATATATCCTCACGCAATGCTGGTACCGACATGCATTGCGAAAGGGTGGAGCAGAGAGCCACATCGAAGCCATGCAGATTGGCTGCTCAGGCGATTATAGTACCGTACAAACGAACGAGTGCGCCCCGGCTTTCATTTTGTTGGCTCAACAAGAGAGCCACCCGCTGCTTCGCATCATCGAACCAAGGCTCAAGAGTAAGCGCAAATAACCGATCTCCAAATGTACGCAGAGCTCTCACCTCCACCAGATAGTCAGCGACTTCCATGCTCAGCAGGTCCTACGAACTTCGCACTCCCACCGGTGCACAACGTGCGCGTCTTCGTGTATGCTAAGTATACGTGCGTAATGAGGTCAGCAGGCTCAGTTACAGGACACACTCTTACCCACGAACCAGATAGGGCTTCCCATCCCAAGGCACCCACCGCCAAGCCATGCAGGCGCATTCATCGCGCACGGCAAATGCCTAGACCAATGCATCGGTCATTTTCCTGCTTCCCTCGTCGGTTCCGCACTGGCGGAGAGCAGGATGATTCAGGAGGCTATACGTATCGTGAATGTCGACATAATCGACATAGGATCCTGCAGCTCGCTGTAGGTATGAATGAGATCCGACAATTTCCAGGATGTGTGGGAGCATATTCCTCAGGTTCGATGATTTCGAATCCATGAGTGCGTTCTAAAAATGCATCGAGTTGGAAAGGAAGAAACAGTGCTTGTTTAACTCCGAGCGCGCCCTTGATCTCGACCCCGCAGAGAACAATCGAGCGAGATCGGCCGGTTGCAGAGCGCACATTCCCAGCCGAACGACTGACATTCTTCGGAACCTTGAGCAGCTGACGGCGTATGTGAAGCGCGACAAGAAAAGCATGGGACTTACTTTACAGGCCTGCTCGTCGAGACAAACCCGACCAATAGTTCCCTAGTCGTACCTCGGGAGTACGTTTTCTCGAAGGCTGTCGTCTGAGTATGGCTGTAAATTCATTGATCGCACGACGTAAAGTATCGCGTGCAGAACGTTCTCTGTCCTAAGGGCGCCAAATGAACCTGAAATGGCTCAAAACGGCTGTCCAGGCGCGTCATGGCGAATGTCAAGGTTTCGACAGACATATCGGGATAGATGTGACACGATTTGAAAGATACCGAAATGAAAAGGACGCGACCAGAAATCGCTCGATGTGGACGGGCGATGGAGGGAACAGTCCACGATGCATGTGGTCTTTGGGTATCATTAGAGCTGAATACAATTGTCCCCTGAATATCTCGCCTGGAAGACGGCGGAGATCATGATCAAGCATATAAGGGGAGCACAACCGGGTCTGGATCATTTGATGAACATAGGGCCTGTCGTTCGAGGGAGATGTCAGGCAAGTAAATCTATGCAAAAATTGACATGTCCACTACTATCATTGCACCGGAGTTGCAAACGGTATGAGAGGTTCAAAATCGAGCTCCTCGCAGCAACTTTTGATGGCACCTCTTGAAAAAATTCATAGTCGTTTATTTAAGCACTCTTCAAGTACCATAATTTTTGCGAGAACAGAAATTAGGTGCAGCAGTGAGGGGGTAATGAATAATGGTTTTTAGGGCAGAGATATCTGAGAGATGCTCAAGATCTCTCAGATCCTTGAGTTCAATTACAAAAATAAAAAAACAACGATATGAAGAGGTGTTAGTGAAACCATTCAGGTCATTTTTTATGACTTTGAGGGCTCTACTGCTCTTCACCAAATTTCTTTCGACGGGCAGTGCCCGATGGGAGGCAGAGTGACAGGGAGTTTCGGGCCGTGTGATGCTTGGTCATTATTTGAATCTCCGCATGGTAGGTCGTTCCGCAGTGCGCCCCGTCGGAGTTGGAGTTTCAACGTGACGACGTGTGACCCGATCGTCGGCAAGATTTGCAACTCCCAAGCTTTGCTCGTTTTCGGACACCCCTTCTCAATCATTTCACAATAATTCTTTAAGTCTACTCAAAAATATGAAAAAATAACAGGACATATTTTAAGAAGCTTCCGCAGGTAAAATAAAAATATGGAGTGAGAGAGAGTCCAATTCAAGATGCTACAAAGGAATCTTTTTTTTTTTGCAACTCTGGTGCAACGATAGTAAGTGGAACTACATGCCCGCTAAGGAATGTAAGCGATATAACCTGGGCAAACGGTTGCAGTAGACATACCATTCACTCGATTGAAGACCGACGCTATATGTTGAACTAAATCCTTGATTGTCTAAAGATTTTAGCCGATGTCTTTCTGCGTCAACGTAGACAGACCTATTCCCACATCATGAGTCTGGTCACCGCTCCTTGGCATTCGTCTCCGTCTGTTTGCAGTGTATGACAATGCCGTGTCATTGCGTCTGAGGAAAATACAGGGCTAGCATGTAGCATGACGTGCAGGGTCGTCGCACAAGACATTTTCGGCGACGTGCTGTGAATAAGAGTAGTCGTCTGCGTGAGTCTAAAGAGTTTCGGTTGAGTCGCTCTGGTCTTGAAGACTTTGCTGATATAGTACTGGCCATAGTCATCACGCAGGTGATTGCATTACCACGTACAAGCGTGTGTTTACATACCTCGAAAGTACCGGTGCCGTTTGCTGTTAGACTGTCAGTAAACAACATGCGTGACATTCGGTTTGGTCATGATGCGATGCTCGAGCATTCTTTCAGCGATCAAGAGTTGTGGCGACAGTGTCGCAACAGCAGCTTCGGCGGCATGTCATGAGAAATATGAAAGATTTGTGGGAAGTTGCGAACAAGAGGCCTTCGGCCGTCGCGGTCCAATTGGCAAACTCCGATGAGGTAATGCGATGGGCTTCCGTTATCTTATCGGGGTCCGCTGACGCCTATAAGCGCCCACCAGATAAGCGCCCTTCCTCCGTTCATCATTGGCACCAACAATTTATCGCCCCGATGCCGACATTGAGTCATGCCGCCAACTTTCACGCTCCACGTCTCTCTCCTGCTCCTCCATGTCGACCGACAGCGAACAGACGCCTTTACTGTCCGCGCACGGCGGCGCGGCGGCTGACAAGCACGACGCGGTGTACAACCGATTCTCGAGGGCCAGGAAGCGGGTTATCGTCGCGCTTGTGTCCTTGGCGGGGCTCATCCCCTGTACGTCGAGAATTTTTTTTCGAGCGCTGTTGAGGGAGGGAGAGACAGGGCTGATCGGTGTGGCCTGTGTCGCGAACAGTGTTTGTCGCGGGGGCGTTCATCCCTTCCATACCCGAAATCGCGCGCGAGTTCAACACGACAGGGTCTGTGGTCAAGTGCGTCGCTCCACTTATTATATACACAGCGCGTCGCTTTCTCACAAGCCGCGTCTCGTCTTAGCATGGCGGTCAGCCTCTCCCTCCTGGCATCCGCCATCGGGACGCTCACCTGGGCAAACTACTCTGGATTCTGTGCGTGTTCCGTCTCCATTTGTGCTGTGACTGCCCGGGCTCACTGCTCCAGCGCAGATGGACGCAGGCCCATTTATCTCGCGTCGCTCCCCATCTTCACTCTGGGGTCCCTCGGGGTAGCGCAGGCCCGCTCTATCCCCGAGATCATGGTATGGCGGTTCGTCCAGGCGTTTGGGGCAGGCGGGGGTCTGTCTGTCGGCGCGGGCGTGATCGGCGATATCTACCGCCTCGAAGAGCGCGGCGGCGCCATGGGGGTATTCTTCGCGGTATGCCCGACTCCGCGACGTCCCTCCTTAGTGTCGAACTGCCATTTACACTGGCGTGTCGCAGGCGTGTCTTCTCGGCCCTGCGTTGGCGCCGTTGTGTGGAGGCCTAGCGACGCACTACGCGTCGTGGCGCGTGATGCAGCTCGCGCTGTTCGTGACGGGCGTGCTCGTCGGTACGGCGATGTATTTCCTCCTGCCCGAGACGAGCCAGCCCCGCGCGCGGGGCATAGACAAGCTGTACGAGCAGCAGGGCACGACGCAATGGCGGTGGGTCTGGCTGAATCCGTTCAAGAGCCTCGCGCTGTTCAGGAGCCCGAATTTGCTCGCCGTCGTGAGTCCTTTGGCGACGTTCACGCTTGCATCGGGAATGACGCTGACCGCGACGTAAGTAGTGCTTGGCGGGCACTTTCGTGTTGTTGACGGATTACGGTCGGTCCTGCTTATTTTTGTGATCCTAGAGGGTGTCTGAAGCTCTTTCCGTAGTCATGCTGCTTCCGCTCGCTTATACCATCGTACGTCTATCGATTGTATGAGTATAGATGCTATTTTGACTGGGTTGTTGCAGGGTCAACGGTATGGTATAACAAATGAGGCGCTCATCGGTGCATTTTTCTTACCTTGCGGTCTCGGAAACATCAGTAAGCGCATTGTTAAGATGGCTTTTACTCAGATACTCACATTGAGCATGCAGTTGGTGCACCTTTGGCCGGCCGCGTCTCTGACATCATTGTCGTGCGCTGGCGAAAACGGCGTGGGGGCGAGTGGGTCCCTGAGGACAGGCTGCGGGGCACGTTGTATGGCGCGTGCATCTTCGTTCCGCTGTCCGTGCTGTGCAGCGGTCTTGTGACGCATTACATCGGGGGCACGCTCGGCATCGTGTTGAACCTGGTCTGCTTATTCTTCAACGGGCTGGGGGTGCGTAGAGCGGCGTGCTTTTGTTGGACGGCCAGGTACTGATGGGAGCACGGATTAGGTCGACCTGGTGCTGATCCCCTCTGCGGCGTACAATGTCGACATCATGCACTCGCGGAGTGCCGAGATCATGGCTGCGAATACGTGAGCACAATCAGATCAAGGCAACCGATGAATGCGTTGTGTGCTGATTCGCTTTCAGCGGCTTTCGGGGCGCATTCATCTCACTGGCGACGGCGGGGATCCTGCCCCTTATCAATCGCGTTGGAGTGCTCCCGACAAATGTATTGTCGGCTGTGATCGCATGGATCGGATGCGCGTGCGTAAAATTCCATCACGCCCGCATCGCGCATCTGACTGACGTATGTCCATTCCCGCGACAGCTTGTTGTGGGCCACGATCCGTTACGGAGACCGGATGCGTGCTTGGGTCGACGTCGGGTATTCTACGGCGGACACCAATTGATAGGAATGTTGAACGCGCAGGATGGGGCTGCGCTAAGACGCCGCGAGCGCTATGTGGGACGGGGTAGTGATTGCTCAGCGCGTTGATGCAAGGAGCAGGGCGCAAGGACGAAGGCCAAGTAGCAGTTTCCAAAAAGAAGGCCACTAGAGTACTTATCGGGGCTTCGAGATGGGGGAAGCGCGCGCGGGGGTGACAATTGACGGAGCGAGGCGCTACTTATGGTCTCGGTAGTGTGCACGCGACATGGGGTGCGCTCCGTAAGGGAAGGAAGATTTTGCGTCTGGCACAATTCGAAGGGTCGTATAGGAGCGTCAGAGGACCCGGAACACTTGAATTTGTCAGAGCTGGGATGGGTTGCGAGAGCTGGGGGATGCGTGCGATGTGTGTGTGCGGGTTGTGGGCGCGATGTGCGTGGATGCTGCGGCACAAAGGGGGCGTGGTGGGATGAGGGGGGATGGCAAAGAGGAGGTGCGGGGATGTTGATTGTCGGCGGGGCGGGGTGGCGGGGGTCCGTGACTGCTGGGAACATGCGGCGGAGAGAGGCGAGGCGACGACGAACTCGTGGAAGCGGGCAACCACGATCCTCTATCGCCAGCTCTCCTCCTCCTCCTCCTCCTCTTTCCAGCTCTTTCTCTCTCCTCTGTTTTCGCTTTCTGTCATGTTCTTGTATTACTGAGTCAAATTTTCAATCGTAAGCGCCACTCGGGCTTGTTCCTGCGCGCTTTCAAAGCCTGACTTGTCACGCCTTCTTTTTCCAGTTGAACAGCTTGCTCTCGTCGGATCGAACGGATTGTTGCTCTGCGACAGATAATATGACGCTTTTTACTCTTCATACTCCTCCCTCTTCCGACCATTTTGTTCTTTCGCCCTCATCAGCCTCATCGTCGCCCGCAGAACAACTTCATTCGCATCAAGACAACAGCCACCCCGCGTCCCATACTGCGTGGCCCACCCATCTTCATAAATGTGGCAGCTCACCATTTTCTTCTGTCCTCGTGCCTCATTGGATCCCGCACCCGGATATCCCCACCATCGACGACCCACCACCACTCCTCGTCGATCAGCCCCCGCCACAGTTCTTCGACCAATCCAGCATATATCCCTCGCCACCCCTCACAGACTCTGAGCTCAAGCGCACCGTCCCTCTACCACAGGTACCTGCCACGCCCTCCGATCCAGCCCAGTTTTGGTTGAACATGCCAGACAACTCATGCCTCCAGCTACCGCCGTCCCCGCCCTCCACGCTGCCTTTGACCTCGCGTGCTCTCCCCGAGGCCGGTGGCGAGCCGTCTGGCAGTCGTTCCCCCGAAGGGTATGCTGACGAGATTGTCGTCGACGCTGATGCACGAGATCCTTACGTCTCGAGAGTCGAGTCGTGTGGCCCATCGGATGACGACGATCTCGATGATCTATTGACGCCTCTGTCCCCGACTTGGCCTGTACGCTTTAGGCACAACGTGCCTTCGCCGGAGGGCCTGGAGGAGTCGGCGCTGTTGTCGCGATCGCCCTCGTTTATGCCGATGGCAGACGCGTCCTTGGATGAGCCGATGAATGAAGAGGAAGGAGCGCCAGGAGAACAGGGTGGCTCACGGGCTTTTTTCGACGCGGGTTTGCCTCCTTTACGACATGATACGTTATGGGTGGACGATAGCGACGCGAGCATGGATTGCGCAGACGTGGCCGCTTTTTCACCGCGACTTAAATCGTTTGGGCTCCCCGGTGACGACGACGACTTGGATATGGGCAATACCCACGACCATCTGGACTTTTCTCGATTCCCAGATCAGCTCGGGCGTTCTATTGGCCCTCTCACACATGTATTTTCCGACGACAGCAACCAGCATCTCACGGACTTTGACGATACTGACATGCCCCCTGCATCTCCTCGGCAGTTCACGTCACATTTTCCTGGCCTCGGCTTCTCTGCACAGGCTGGGTCCGAGGACCTAGACCTTGAGCTCGCGCCGTACTCACCATCGCGACGTAATTTTACTTTGCTTCCCGCAATGGACGAGGATGAGGACGAATTCCCCGACACGCCACAGCCATCCTCACCATCCTCACCTTCACGCCGATCTTTCGCATCCTTGCCGGATATAGACATGGATGATACTATCTCACCCTCCCATCCTACGCCGTCTCCTCGTCTTCTCTCTCTCCCAGGCGCCGATACAGACGACGACCTCCTCCTACCCGCCTTCTCCTACATCCCCAATTCCGAACCCCCACCGTCCGACGGACCGAGTCTAGGTCTCTTTGTGCCTATCGCCTTTGCGGAGGAGCCACACATCGCGGACTCCCCTCCCGAAGAGGAGCCGGACCTCAATTTCTCCTGGGACGCGCGCGCGCGCGTGGATGCCGCCGAGCTAGACAAGCTCGTCGCGCTCCGCCGGCGCGCGTGGTTCCTCGAGCGCAACGCGAAGCGGACGGAGCAGTCGTACGCGGAGGAAGCGCAGCGGATCGCAGCGGGCCTGCGTGTCAGCCCGCCTGTGCCCGGTGCGCTCGCCGACGTGCAGCTCCAGGCGGGTCTGGACCCCAAGGGCGCCATCCGGCGCGAGCTGCAGGTGGCCGAAGCGCGCCGTGCGGAGGCGAGGCGCGTGCGCAAGAAGGAGAAGGAGCGCGGGAAGGAGGTGCAGGCGATGCTGCGGCTCAAGCTCGACGACGGCGCGGGCACGGGCGCGGCGGAGGTCCCCGCCGACGCGGCGGTGCAGCGCGACGAGCGAGGGAAGGTGGTCATCGGCAGCTTCTCGCAGCTTGTGGCGCGCATGATCTTCAAGCGTCGGGACGCGTCCCGGGTGCTGGCGAGCAAGAAGACCCCGGGCGACTACGTGTGCTCGTCCCTCTCTCGGGCTGTGTCGCCGGATTTCGAGGACGCGGACTCGCAGTGATCTCGAGGGAACGTCGTGGACGGATATTGGTATGTCGGCCGCTTGTCTCGGTTCGTGTTATTGCGACTGTCTGCCGGAAAAAGGCCAGCGCGGTGGCGTGGTTGTCCTCTGTTTATGTATTTTGTGCTCTTCGTGGATCTTCGGGTCCTCCGCGGTCGAATGCGGGCAACTGCAAGAGGCAACTTTCTTCGTGTCATGGCCCCTTTTTGTCTTGGACTTGTGAGCTGATTCTTTCGGACGCTCTTCCAGGACTTGTCGGATGTGTGTCTCAGCGATGTACAGTATCATCACATCCTCCATGCATGCCAGTTGTATCATTACGTCGCCGTCATACCCCGTAATATGAAGGAATATACTCGTCGATTTGTTGTGTTTACCGTCTTGTGGGCGTTCTTCGTCTTTATCTGCCCGAAAAGGTGACATCACGCGGGCACTCGTATTCGGAACTGCTCCACAGAGGGTGTAGACAGGTTGCTGGTACGTGCGCATCCTTACATCGGCACGTCCTCGAAACTGTCTTCAGCTTCGGATGCTGATCATTGTTCTCTGTCAAGGCATGGCATCTTCACCACCCGCACTATGGCCACCGGACAGGCGGGCATAGTGCTATTTCGGTACATCACCGTCCTCATTCAGAATGTGCAAGGGATGTCTTGCGCCCAGTGTCGTGGTTATTCGGTGCGTGTAGGCTGCCCTTTCCTTGTCACCCTACTTCGCCTCCGAGCTTGAAGACAAAGCGGTGGAGCACTGGTGGGTGCTTCGGCTCTACTCTCTTTGTTTGAGTTTGCGTCGTCGGGCAAGTTGAGCATTCTAGCATTCTGGCCACCTGAGGCGATGCGTGAGTGTGCAACTTGTATATTCTTGCATCTCATCACGTCGGCCTTATATGTGGTGCGCACACGTTTTGCTGTCGTGATCGCCAGTTGAACCACGAGCGTGTACGGGGTACTCCTGCTCTTCACGTTCCCCCGATCTGACGGACTAGTAGCCTTTTTCAGCGTAATGACTATAAAGCTATGAGCAGATGGTTTTGGTTCCGGACCCGCAATATTGGCGTAAATGCGCTTTGCCCCGGCGAGCTGTCGCAGAACCCATCAAGTGCAAAACGTGCTGAACCAATACGGTAGAGTCCAGAGCACGGCTTACATAGCGAGAATCATCGATTGAGCTTTGACGTCCTCATCACCGCTGCACAGCGCTGTTGGCCTGGGGAAGCTCGCGGGGCGCCCACAACTGAATTGAACAAGAGTGCCTGCGTCTGACTTCTCGCTTCATAGATATCGCTTCATAGATATCGCTACCTGCATTTGTTACTGACATGTCTTTTTTTGCACCTATACTTATGCGCGGCGTCGGTGAGCACGGTGTCCAGTAACTCTGCGCTCACTCCCCATGTCCACCACCAGCTACATTGCGGCTCATCGACGGCGCTACATTGGCCCGCAACTCCTGCAGACAATTGTGCAAGGACTGGAGACCGGCTACATCATCTCTCAATCTATTCGTTTCTGGAATCGCGCGGACATGGAGTCGCGCGGCACGAAGGCTCTTGTGGCATTCGTCAGCGTGATCGCGTTGTGAGTCTCGCATCTGCTGCTCGACGCGTCTAGTTCGCGCTGAGCAGAAATTCTATGTAGCTTCCAGACCGCAGCTGATGATTGGAACACGTGGATGATGTTCGTGGACCACTTTGGGGATTTTGTGCGTCCCATGTTCTCATTTTTCGCCATGTTCTCACGTTTGTTGTCAGACTGTCATCTCGAACCCGAGTTGGTCACGCCGAATAGCTCAATTTCTGGTATTTAGTAATGATCGCCTCTTCAAATAGTGTGAATACTCATCCAAGCACGCGCAGACGGCATTGATGGGCTCTCCAGTGCAAAGTTTTTTGATTTGGCGGTGCTGGGTGGTTCGCCTGCTTTTTTTTTGTTGCTTTCCTTACTAATTGTGACCAAACTCGACCGCAGCTTATGGGTAGACGCTGGCTCGTCATGGTTTGTCATTGCATGATTATTTCGACGCTTACTCTTAACGCCTATCGGCATTTACGCCGGCTGTCAGATTCCTCTGGCTTCCATACTCATTGTATCGTTCGCTGCAAGTGTCCTCATTGTGTTCAATGCATTTCAAATGAGTTCCAACGGCCCCCATCTGTCTAGACACCTTGTCGACGTTGCTGGTGCGCTCCATGCCCGTTAAATGTCCGAGACCCTGAATTGCGATGCTAAGTTCGCTCTCAGTCATTCTATCATTAGCTCTACCAGCTTGTTGAGTCTATCCTATCCTCTGCTTTGGAACAGGTTTATCTGACTGATCAGGGCAGTCATCGACGTAGTCGTCACGTTTACCTGTGAGCAGGCTACAAACTATCATTGTCAGATTCCTCATTAAATGTTCCACCCGAATCCATTAACGGGTGCAGTACTCGCCTTCCTACTACGGTCTCGTGCAGATGCCCATTCAAGGCGTTTTCGACGCGTAAGTGCGATCAATGACGTTACTATCCAGAATCTCATTTGTGTGTCAGGCCGTGGCGCGTTTGATGACAATCGCCTGGGAGGCCGCGCTCCCACCGTGCATGTGCGCTCTCATAGCAGCCATCACTCATCCCATCACTTCATTCAACCCATGGGACCTCGCCTTCCAAACCGTCCTCGGAAAGCTCTACGTCATCGCGCTGTTCGTTACTCTGTGAGTGTTTGGGCGATGTTCTGCGTTCCTACGTCTCAACGGAATCGTCACTGTAACTGCCACGGACAGGAATGGACGAGCGGAAATCGACGCCGAGCGCCTGCGTTCATTCACTCTACCTACCGTAGCCCTTTCAACTGTGAATCAAGAAGCGCACAATGTACGTCGCTCGTATGATTCCTTACTTTGCCGCCTGCTAACGGCCGCGGGTTCCTAAGCTTACAGCCATACAAGCAACTCCTGAGTGCCAGCCTACGAGCCATATATTGCTGGCCAAAAACGACCATACTGCGTGATCCTGGAATAGAATCCGTGAATATCTTACAAGAGCGCTATGAACTATAATATCGTGTTTCATCGTTTGCATAGAGATATGGATAAGATACTACCATGCCACCCGCATCTGTCTGTCAAGAGCGAAGACGAAAAACAAGGAAGTCATAACAGCTCGAGGATATATAGACATAGTGCTATAGCTACGCCCAGCACTTCTGCCGTGGATTGGAAGATAATAAGGTTACTGTGGAGCATAACAAACGAAGACAAGTACAACACAGTATGGTAAGTACACTATTAGATGTCAGCATTGAAGTCAGATCTATCACGCATATAAAAACACAGATCCGCTGAATATAATCACGCATTCGGCACCGCGTCATCTGCTTCTGAAGAGGGATGAGCTAGAGCATGATGAGACAACGTCTCTTCACCCTCGGCTGCATGCGGCTGCAGTTCGTCCTGCTGCACGCCTCGGTACTTGAGCGCATACGCCCTGCACGCCTCCCTGCTCTCTGTCAGCTCCGGGTCACCATGGTCCAACGCGTGGATAGTGAACCCAGGGAAGTTGTGCTCCAGGCACGCCTGGAGCTTTGAGAGCATGGCCTTATCAGGCGAGTATGTGCCCGAGTTGTTGTCGATGACCAGCTCCCAGCGGACCTGGTCGTCGGGCGTGTCTTCGCCGAACGCGGCCCACCCGCCTTGGGGGCGCGGATGGAACTCGCCGCTGTAGCGCACGGACTCGGCACAATTCGCGTGGAGCGCGTGCTTCGAGGCGAAGTCGACGAAGAACGCCGCACCGGTCTCGGAGAAGCGAAACGAGGAGTCTTCGACGGCGATCACATACGTGTAGACGGCAGGCTTGATGCGATGCTGCGCGAGCGTGCGGCTGCCAAGCGTGGTCCTCCCGCCGTGGAAGATGCCTATGATCTCCTTTGGGCTGTTGATCGTGCCGAACCCGTTTGTTGTACTGCGTGCGTACAGCATGCGATGGCCAGCCTGTATGCCCGAGCGTACGGCAAGGGATGCTGGCCCCACGCCGAAAATTGACTGGGCGGCTTTGTAAGAGCGGTTCCAGGGCTGCACCGTGTCACCGAAAAAGAGGGGAACGCCTTTGATGTACATCTTCCAGGTAGAGTAGAGTCGTTCGTCGTTAAGATTCGTGAGGCGCCCGACAGTTGGAGAGAAGTGGCGCGAAAAGCGAATGGGCCCATCGAATGTGTAGGGCGGCACTTCTGGGTTAGTGGGCGGGTTTGATTCAATCTATCGACATGAATTGCTTGAGTGTCGGATATATATGTTGCATTGTGAGGACCGAACCTTCAACCAAAAAGTCCCTTTCGTGCGTTTGAATACGGGTCCTTCGATCTCTGCCTCTTTCGCTCCGGCAGTTACGGATATGGAGAATTTTCCAATATAATCGTCGGTTGGCCCGTTGTCCTTATCGAGTACTTGAACATTCAAAGTAGCGGTGACTGGTACATTCTTGACCAACCACAACTCGTTCCACACAGGACTAAGGGTATCCGGTTGAACGGTCGATCTAATTTGAATCAAGCAACCAATCAGCAACGATGCTTGGCAAACGAAGCAGGATAGAGCAGGACACGCACATGTACTTAATCTTGCCATCCAACTCTGCAACAAAATAGGGATCCCCAGAACCCACGACATCCATCTTAGGCAGTCCGGAGGCGCCGATGAATTGTATACTAAGATCTACATACTGCGTCTCGACCTCATGTTCCTGCGCAAACGCCCTTGTTTCCGAGGCCGGGCCACCCGAGCGCACACGCGAGACGGCATTGTGGACATGTTCAAGAAAAGACATCGTGGTAAATGGGTTTCTGTGGCCGGGCATAAGCACCTTTAGAGACGAGACAATTTCGAGATAGATTGAGAGAGGGGACTGTGAGAGCAATAGATCTCGAACCTTGGTATATATGGGCGCTAGGAAAGGGCAGCGGCCCTGTGCTGTGAGTTATGAGAATGCGGAGTGTTTTGAAGTTGCAGCGAGCGCTGGAGAGAGCTTGGGCACTGCTTGGGCGCAATTATCATGAGACCACGTGCTCGGAGTTGCCAACTTCCATTGCGCTGAGGCTTTTTGGCCATCACAATCATCTCCAGCAGGGTTCGACGCTGTCCAAACGGGTTTTGGAGACCAAGGGCATTCTGTACTAGGTCTCAAGAGGCTGATATTAGGTTTCATACACATGCGAGCCTTCCTATGTCGTGGATCCACCAGGATCCGCCGCAGAGTTCTCACCACGTGCTAGGCCTCCGTCCACGGTGAGACCAGAGACTAATTATGAATCTCCACCTGGGAAGAGAAGGATGGGCCCACAATCGTCCGTGCTGCAAGACATGGGCGTATTCTCAGGAGTTTCTGGCAAGGGTATTGTCGCTTGAGCCATCGAAAGCGCAGAACCGAAACTTCATTCGCTTTCAGTCCAATGTCGAAACCATCATGCACTGCCTCCAAGTTCCGGGTTGCGATTTGGTATGATGGCTCCCATGCATATTCAGTCGCCTTTCGTACGGCTCACACGTATCTTTCAACAGTGGTGCGGGACCTGGAGGCCTCGCTCTCGCAGCGACTCTTGCTCGCTATAACGATCCCGTCGCACCTGTTGCTATCGACATCTATGAGTCTCAGCCCACTCTGGGTACCATTGGAGCTGGCATCAGTGTGTGGCCGCGCACACGCCATTTGTTAGGTCGTCTGGGTCTTATTGACGGTCTGAAGAATGAGATTGGTGCGACTGAGAGGCCGGAAGGTGTGTAGGCCGAGTCAACGGTATCCAGTGCGGCTTCGTCCACTGATGGTCATGGTGTCAGGTGGTAAAGGATTCCACTTTCGAAAATCCGATCCTCCAGAAGTAGGTTACAATTTCTATGACATGCCTATGCCAAGTATGTCCATTACCCAGATCAGCACCGTAGCATTCTCTACGCGAATAGCATGCGTTAACGAAGCCCTTCGTGTCTAGCCGACCCTTTGCTCATACACCGATCGGCGCTTGTCACTGTGTTAAGAGGCGGATTTGATACACACCCGTTTTGTACCATCCATACCTCAGCACGACTCTTGTCATATTCGTACTCCGTGGATTCAAACACGGAATCACCGCTCACGCTCAATTTCTCTGACGGCTCGACTGCTGCTGCAGATGTTCTCATCGGTGCAGACGGCATTCACTCGGTCGTGCGGGCGACCATGTTTTTAGGACTCTCGCATGGGGACGATTTGCCTCGCCAGCAGCCCAAATGGACGGGCACTGTTGCATACCGAAGCCTGATTGAACGGAAGACGTTGAATGGGATATGGAAAGAACATCGTGCTCTGACGCTGCCCATGATGGTGAGTTTTCTCACAACTTTCGGTCGGATTATTTATTGATGTTACATGCCATTTCAGTATTGTGGCAAGGATAAGGTATGACTCTATTTATAACAAGTATCCGCATCTCACAACAGAAACTCGTTATTTTTAGCACGTTGTCACTTATCCGATCTCGCAGGGTGCGTTGATCAACTTTGTCGGATTTTATACTGTTCCGGGCGCAGAGGGGACGACATTCCCGGGGAAGTGGGTGCAAGATGTCCCAGTTGAGGAGGTTATGGCATGTTATGCAGGATTCGAGCCAGAAGTACAAGCGCTCCTCAAGGTATGCAGCGACAGCTCTCGATTCAATCCTGACCGGGCTGATCGGTGATTTTTGAAAAAGTGTTTTGACAAAGCGTCTGCCTGGGCGATTCATATCTTAGATTCAGTGCCGAAGAGTTCAGACGGTCCAGTCGCTATCATAGGCGACGCGGTGCGTTTGTTCGTGCACATATCTCATCTAAACGTTTGCTAAATAGTCTGTTGGACAGGCACATGCCATGGAGACCCATTTTGGGGCAGGTGCCGGTCAAGCCATGGAGGTAACTGCCGCTCGGGATTCTCTTCATGATCCTAACTCGACTCATTCAACTGTTTAGGATGCATATATCATTGGAAGGCTACTCACCCACCCACTCACGTCGCGAAAACATATACACACAGCACTTTCTATCTACAATAGCGCGCGTCTGAAGTTCACTCAGGGCGTCGTGACCAGTGCCAGGACGGTGGGCCAAATGTATGAATTTGGAAAAGGTTGGGCGCCTCCGGTGCGGAACACGGAACAACAAGAGGATGATATCCGGAATGCGTCTCCCCAAACACCGGAAGCCATAGATTGGGCGCAGAGATGGGGGAAAGAGGTTTCGGGGAGGTGGTGCTGGCAGTGGGAAGCAAACATAGATGCAGATTGGGATGAGGCCGAGTCGCAGCTGAAGGACGCTGTGCAGGATACTGATGGGCAGATGTAAAGACACATCTTGATCTTACTTGGCCCACATCCTTCAGACCAGGCCTCGCGGGGTCCGCATCTCTTTTATGTGTAGGTCGATACTTGGATTCATGCTATCAATCCAATCTCGCTACTTTTTCTCGGCAGTAAGGCGTGAACGGTGCGTGCAGCACGATACAATTTTTGCATATCCCGACTTCAGCTTCGTGTGGTAAGCATCGACAGGAGAAAAGTCATACTAGAACACTCGAAGGAGTTGCAGGTTGTCAAATGTCTTGAGGGTCGGAGGTGTTTTTACAACTGCCTCGCATTCGCATTCTGGTGCTCAAATTCTCACCTTCATTTACTACTTGACGATAGCTTACGATCTATGGGAAGCTACGAAGTAGAAGGTACCACTTCGCGAGCCGTCCACCCTCTTCCGCTTGAAAGCATTCAAAAAGCGCGGCGAACATCCAGACTGGTATGGCCTAGACAAGCTCTACGCAGAGGGTGATCATGGCCATGCAAAGGCCACACATAGATTCAATAAGCACCACGGCGATCTTCTCCTTGTTATGGCACCTTCGACCGAAGATATAGTGTATTTCTCTGCAGGGCACAGCTCTCTGCCAACAATGCTGTTATAACAGCCACACGAGTAGAGGTGAAGGGACTCAAGTGTCATCGCCACAGGGGTAAGTTGATGAAGCCGGGGAAGGTGAAGCCCGGTGAGGGCATGCGGCATCGTTGCCGCTCGATGGAAGCTCGTACGCAGACAGCAGTGGCTTGCGCGACACAAGAGGGCGACGTAATGGCATGCAGAGGACCAAGGACACTGTCTCTGCAAAGCTGTCAAAGGAAAATAGCCGCCCCAAATTCCCAATGCTAAAGGTATGACACATTGTGTCCTACAGTGCGCGACTGGGAGCCTTGGCTTCGGCGACTAGTTGGCATCGGTGGATGGGGAACGCGCATGAAAAGGTAAGGACGGAAGAGGAACTCGCCTTCGTGTTTTGTTGTTTTCCTTGTTTTTATCTGTTCCTGCCTGTCAAACTCATGAAGTCGGACATTTTCCATGTACCGTTTCAGGCTTTCAGCCTCGTGCGTGACGAAAATGTGACAGTAGGCATGGTGTGACTAATTGGTTGGTCCGGCCCGCGCTTGCCCGCAACGACTAAGAACGTTACAACTGTCATACTCTATCCTGTTTTTGTTCTGGCCGCTCAGACCAGCGAGTGATCAAACATGGTTCATTCGACTCGTGCGCAAAGTGCTAATCTTGAATCTTCAAGCGAAGATGAGTCTGAAGCCGATGTGGTACGTGACGGTGATGTTCTCAGTGTCAAAGGATGTAAATCACCATCGCTTCAGGACCTCTCTGGACTTTTTCGCGAGGACGGAAAACCCGTTTATTTTTTCCTTTATAAATTGACCGAGGAGCGCCAGAAAGTTATCACTGACAAAATCCTGGTAACTCTCTTTATGGTGCCCGTGCATTGCACGATCAAACGCGAACCATTCTTAACGTCCTTCACAGAGCCATGGAGGTCGCGTGACTCGATCAGAAGCAGGAGCTTCCGTTATTCTCGTTTCGAAGCCGCTCCACTACGAATTATATCACGACAAGTACAATTCCTCAAAAACGACATGGGTGGAGACATCTGGATTCGTCGACCGGTGCATCAATCGCGGTCGATATGAACATATCGTCACTCAAGCAGCCATTGCTGGCGGAAGGTGACCATTTATCGTCTTTGTACATCTTGCCTATTATTGAGGACACTGTGTAGACGAAGAGTCGAGTTCACTGACGCTGACGAGGATAATTTGTGCAAGTGGCTTGCTCTTCGTGTTCCGTACAAGGAATATGGTGGGCGTGGTGGCAATGGCTTGTATCAGGACTTGGTTGAGCGGGTGCGTAAATCGAATATTCCTCGATGTTCTGAAAGTCAACGTTGTCATCATGGTAATGATCAGGCTCAAAAATACAATCAATGCATATGGGCAGAACGTCATACATGGCAGTCATGGCGTGAGCACTATCAGAAGAATGCAGATCGACTCGATTCAATCATTGAGGACCTCGTGAAAGCTGATCCCCCTCGAGCGGATGGCAAGGGCCAGTACGGATACAGACGCAGTCTCGGTGCCCCAAAACCTGGACGCAGGAAAGGCTACAATCCATTCAAACGCAAGATCTATTTTTCGAGCGATGAAGAAGATGCCGAAGATGTGAGTGACGGGATTTCTAGTTCCGAAGAGGAGATGAATGGCGGTGATCAAGAGGAAATCAGTGCCAGGAAGCAAGTGGGAGAAAGAATTGGTCAGGAAGAAGAGGAAGAGGAAGAGGAAGAAAAAGGAGAGAAGCATGGGGGATCCATCATTATTTTCTCCTCCGACGAAGAACAAGAGCTGGTAATTTTTTATGACCTGCAGATATGTGGTCCAGAAACTGACGAGAATTCACGTCCAGAACGCGGAAGTGGAGGATGAGAGGCCAGGCGAATTTGATTTTCAACCTGATGATTTCAACATATTTCCTCCTGAAGAACCGGCATGGCCATCGTACGCGTTCATATCTTCGTTTTCTGTTATGTTCTCTAAGCAACCTTCTAGAACTAACGCCAATCCTCCGTTGCGCGCACCGTCTCCATCTCGCAAAGCTCGCCCCGTTGTCGAAATTTTATCACGCCGTTTACCCAGGAGTTCCGCTCGTGATGCTGAACCGCATGCAGCCACTGCAAAAGACGCACCTTTTCGTAACACGCGCGCGCGTTCTCGATCTGTCGACCCACCTGAAAGAACAGTGAAGAAGCAAAAATTGTCTGGGGCCTCGAGGGATCGCGGCGAAAATTTACCATTGGTTAGGGAAGACGAAGAAGCCGACACACCTGAAGGCGATGATACAACTCAGGAGATTGCTTCTGTTGAAGCAAAGCTCTTTGGAGATGAAGGTATGCCAAGTACTGTCATTTCGGAGACTTCAACTGAAACTCACCAGGTGATGTCGATGGGCATCGTGGTCAGCTGAGCGCCGATGATCGGCAAACATCTGAACGGCTTCATAAGATAGGAGGGCGCACACAAAGAGGATCTGCAGCTACTTCACGAACGCGCATTACAAAGACGCGCGCCTCTGGAGCCAAACCCATCAATCCACTGGAGTCGCTTTCTCCTACGTCGAGTTCGGAAATATTTCCGTCACCAGATACAAGGGCCAGACATGAAGCAGATAGAAGAGAATCGGCAGCCAAGCAACAGCCGTATATACCGCCAGCTGGGACACGGGCCAGTCAATATTTGTCGACACAGAGTTCACGGCGTACTCGCAAGAAGTAGCTGAGCATTCACCTTGTTGTTATTCACGGACCCGTCCGCATATACATTATCTTTAATTGATCCGATATACCAATTTCATCAATAAACTTACCTAGTACTAGGTTCGCACTGCGTGTTGTGCACCCAATACTGTACTTGAGCTGTTCGATCAGGCGTCCTGGGTCTTAATTTTACTTTGTACTCAGGCAATCTTGAGCGCTTGATCACTTTGCCTGAAGCTTGTCGAACACCGCTCCTGTCGAACATCATTGGAATAATGCAGTTTGGGTCAGTTCGGGTCCTAGGTAAGTCATGTCACGCGAGTCATCTCCTGTCATATCTCAGTCACTAGGTCACATCACGATCTTGGTTTTCAACGCCATCGTCAACAGCGAGCTAGCCATTTCCCTACTCTCCCCCCCTCCACATTGCCTTTTACTCTCCTGCTATTTCTTCATCGTGCGGTGCCTCGTAAAACCCGATAATTCATAAAAGATGACTAACCTATCTTCAGGCTCTAAGCGTCCACATGAAGGCGGAAGCGAGTCGGAATATAACAAGAGACTACGTGAAGCCAAGGAACCCAGAGACTGGAGAGATGTGCATTTACGTTCGCCGAGGCATAAGGGAGGGTTAGAAAGGCGAGGCGATACAGGATCTCGCCACCGAGGGGAGCGTGGAGGGCGTGGGCATGAGCGTCGACCCAATCACGACTACAGTCGAGAGAGAAGCAGACGAGAGGACTACGACAGGGGTAGAGACCGCCATCATCGTAGGGATGATCGCCAGCGTCTAACACCCATATCCCCCCGTGGCTCTACGAATGGACATTCACATCATTCCAAGGCTCCCGAATCAGACAAAGAAGAAGGCGAGTGAGTATTGTAACAGTTTCAGTCGTCGTTCCAATCTCTTCAATATCCTGATTTCCTTGACTGTACCAGAATCTCGCCTCATAGAAGCCCAGAACGCGCTTCTGCGCCTACACCCACCGCCATCCCAATGCCATCGGCAGTTACATCAACCCCACCATCAGCCCCGGAGCCTGAGTTAGAGTTATCAACATCGCCAATACCCGTAGAGCAGGTACTTGCTGCGCGTCGTGCTAAGCGACAAGCCATTCTTGCCAAGTACTCGGGCGTCTCCAGCGTCAATACGATGGGAGCCAGTCCTAGTCCAGGACCAAGCAGTGCGGTCCAGCCGCCTCAAATTCCTCTTGCTGTTTCTGATCCCATACCTCAGTCTCGCAGTATTGATGGGACGCCTGATACATCAGGCGTCACAGCGACGCCAACCGTCGAAAATGCCCGTCAAGCTAAGGATTCTTCCCGTAAGTGTCTATTCCCTTCATACCTGCTTAGCTGAACTACTTCTATGCTGTTGTAGAGTTTGAGAAAGAGTTATCTCCGTCAGCATCACCCACACCTAATGTATTCGAACTTGCAAAAGAAGAGGACGAAGGAGGAGCACAAGCTGATGTTCAGGCTCAGGCGCGACAAGAGGGAGGCCGTGAGCAGATTTCTGCCGCTGATTACGATCCTAGCCTAGACCGCCGTGAGGACGAGCAACGGCGAGTACGTGGCGCGAAAGAAGAGGTTCTTCAAGACGTCGAAATGATTGAAGAGGAAGAAGAGGAAGAGGAAGATCTTGATGACATGTTCGCAGCTTTGACTTCTGAGAAGAAGAAGGTCAAGAAAGTCAAGAAAGTCGTGGTACGTCTTCAATTGCCGCCTTTTCAGTACTCTGCTCATGTTACTGTTTTTAGAGACCGGCAGCTCCTGCTTTGATAACGACTACCTTGGATTCTGCGGCAGACTCCGAGGGCTACTACCAAGTTATCCTTGGTGAGCAGTTTGACGGTGGACGGTACCAGGTTTTCTCTTCACTGGGCAAAGGCATGTTCGCCAATGTGGTCCGCGCTCGAGTATTGTCTGGAGAACCGAGTGAAATTGGTAAGGAGGTCGCCATCAAGATTATTCGGAGTCAAGAGACAATGTAGGAGCAACAACGATCGGGAGATATTGTATCACTAATATACACTCGTGTTCTAGGTTTAAGGCAGGCCTCAAGGAGATCCAGATGTTGAACAAGCTCAAGCAAGCTGATCCAGATGACAAAAAGCATGTCGTTCGTCTTGAGCGGACATTTGAACACCGTGGCCACCTGTGTCTGGTTTTTGAAAATCTCAGGTAATGACCTCCTTCATTTCTGTTGCCGTATCCTCACATTTGTCGCAGCATGAATCTGCGTGATGTAGTCAAACGTTTTGGCAAGGATGTTGGTTTGAACATTCGGGCAGTGCGCGCATATGCTCACCAGTTGTTCCTTTCCATGAGTTTGTTGCGCAAGTGCAACATCATGCACGCCGATATCAAGCCGGATAACATTTTGGTATGTCTGATTGACTCCCGCACGTTATAGCTAGTTGACAATCTATGAGAAGGTCAACGAGCAGAAAACTCTTTTGAAATTATGTGATCTTGGTTCTGCGTCTGACGCATCTGAGAACGAGATCACACCATATCTTGTCAGCAGGTTCTACCGGGCCCCCGAAATCAGTTGCGTGGGCACTTACCTTCTAAATAAATAGTCACGAAGCTCACAGCGCCATACTTTTTTTAGTCCTCGGCATCCCATATGATCCCGCCCTCGATATATGGTCTATTGGCTGCACGCTGTATGAGCTATACACAGGGAAGATATTATTCCCAGGCAGATCGAACAATCAGATGCTCCTACTCATGATGGAGTTGAAGGGTCGCTTCAACTCAAAGATGGTCAAGAAGGCCAAATTTGGGGATCTCTATTTTGATGAGATGAGTGGCTTCCAAAGTGTGGAGCAAGATCGTGTGACGGGCGGTGTGAGTCAAGGTCTTGTCTGCCCTATCACGACGTTCAGCTGACCGGCCTCTCAGGACATTATCCGCAAAGTGCACATCGCAAAACCGACACGTGATCTTCGTGCCAGGCTTATGCCGGCTGCTTCGGCTCAGATGAAGGACGACGAGCGGAAAATGTTGACATCCTTCATCGATCTGCTGGACAAATGTCTAGCTTTGGACCCCGCTAGGCGAATCACGCCCAAGGAGGCTCTTGTCCATCCTTTTATCCGAGGCTAGCGGCTACGCCGTGAGAATATGGACGCTAGTAAGGAACGCATTCTGTATGTAACTGTAGTACTATTATATTCAATTTCCTTTTGGATCTTGCTCACCTGGTCTATTTCGAGCGGACTTCATGCATATCAGGAACGTGTCGATGCGGTGACATATCATGTGGGATGCGTCCCTCCACATTCGTCTCCGTATCTTCCCGTGTGAAGATTGCATATAAACACAACGTGAATGCAGTGGTATAGACACTTCTCTGCCCACTTGACTGTACAATGTCACAAGACCATAAGGTGTTACCGTCCTTCGACGAGCTGCCGCACTTCAAAGAGTATTCTGGATGTGCTTGGGACGTATGGGGACCCAATGATCAACTCGGAACCGTGAACCTACTCACAGACGACCTTGTTAAACAAGCGGCCCAGGAAGAGATCAGGTATATATCTTATCTCTCGTGGCGGTTGCGATCTTCACAATATTTGAAGGACGGGCAGGGCTGTATCGCTCAACTGGTAAGTCGGATATACAATCGTTGCAGGCTGGACAGGAGCTGATTGCTCGATTGAAGGCCTCTCAATTTTCCTGAGAAGGTGCTTGTCACGAAATTGAATTCTCCCCTGAGTCAGACTTGACGTGGGCGCGGTTCCACAGCCTTTATTTGGCAGGCGCGAGCCCCATATCAGGTCGTTCCTCAAACATGACACCCCCGTAAGGGATGATGAAATACTAATCGTAAGAGTGTCCCCATGTGAGGGACCGTGAAAGCCCTAGCTCACTTTCGTCCAGAACACCCAATCTGGAACTCAGTGGGATGGGCTGAAGCATTTCCCGATTTTGAAACACGAAATGTTATACACAGGGTTATTGTCATTGTTCACTGTTCTTGGATTCCTTTCGTATTGACTAGCCTCCACTATAGCGTGCCTGTGAGATCGCTGACGACTGGGCAATTCGCCATGCCTGATCCAAAGAATGTAGACCCTGAACTCATCAAACTTGGAATTCATAGTGAGTCTTACATTAAGTCTTACGATGTCCCAATTCGAACAATTGCTTTTTCAAGATTGGGCGCAGCATGGGATCTGTGGCCGTGGCGTTTTCTTGGATCTAGTCAGATACTACACGAAGTCCAACACTCCCCTCCCTTACGATCC
Source organism: Heterobasidion parviporum (assembly GCA_002994785.1). Classification (NCBI taxonomy): domain Eukaryota; kingdom Fungi; phylum Basidiomycota; class Agaricomycetes; order Russulales; family Bondarzewiaceae; genus Heterobasidion; species Heterobasidion parviporum. Next base: position 268,953 of record PDUQ01000030.1, on the reverse strand, counting down.
CTGGACCACTCATGGAATCTCTGTCGGCGACCTTGAGGCATGCGCACGCGAGCAGGGTGTCACATTCCGAAGGGGCGATATCTTGATTCTCAGGGTTGGCTTCATTCAAAGGTACAATTCTGCAAGTCAAGCGGAGCGGAACGGCCTAGCCGGCAAACCTGAAACTTTGTATGCCCGCATATTTGCTATCATGTCTGTCTGTCTTACTGATGTGTATCAGTGCTGGAATCGAGCAATCGGACGATATGAAACGTTTCATTTGGTGAGCACCTTCCCCATTCCATTTATGGCGCCGCAATGTCTTATTGTAGTTGAAGGAACAATCACTTCGCTGCAGTTGCATCTGACCAGCCTGCTTTGGAGGTGAAAGTCTGTTCAACTTGACGTGTTATGTCGTAGTATTTCTCAGCCGAGATACACACAGAGTTGGCCACCAAAAGCAGGAGGCGAATACCTACACGAGGTGATATCCGTATTTTTGAGTTTTGATTTTGATTTTCCCACTGACCACGTTTTCACTTAGACATTTCTCAGGCGAGTGATGAATTGAATAACCAGATTTTATGAGCAAACAGTTAACAACCTCCACCAGCCTCTGGGGAATGCCAATCGGTCAGTCACCAAAACGTTCCGTGGGGCATCCGCTCATACACTCCTGATTTGGGTTGTAGGCGAGCTTTTCGACCTAGAGGCTCTGTCAAAGATATGTGCTGACACCGGGAGATACACATTCTTCTTCTCGTCCTGGCCATTGAACATGCACGTTTATGTGTTCTTTCATAGTATCGAATTTGGTGCTGATTCTTCTCTCAGACTGGGTGGAACGGCTAGCCCGCCGAATGCTGCTGTAAGCCTTCCGTTTCAACTATATATTCGATGTCTGAAGAAGGTACCCAGGCCTACTTCTGAACTTCCGATAAGTGGATCGGTTGAAACACGAAATGAAAAGTGTACGAGTAGCGTTTTGATGAGTCTTGCTCCTTCGATGGGATAAAAGCCCTTAGGTAAAACTCTGCCTTGTACATGTTGTATCGCCGCCAGTATGAATGAACAGGTTATGCACATAGCTGCAGTGCTCGCTATATGCTACTCATCTGTCATGTTTTGTGCGGAAATGCCAGAGACAAACTGATGCTATGACAGACCCCGTGAAGCGGAGTAATTGGAGTCTCCTATGCTTTTCTCGTATGCGAAGTCCAAGCGGTACCAACAATATGGCACTGTTCGAGCAGATTGACTTGTTCAGTTCGCTTGTTCAACATAAGTGCGTCGATAACATTATCTGCCCTCGTCACCTATAGTACAAGGACCGCGGGCAACTAAATAGAAATAATAAGACGGAAAGCGACCAGTAGGTATACACGAGGGAAAGCACCGACATCTTACACGTTTACTCGCTATCCTGACCTGAGAGATGAGTAAGAGTAAGTAATCGACTGAACACCCTGGGCACACGAGAGGAATAAAGGAGAATCACCTATTAGCATGTCAGTATAAAAAAGAAAGAAAGCGTCAGGAATCGAGGAAAAGAATTTGATGGCCATCATTTGGAAAAAGATTCTTCCACTTGATCATCCCCAAGCTCTTCAAAGTCGCAAGCGTTCCCCTCGGTATGCTCCTCAGCGTCACGTTCCGCTTGCTCGACCTTCAGCATATCCCAGATAGATTGTCGGCGACTAGCACCGTCTACCTCTACGTCCACGTCAAATTCCATCTTTACAGTTTCCGACGTACTTTGTGCAAGCGAACTTAATTCTGCATCCCAAGCGTTTTTGATAAAATGCCATATGTCTTCTGGTTCTTCATACTGAGCGGCATCCCATTCCTGGCATCCTATGCGGGAGAGGTATTCGATGCCAGAGATTCGTTTGATGAAGCGGCCGTCGTCCAGCCTAGGATCGAGGAGATGTTGGGATGTGGTAGTAGTAGAACTGTAGAAGGAGAGCCCAAGGTTTGCTTTGCAACGAATGCATGTGAAGTCAGAGGGAGAGCGGTAAACAATCTGTGCTCAGTACTCGGCGCAATCTCACTCACCTGACGTTGATGTGTAAGGCTCCGGTTCGGCCAATTCAATAGGATAAAGCCATCGGTCTCCCTGTCTCCACTCTTCGGGAACATCGCGGTGAAATATATTGCTCGGTGAATACTCGTCGTTCCATTCAGGAAAGTCATCGACGAAAGGTGACGAGGAGAGAGGAGGGTGGCATGGAGATGAAGGTGGGCTGATCGCCCCATCGTCACAGTAATTTTCTCTTTCTCGAGGGACCAAGTATATGCGACTCGGAAGGCATGGAACTTCAAAGAGGGCATCAAGATCGCGAGGCAGTGATGCTGTTTCAAGCAGTCGAAGAACATTCAGTGGGGTATATGCGAGTACTAGTGGTGGCGTCAAGGTATTAGAGTTTACGGCATTATTATCAGGGACAGTCCAAGTGCTACCGCCTTCCAGGGTTAAGAGAGGAGACATATCATCTGCTAGAGACTCCTGCGTCAAAGGCAAATCGGTGCAAGACGGCTCATTGGAAGAATCCACGAGAAGTTCCTTCCTCTGGCGATTTGGGCGATCAGCAGATATCGTATCATCGAGGACATCGTTAGACGTAGCCTGAATGGACACAAGCAAACTGTCTTTGGCGAAAGTGTTAGACAGAGTTTTTGATTTTTTGGCAGAACGCTTTTTGCGAGAAAACCATTTATTGACAAGCGAGGGGTCGATTTGATGGGCTATAGACCATACACGGCGGGATTCAAGGGAAGGGACACCCTTTTCGGCAGCCCAGAATTCGCAAAGCTCAGCGATCTGATGAGAAGTCAGCCTGTTGCCCAAATGTGTAAGCGGAGCCATCGTCATATGGACACGCTGCTGAGGTGAAGATATACGAAGATGATAGTAAATCGGCTGATAGGCTAGTGAGCTCCAGCAATCCGGTTGGGTACACAGAATTCAGCGCAATTTCAGTTCGTCTGTTATAAGATGATGAAGCGGTGCAGTATGCGCTCAGGTGAGAAGAGGAGGAGGAAGGAACTGGAACCGGGCGGTAGCAATTGCCTTTTTGGTCATATTCACCTTCCGCCGGCTGCCAATATGCGAAAATAAGGACATGCAAGCGCAGAGAATATAATTAGAAGAGAAAAACTAAGATGCTGTTCATAAGGGTATGTAAAAGAAGAATAAGAAGTTGCATCCATGACATGTCGTCAAAAGCTCTACGAGCAGCACGCCACCGGGTGCAGTTGTCAGAGCAGCATACATTTCAAACCGCCATGCTATGTCTCCGGCCCCCATCGCCTTCAACGAGGCGCTTACCTGCTTGAACGCTACGTCGTCGGCCTTCAGTGTTCACCCAGCTTGACTTGCTCATTCCCGATGCAAATTCAGCGTCAGCCTGTGCACCTTCACTTTCGTCCTCTTCTTCAGGTGGGAGGCGCGGTCGGGACTTCCGGCGTTTGATGCCTGGCTCCCCTTCAGTCATATAATCAGTGGGCGCTGCGTCGAGGGATGATCGAGGATTGTTATCGGTGTTCTGTTGCAATGACGTAGACGCGCGTTTGGAGGTGGGGTTCGGTTCCGGTTTGCGCATTTTACTGTACGATATAAAACGTAAGAGGTCCTTCGTTTACATCGGTGGACGTGAAGACACAGACGTATTGAGCTTCGGTTCAGCATAATTGATGCTCTTGCGCGTGCGTTTCTCCCGCCCCCCTGGAACTGGCATTTCGGGATCCATAGATGGCGTTGGGCTGGAGCTCCGCGGCGTGGGGAGATAATATGGTGCTGGCGTGGTAGCAGGAGTTGATAATAATGGTCGTGTCGATGTCGACGTTTGGGTCATAGCAGAAGATGGTACATCAGTATCTGGGCTCCGCTGCCGTTCGCGATCTGCTGATGCAGAGACGGGTAAGAAGATAATACATCCGGGGGAAGCATCTTGTTGGAATAAATATACATAGGGAGTGACTCACCCAAATTATGGATATCGATCGGATGAAGAGAGGACCTGCTCCCTAAGGAATTTGTGACATCCTTCAACCTCGACTTGCTCCTCTCCGCAACGTGAGACCCACCAAATTCATCATCGTCTCTTGTTCTCCTCTTCTCCCGATGCCTCGACTTCACATTTTCCGGAGGGGATTCGATCTCCCGCAGCTTTGACTTCCGCTTCCGCTCTTTCCTCAGAGTCCTCTCTAATTCCTCTTCTACATCTTCTTGAGCTATGTCGATCTCTCCGTTCATGGCTGCCATCTCCTCCTCCTCTTCTGCGAGCCCTGCCTCTCGCCGAGCTGGTGATCCGAATGCGGGACTTGGAGGACGAGGAGATGACGCTTCGGATCTCGACGAGGACCGCGACGATCCGGCCATTGGTGTCGTGTTCACAGTTAGTAAACCGCTTTGTCGTCTTGAGATTCTCTTCTTTCCGAGAGCGAGCAAATGTTCATCGACGTCCACGTGGATCGTCGCGACGATTGGCGGCGGCGGTGGCGGCGAAGCTCGGGAGGGAACAGGAAGGCGAGACGTCGCAGACGAGCTTGACCGGGATCTCTTGCGTCGCATTGCAGGTGATGGGCTTGACTCCATGTCTATATCATCGGCATCAGATACAACCTCGTCCGCTTCGAATATATCGGGAAAGTTAGGGGCTCGTGCGAGACGATTGACATGGGGAGAAGCGTCAGGGTCAAGTATCGGCTTGCGTGATGGTGGTTTTGCTTGCTGCGAGTGTTTCGAGGGCGATGAAGGCTTTCCCGGTGGTATGCTGAAGTTCTTGCGAATAGCCCCGAAATGTTTCAGGAGCGCGTGTGTCTATAATTGGGCATATGCGTCATGAACGAGACTCTCATAGGTGAGTCTTGATATTGAGGGCGTACTGCGATTTCAGCATCTGTTATAACCCTCTGAGACCTCTCTTTCTCCCTCTTCAGTTGCGTTGCGAGCGCAATCTCGGATGCTCGAAGACGGAGGTTTTCGACGTACAATGCTGATATTTGCGCGTTGAGTTCTTCAATTCGAACGCTCAACGTCGAATTAAGCCTGGAGACAGCAACACAATTATGCCCCAGTCAGGACAAAGAAAGCTATCACTTACTTCGTTATATGTTTATTGGCAAGCAGGAATTTCTTCTTGACTGGAGCGATCGTGCCACCGTGTAAGTTCACACTGATCAAGAGGGCTCTGACGTTGTGTAGGAGGCACGTACAGTTCTCAAATTCCAGGAGTGCATCATTCTGTCGGACATTAATTGATACGCGCGATTCGCGCCTGCTCATCATGCCCCGCGGCGAGCAGAGAGAGGAGATGGGCTGTGGCAGCCTCCAGACACGCGCGAATGCCGAAAACAACAGCCGTTTCACGTGCGTCACTCACGTGGGCGATAGAGGCACCGAACCTTAACCATCGTGCACCCTGGTTGGAGGAAGACGAAGGATCATGATGCCCAACAAACACCATAGAAAAGACCAAGCGCTCGTCATAGGTGCAGATAGGACCAGTAGAGTCGACAAGCATCCAACAGCTCGATCGAGTAAAATCTGTGTAATGTGATTGAGGCGAAAGGCCAGAATCAGGGAATAGCGCTCAGCCAACAGTAAGGACCAGATCAAATCAAGGAGAATTGTACAGCGATCAGCGTATCACGGACACAATACATGAATCAATAACTGAAGAATAGTGATGATATCCACAACAATATACAATGATCCAAACAACGGTGCGCGCTTGCATTTGTCACTGCTTATTGTTCGACATCCGCATTATCCGGGTGAGCGATGTTGTCCTGTTCATCCAACGGCGGTATATCCCTCAACCATGCTCCAAAGTCGACGTCTCTTTCCAGAAGCTCGGAGACCCTATCAATATTTCCCTCCACGTCGAATTGAGAATTATACCCCATCCCGAAATACCCGCTACCGTTCTTGCGTTCCAGCGTACCGGCCGCACCTGGCTGAGTTGAGATGAGATCGGGAGCAAATCCCGACGGATGTCCAGTATAATCGGGGAAGAGGGGAGAGGGAGAGGACGTTGACCGGAGCTGTGGTGAACCCTCCGACGAAGAGCCCGAGGCCGGCGAGGAAAAGTACGTCCTCGTGCCAGGGGGTGGCGTTAGCGGTCGGTCGAGATCTTTGCCCTTGCTCTTGCCCTTCGAATCGTCAGTCTCGTCATGCCCGTAACCCGATGATCCCTTGCGTGATGGTGGGCGTGGTCGCGGTCTGGACCGTCGAGACGATGCGAGAAGCTGCGAGAGCGTTGGCAGCGCCTTTTTATCAGGGGTTGTAGGCAGTGGTAGGCCTTTAGCGTTTCCCAGACCATTACCAAGCTCCTCTGGCACATTGGGTGGTGGGGGGCTTGTTGGCGGTGTTTTACTCGCTGAGCGCTGTTTCTTGATGGAGTGCAACGCCCGTGCAGAAACTGGTGTGGGACTGGATGAGTGCGGGCGTTTGCGAGAGACCGGGGAGGATGGTGATGATGAGATCGCGATGGTCGCATAGTCGGGTTGCGACAGAGGCGAAGAAAGAAAAAGCGGTTCGACGATGGGGATGGGCGGAGGTTTGGTCTTCGATTGCGCGCCAGGGATGGGGATCAGCGGTGTTGAAGTAGGAAGATGAGACGGGAACGACGGGGGAAAGAAAATCTTCATCGTGATGTCAGAAATGCTGCCACACGAGCTAATTTGACATACCTCAGAAACATCATCAATCCGCTGAGCTCTTACCACAGGCCGCGGTCCCGAGGAGGGTCCAGGTATGGGGGCGGGGCCGATGCTGCTAACCGGTACCACAGACGTGTCTTTCGGAGCAGGACTTGGCAACTGAGAGATTTTGGGAGCAGGGTCGACTTGGGCTTCTGACGGCCCCCGGATGTTCACGTTTCGAGAATTATTGAAGTACCGGGATGTAGTCTGCTTTCCGGAACCCTTCTTCGAGATTACAGCGGCGCGCTTCACGACCGGAAACCCGAGAGGGGTCGAGCGCTCTGATGCATCGCCATTGCCTTTGCCCTTGACCCCCTTCACGTGTCCTACATCGCTGGTCTGTGAAGCCGGGGCACCGTCAGCGTTGTTCTTCTCGTTCGTGACAATCTTTTCGCTGAGAGTAATCAGAGGGGGCCTAGCAACCTGTTCATGCTCTGTCTCCCCCGTTTCATCTTGTTTGGTCTTCTCTCCTCTCGTCGCAGTCTCTTCCCGTTTCTTCTCCCAAGCCACCCACTCCTCGTCTGTTTCTGCAAGAAACCATTCCCTATCCCCCTTTGGCTTTGGCTCGAGATGACGCATCCCTGCACCTTGCCATCGTCCCCTAGTACACCCCAGCTTGGTTAACCTTGCGACGTGTGCCCACTTCCCCATTGACGCATCGCCCTTTGCAGCCTTCACAGCATTGCAAATCTTCTGGCGAATCTCGCCAACATGATTCTCGTCCAGCTTCGGTGAAGAGGGAGGGCATAACTCTAATGGCGTGGCGGCTAGTGCGATATGCCGCTGGGAAAGCAAGGTGATCCAAGAGGATGGCGTTGACGAGGGGGTCGCGTTTGACGAAGACGGTGATGAGGAGAAGGGTACGGAAATGGGAACTGGTGGGAAGATAGGCGTGTAGATTGACATTTCTCCAACTGAGGGCGCGATGTCGTCCAAACTTCTGGATATCCGTATTGCAAGACGACCCACGAGGTTCTCGAACAATGGGAATAACCAACACGATCCCGACTCCACCTGCAGTCTTGTCAGACGGAGTTTTCCCCAAGAAGAAAAGGACTTTACTCCAGAAATGAGAACCAGGTCAACAGATAAGTTATAGGAACGGTCCAAGTTGTGGCGTTAAGCTATTCAAACCCAAACCGGTCTGTCACATGTGACCGACGTCTTGTCAAGGTGACAGCGGATGATGACAGCCCACGGCCCCACGACCTCCCAGTACCTCCCACGACACGCTTCCTTATAATTCATACAAAAGAAAAGAAATCATTCCTAGAGTAACTTTCAACCCTTAATTAGTTGCTCCAAGAGTCATGGTGTACTAGTATGAGGTGCCACAACGTGACATATCTATTCATCGAGGAAAAGTGAATTCGAGATCTTGGACTTATTCGACTCAGAGCTCGCAAGGCAATCACCTGGCTCAGGGCTGTACCACAGGCATCCGAACCAGTCCTAGTTCGGATGACAGATTGCTCGAAGTTCGTTGTGGTCTTCTGTCACGACATGCCACAAAGACAACAAGTAGGAGCGGCTAGGAGTAGCTGAGTCTCTAAACTGTGGCAAAAATTCTGCGAATCTCAACTGACTCATGCAATCGCTAGAACCTGTTGATTGCTATTGAAGAGGCGATCACGATCTTTTAGCAAGCAGACCACATAGAGCGGCGCGCACCGTCCCAGTCGGACTTGGAGGGCACTGCCCGTGCCACAACCGTGCTCGTCATAGAACTTGTTCTTGGAATAGGAATATGCCATAATGTAGCGGAACAATTCCGATTGGAAGTCCATGCAATTCTTGAGCAGCGCGCAACGACAAGATTGACGACAACAAGTGACAACTTCGGTGATAAAGTGCAGCGGTCGCAGAGAGAGAATGCCGGAAGGAAGGCCCACCTGAGTCAGGAAAATCAGGTTCCACGTATCTTTAGTTCCTGCGGTGTCGAAGTCAGCCAGCGTGAGCATTGGTATGGACCTGGTGATAGCGATCATCACTCACTTCGTACTATGTGTACCTGCAGAATCGAAACAGCCAACTGACGCGAAAATTTGAAGAAAACTCATACGGATCTTTCAATACACCGAGTCACACAAACGCCGCGCAAGTGCGGGGCCTCAAAATTTTCCATGTAGAATTAGACCCTGGAGAGGGTGTTGCAGTGTTGCAAGAAGTGATATCCCATTCTAAGTCGCTGGAATCGTCAGCTGAAAGAGAACGACAGTACATGAGGCGGCAGGCGTGGGGGGTAATAGAGTGTTGTACAGACATGCATTATGCGATAGGGTAGACAATGTGACGGGAGGGTCCAAACGAGAAGTTTGGGGATGCCGCAGAAAAATTCGGCGAAGTTGACGACGTGGATAGTATTGCCTTACGATGGCGAGTTCTCTTCCGGACGACACAACATTGGTAGCAATAAAGTCTTGTTCACATGAGGAGTAGGGTATTACCTCCCACGAGATGCGCTTTAAGTAAACACCGATGCGGCGATGACTCCGTGCTACTGAGCGAGCGTTTGAAGGAAGAACTCTTCATCGAAGGATACCTATCGGAGTTTGTGAGCTGCTCAGTCTGAAATGAGGGCCTATGGAAGGTATCGCGTGAATCGCTTCGAAGATGGAAGATTCACCGGCATAGAACTTGCATTCATTTGTGCGCCCATACGGGCCTTAACATCTGCTTCACCTGTCATCGAGGGTGTCGCCTAACAAATCAAGCATGCCATCTTCAAAAATGCTGTCTGTAAAGATAGAATGGGAACTTTGTCCTCCGGTTCAAAGGCAGAGAACACCCGAGAAAGACGTACTCAGCTTGCATTTGATTGATCCTGCTTTTCCGTGCTGATTTCCCAGTAATCAGTTGACGAGATTGTCATACAGCACAGGTGGTATCAGAAGCAACCAACCAACGCGATCATCACGAAGAAATCTTTTGAAATGAGCCGACGGTCTATGCAAACGAGACTTTCTTCCTGATTGGCGTACTCTGCGCATCATTGGAAACCGAGATGTCGACTGTGTCGGCGCGCGATTGCTTCCGTTTTGATTCTCTTCGCAACTTCGTCTTCGCCTTCTTCGCCTCGCTCTTCCGAGCCAGTAACGTAGCTGTGGTGTCCTTCTGCATGATTCGAGGGTTGACAGTGAAACATCATTCAAGGTAACATCATGGAGCACGATTACGTACCAGTTTAGTCTGTGCGGCGCTCCTCATCTTACGGTCATCCTTCGGTGCCTTCTATTCAATGCACAGGAACGGCCGTAAGTACATGCTCGACCTGATCACAAGTTGTGGCAAAGAGTATACCTGTGCTTTGTTGATTTCCCCGACCTTCTGTCGAGTTCTGTCCTCCTGTGCTTCTCCAATGGAAAGTGCTAACGCCAAAGATGCATCCTACGTATATTCAACAATAGCACGCAAGTGTCAGATAGCAGAGTAGCACGTAAGGCAGCGTACATGACCTTTTGATCCAAATATTTACCGGTTGTTGGCCCCTTTTTGCGGATTTTACTCGAAGACGAGAGATTGACCATGACCCTGCGGCCGAAATTCACGGGTAAGGGGAGTTTGTTTAGCTCATATGTGTAAGCTGCATACATGAATCGAGGGTGGCAGAAAAAAGCAGGAGATTGCGACCGGTGGCGTCGCGCGCGGCTTGGACGCTGGACTAATCACGGTCATTGGCGGTGCTGGCTTACCGTGAGAAAATCGCATCCAGGTCCGTTCTCCACGTTTTCAGTTTCTCCTCCCGCTTTTCTTTTGATTGATGCTTCACAATCCGAATACCCACCCTCACCGCAACAACCCAGAACAACAAAATGGTGGCGATGAGTTGTCTCCTTGCTGGGCTAACCGGATCTGCTCTCAGGGACTCTTCAACGTGACGGTTTCAAACTGCGATTGGTTACGTATTGTTGCTGGCAGCGTCTCCTGTCGCAGATGGTTCAGGTATCTATCCATGCGGGGCATGTTAAGATGAATAGCAACACCAGAAGCTTGGCGAGGCTTTTGAAGGCATCGAATACGAAAGAATGGCACATCCGCCGGCTATGTGTCGTTTCCAGGACCGAACAGGTGTGTATCTAAATCCGTCCGAGGCAGACGTCAACGATAGATATGGTCCTGACCGAAACTCATTCACTGAGATGTGGGTCCGCATGGATATTATTATTTTTTGGAGCGGGCCTCATGTGGACGATTAAGGAAAGGTAACTTGCTCAGCTGACGTTGTTCGTTCAATGCGAGCCATCACATCTGGATCCGGTGTGGTCGAGTCGAGTTCTCAGCTGCTGCTTGACTGGCATAAACCCGTTCGGTATCATGTTTCTGTGCCCCGTTTCAAGGTTTAGAGGTGACGAGATGATATGATGCCTTCCCGAAGCCGATTCGGGAAGCTGTACGCCGACTTTGGTCCCCGTCGCTCTTCAAGTATAAAAGCAGCCTTTGCCCTCACCTTTGAACCATCGATACCCTTCATTCCAAGCAACCTCACAAGCCATTGTCTACCTATCCTTGCAACATGTGCCACTTTAGACGGTATATCGCTGCTTGGAAGGAGGAAGGCCTTTCCTCGTGCTAATCGTCATTCCTTTGTCAGAGTCAAGAATCTTTTTTTGCACTGCGGACATACTCAAGAACTGGTACGTCTCGCCCATCTCCTGCCATTCTACAGCTCTTTGCTTACCGTCGTTATTCCATAGCCTGAGCAGCTTGTTCGTATTTCGTCGACCAGAATGCCAAGGGCAGCACTGATAGGACAGCAGATTGAATGCGAGAGTGTTACCTGCAAGTTCAGCCCGAACCACCCGAATAACTGTCGCCCACCCACCTGCAAAAATACTTGCTGGCAGTAGTGCGTATATCGTTATTCTGCTCCTCCCAAAATTTTCATGATTTTTCATCACGTCTCCGCGTCTTCTAAATCCTCCTCGCTCCTCGCCAACATTCATCGCGTCCCATGCTTTACGCACCCCTCTAGTCGGCAATTCCCCGAACAGTATGGTGCGAAACTCGCTCATGAGCCCAAATCATGTCGAACTCATTTGAAACTTAGTTCCTCAAATTGCGAGCAAATGTCCCGCCTGTGTGCAGCAGTACGGGCGGTGAGCTCTGATATGGTCGAGAACATCTTGTTTCAACACACTACGCCTATCGTGGTAGCAGTTGTTGGATGTCGAGCGTAGCTGTACACTATTTATGTTTCCACGGAGCAATGTCACACATTTATGTATGGAATCGTATCCTCGTTCTACGAGTCAGGCATAATCATGCGGCGACGGCTCATCAGCATGATTTGAAGAGGTTTAGATAGCAACTCTCAACGCTTTACGATGCGTGCCTTCCGATGCGCATTAATGAATCTCGACTATTAGCTAATGAAACGACGATACTGATTAGAGAAGGGCAACGGATCGAACCTATGCCAGCATCATTCGCGAGCCAAGGTACTACCATTGCGGTGTCATATCGTTGATAACCTCGCAGCGGGAGGAAGGGAGCATGCCGATTGCTTCATATGGGCTGACTATACATGGAAGCGAATAGAGAGCCTTGAACCGCATAGAGTCAAAACTAACGTGATGCTAGTCAATAGCCGTCTACTTATTTTCCCCTTGCGGCGTTATTACTTCCCTAATGCTCTTGTGCATCGTAGCATCTTAAGGAACTGTTATTATCAAGCCCATTGGCTACGGTTTTGAGGTACATTACTAGCAGTACATATAGAATAGTGCTGTTTGTGCTGTGCCACATTTTTCGCTGAGTGTAGGCAAAGAGCTAAGGATGCCAAATGCAATGCCGGTATGCCCCGTATGACCAGGAACGAAATAGCATATGACACTCTGCGAAAGGCATAACTTGTCAAAGCCAGATCTGGCATCTTCCCCCAGAAGTTCTAAATTCATTGAAGCGAGACGGGGAGTCTTCGGGATCAAACAGTCGATGGAGACCCATTCCTCGTGCTAGCTTCTTTCCCTGCAGGTATCACAAAAAGCTTAATTTGCAAGTAAATTCTGATGCGAGAGAAGAAGAAGACACGTGCACGATGTACGTCTACTTACGGGATAGACTGATGGTGTCGAAATGCACGAAACTTTAGCGGCTGCCCGTCAGGCTACTGTGAAACATATGTTTCAAACTTACAAGTCGCATTCGGACTTCACCACTCCAATGCCGCGGGACGCTAAACAATAGGAGGTCATGGAGCGGACCGCGACGGGCCGCAAAACGCATGAGAGGTGCAGTGAAGTTGTGTTTGCATGTCTCATACGCCCCTGTCCAACGGCAGCTGTTCTTCACTATCGAATGTTGGACCAAAAAATCCATCGAGGATCGAAAAGAACTAAATCCAAGGTTTCCGCGCTCGTGGTCGAGATTTCCCAACAAAAACCGAGGTTGATTGATGCCTGCATGAACGGATCATTTACATAGACGGCAAAGATCGTGCGATGTTCCTAAACGTACATGTAGACACCTTCTAGATGGATATGTGCTCGTCAGGGACGAAGTTGTCTGTTAGACTATGTTGAAGCTGCACCGTATTGGGAATGGTCCAACACCTGATCAGCACGGAGATCTCTGCTTCGGAAAGTCACGATGCATGAATCGAATCATGGAATCATGAGCGGGGAGCACGAGCTGCGATGAATGCCGTCAAACTGAGGAAAACTAAATGCAAGGTGAACGCTGGTTCGCCGCTGTGTTCGGGTCCGACAAACCCGGGCAGCACGTGCCCATGAGCAATAGGGAACGCCACTGCTGTGGCTGCAGCCTGCTAGTAGCCTGCTCTTCAACCTGAACCACCAACTCGAGTTCGGTCATGTCCGTGCAAAGCGAGCGCGATCCCTTGCTTCATTCTGATCTTGGATCTCTCTCATCCACAACAATTGCAAAGCAACGGCCCGGCCCCTTGGAAATTTCAAAATCGACTCGTACAGGAATTCTTGCGGGCATTTGGGTCGCGACTTTTCTGTCTGTGCGTCACCTTTGGCTTGCACCGGTCCCCTCCTGCATTCATATCTCAATGATTTGAATGCTATCTAGTCACTCAACAGTACGTCTTCACTTCGAGTGTCATGCCTTGTAGAATCTGACAACCTTACATTTTCTGTAGCGACTTTGGTTGCAACCTGTGAGTAAATTGATGCCTACATGTATGAAGGACGCGGGGACGCGGGGACGTTATTCTTCTAAGACCTGTACAAGAGCTCCTGACTCTGTCATCTTTGTTCGACCAAGTCTCCCTGGTGCCGCGCAGAAACCTGTAACAAGTCATGCTGGTATAGGATTTGATGACAATTCATTGGAATCATCCTGTCATCTACGCCTAACATCTCCGCCAAGCTCTTCGACCTTAGCACAAGGGAGGCTTTGAAGTGACATAGCTACAGGTCTTAGCTTTTCCCCGAGTCTTGAACCCGGGGAGGTACTACGGGCTAGAGGCGGCCCGTTGCACCTGCACTCCCTGTGTTATGGTTATCTGCGCGACTACGCCTCCAAGTATCATAGGCATTGCAGGATCTGGCACGAGGAAATCAGAGTCATGGTTTCAGCTATAGAAAGCATGCTTCCATGCATGGGTCATCGGCCGCTTCTAGGGTGTTTCATCACTTCAAATTTGTTTCTCCGAATATTTGAAGCATATCGTGGCTAACAAAGGCTTTTGGAAGTACTCCCGGGCATCTCTTCTGAGTTTCAAAAGTCCAATCAAGCCAGTTGGCTCGGCACAGCGTAAGGCGTTCAGACAACTACCTTGCTGGTTTTTCTTGACCTCGGCTCGTAGATATCTTCTTGCCACATGTACTTTCACGCCTCTCTATGGTCGCTTGTGTAACGTCATGGGACGTCGAGGAGCGAATCAGACCGCTGTATTTTTTGCAGCCTTAGGAACGCTAGCATGTGGCCTTTCGAGTAACATGTCTATGCTCATCGCTGCGAGATTCGTAAGCCTCGGCTCTTAGTTGTATTGTCTCTCATTCATGTTCGGACAGCTTGGCGGTCTTGGTGGGGGAGGGATTTATACAACTGCAACGTAAGCTCGTCGGGTTTCGCCTCCACTCGTTTGCTCATCTCACCTTTTATGGAATTTCAGAATAATCACGAGTGACATGTACAGCATGAGGGTACGCAGGTTTTTCGAATGTATAGATCGAGATAACTCATCTTCGAGTTGCGTAGTCCCGCGGACTCACTCAAGGCGTTGCAAGTGTATTTAATGGGGTAAATTTTTGTATCGCCACCTTTCATGCATTATGTCTTGCTCAATCAGAAGTAGCTTGGTATGGGGCTAGGAGGTCCGCTAGGAGGCATGATTAGCGATCGGTGCGTTCGAATTTCAATATATCCATTGCGCATCTCACGCGCAGTCGTTGCAGCTTCGGGTGGCGCTGGGCTTTCTTACTGCAGATACCGCTCTTTATGCTGTCGTTCTTCTTGACTTCAATCAACTTAAAATACGTCACGCCTGTGAGTTTTTTTTTCCTGATCTGTTATCATCTTGAATCTCAAAATTTCTATTTAGGGTAGGAGCAAGAACACGAAGGAAGTCCTAAAGAGGATTGATTATGGGGGTAGTGCTACATTGTTGGGAGCTGTACGTGTCGTTTGATACTTTGATTTGCACACCATATTCATCGACCGTGGGCAGGTGCTATCATTCCTTATCTTCTTGAGTAACCGGTATAATGAAGAACACGAGGTATGTCCTTCGAGATTTTATGCACGCACGACCTGATGTTTGTATAGTGGAGAGATGCGTCGGTCATTGTGCCTTTTGTGTCGGCTTTTGTTCTATTGGCCACATTCGTCGTTTTCGAACTACGTGTCGCCAAAGAGCCCATGCTCGCCCCCTTCTTGCTGAAGCAAAAGATCCCTGTCTTAGTTGGCATCAATAATTTCCTGGTTGCCAATTGCAATTTCGCAATCATGTATTTTTTCCCCATGTGGTTCCAAACGGTCCCCTTGACTAGCGCGTCTGAGGCTGGTACGGTCTTCGCCATCATCATTTGCTGTGGATTGCTGATTCTACGATCAGGACTGCACCTCCTCCCCAATAGTGTTTCGATGTCTCTCGGATCCATGTTTGCTGGGTAGGCGGTTGTCTTGGGTTGGTTTCTTCCACTCTGACACCATCCGTAGATGGATGATGCATCGCACCGGCAAGTACAAGAAGATCAACCTTATTTTCGGCTTCTTCCCTTTCATAGCTGCGGTGTCCATCACAATGATGAGGGAAGACTCGCCTCCTTTGCAGCAGTGGTTAAGTATCGTGAGTCGTGATTGCCTATGAAAGGTGCGGTGACTGACATCACAATCAAGATACCTCTCGGGTTTGGAAATGCTGTAGTCTTGCAGACCATGCTGAGTGAGTTTGTTTTGTTCGCAACATATTCTCCTTGTCCTTGACGGGGTCCTTTCCTACAGTTGCTCTACTGGCGCATCTTCCACGTAAGTGTTGTGTCTCACCTCGACAAAATTGATCCTCAGCATCTCCCCGACGTAAAGAATCTGCGATGGCCGTAGGGACTGGGTTTGGTCAATTGTTTCGGGGTGTTGGTACGTGATGCTTGTCCTATCTACGGTACACGGGCGTCGCTTACTCGCCAGTGTCGAAAGGCCAAGTTTGTGGTGTCGGCGTCTCATCAGCTATCTTCCAGTCAAGATTGGACGCTGAGTTACGGCGTCGGATACATGGGCCCGATGCAGACGAGGCATGACACAGCCTTCGATGTTCTGCCTCTTGTGCTCACACGGCCTCATTTCTAGATCCGGAAGAACATTCGTCATTCTGCTCGTCTTGTGTCCAGCTTGCCCCCGAGGCTTCAACGCGACGCTCGCGAATCATATGCACTTGCCTTGCGCTCGGTCTTCCTTGTAGCCGCAGTATCAACGCTGCTCGCCTACCTCGTCCGCCTACCGGCATGTGTCTGCCTTTCCCAATATCGGTGATTACTTCTCACTTGGCCTCCTGCTTTACCCAGATACCTGAGAAGGTGCTTGAGCATCAACCGCCGCAGCCGCCTGCAGAAAGTCGCACGGATATTGAGGAGCCGCCGTCCGTTCGGGAGACCCCGTTCCATAGTGACGACGAAAACGAAGACGGAGAGCCAGCATTGGCGACACAGCCAATTCCTGTGTTGACCACGCAGGACCGGCGGCCTCGGAGACTGTCTACATATGAATCTTCAGACGGGGGCATGGACTTGGAAAGCGATGTCATCGGAGGATCAGCCAGACGTTGATCACCAAGTTTATGTTCTGTTTTGTAGCCTTGTGTGTGCCTTTCAGTATGTTAGGATTCCCAACTCATTTGCGGAATAAAAAGCTTTGGTTCCTTGCGTGTTCCGATAACATCAGGCCATCAGGGTTTACAGCCGAATCCAGCGCAGAAACTTCTAAATTAACTTCCTTGCACTGCACACAGACGTGGCCACAGGAAAGTGACACTGATGACTCGCAGCCCCACAACGTATGATGTGATTGCGGCTTGACATCATCAACTTCTGCGCCAGTCAGCAAGCCCGTTCTCCACTTAGCATCCTAATCAGATCACGGCGCAGCCAGCTACCGTGTTTAGGCTCCCTTGTATTCATGCATCTTCGCAATCATCAGGCAGGGAGATCATGATGTGTTACTGCTACATCAAGGGTTTACCGAAAGTGTTCATCGCTCATCTTCTTTCACTTTTCCTGCCAGGCGCAACGCCGGCGGGAATGCCAATATGGAGGGAGCTGCCGATGTGGAGAGAACGGACGCCGAACGTCTAATTCGGCAGCTTGAAAAGCGAGAGACTAACTACAACAGAGAAAGTGATGACAATGAGACATACATAAACATACACAATTATAACAAAAACAGCAAAGTCCATGCACGTCATCACAAGAATGCAAATCCTCATTGGGCTTGCGCCTCCTACAAATGCACGGCATCTCAATCCGGGATTCGAGGAGAAGAATAATGCGCTCGGACTGACCTGATCAACAAATTCCATCGCTTCCTCCCGCTTGATACTCCGAATTGAACTGATCTTCTGGTTGTTGAACAGGACGCCGTAAAATTTGTCCGCAGTGACCAACATCTCAGGGCGGAAAGTTGTTGTGATGAATTGGGCGGTGGATCCCAACGATTGAATCATGGCTATAGGGACTGATGAGACTCGATGCGAAAGACAGAAAAAGGTAAGTAGGCATACAAGCAACTGCTGTCCGGTACTGAGCATCCAAGTTCGCGTCGATCTAGATGATGCAATGAACTTATATTCCCTAATTTGGAATGCAGAGTAGAGAAAGCTTACCTCGTCAAACAAATAAAACGGTGCTGGGTCGCATTTCTGGATAGCGAATACTGCGGTGCAAGTTTGGCTGGCGGGGCTATGAAACATGATATTGGAGACCTACCAAGAGCGAGAGCAACAAGCGATTTTTGGCCACCCGATAACTGTTGTATCCGCAAACCTTCATCGACTTTAGAGTTGAACGATACCTAGAACAAACTTAGTGCATGGGCCGATATCATATGACCTTGTAGCATACCTTGATCGAAATGCCAGTGTAATTGTCAATGGTGTTTTGCGGAACACCTTCTGCCTCATCTGCCTCCTCTTCGTCCTGTCCCAATATTGGACGCTATCATTTAAGTGATGAACATGGGGTCTCGTACCTGGTCGATGCGTCGCTGGATGATCAGCTTGCCCCTACCTGCTGGCACGAGCTTCTCAAACACTTCCTCGAAGTTGCTCGCGACCTGCTTGAACGTCCGTTCGATCGCCTCATCTTTTCGCTGATCCAATACTTCCACGAGTTCCTCGATGGACTGGGCAGACTTGTCGAGGTCCTCCCGACGTTTGAGAAGCTGATCGCGCTGTTTCGTGAAGTTGGAATACTGTTCGAATGCTTTCTTGTTCACGTGGGCAAACTTTTTCAACCCTTCATTGACGGCATGCAGTTTCTTGACGAGCTATGGCAGGAACTTGTCAGAGGAATTGAAAGAGCATAAAAATGAGGGACTTACCCTGTCGAGCTTCTCGTGCGTGTACTTCTCAAATGCCTCTTCAGGCAAAACGCCGAGGTCGCGAATATTCCGATTGCACTCGTCCTTCCGGCTAAGCAAAAGCTGTCGTTTGGCCATGTACCGCTCAGTGTTTTTCTGTTGCCTCGCCACACTCCGAGTATCCTCTGTCTGCTGGTTCTGGACTTTTTCCAAGTTGTTCCGCGATTCTTGAAGCTCTGAAGACAGTTTTTCGCATTCCTTTTCCATATCTAAGTAAGCAGTTTAGACTCGGCAATGAATTTGCAACTCTTTTCGCGAATATCTCGAACATACCTTGTACTTTCTTGGTCAGAGACTCTATAGAGGTATTGAGGGCTTTGAGCTCGCGGGTTCGAGCCTCATAGTCATCTGCTGCAGTGGCATCGCCATCGTCAGGTATCCCCAAGGCTTCAACTTTCGCACGCAACTCTTCACGACGCCGGCGAAGATTTTCATTCAATTCAATCTGAAGGATGTTCTTCCGGCTGCCAATCTGCGTAGGATACTTTAATATTTTTCGATTTAGCATCATAACGCGACTTACCTCATTCTTATTCTTCGCCATCTCCACCATCTCCTTTTGCAATGTCTGAACCTCCTGTTCAAGCTCACCAATTAGTTGCTCCTCCTCGTCAGAAAGCCCAGCAGCCATTGGGGTATTGATCTCTGAACGGTATCCCTCCAGTCTCGTTGAAAGAGTCCTCAATTCACTTTCCAAATCCTCCACATCAGCTTCCAACCGCGTCACCCTGGCGTCTAGCCTCTCTTTCTCCTGTAAGAGCGCCATCGCGTCCGCCTGTATGCTGTCCCGCTGGGCTTTGGCCTGGTTCTGCTGGTTAACCAGTACCTGGATCCGACTCGCGATACTGGTGACCTCCTGGTCGATCTTAAGTGTCTGGGATTTTACCTCCCTCGACCTTTTCTCCTCAGTTTCGAATTTGGTCCTCCAGCTCGTCACGCTCTTGATGGCTTCGATTCGGGAGCGGCGTACGTCGTGATATCCACCGGTGAGGGCGCCTTTGCGGTCAACTTTGTCTCCGTCAAGCGTGATGGTGTTGATGCCATGACTCTTGACGTACGCTGCGGCGACGGTGAGGTCACGGCACACGCAGGTTTTGCCGAATACCTGCTGGAACGCCTTTTCATGCATTGTGGAGAACTTCAGCTTGTCGAGAAGTGGGATCGCGTCCTGCGCGTTCGGGGGCGTGGGGTTCTTCGGCTTGAGGCGGTTCAGCGGCATGAACGTGACACGGCCAGCCTTCTCTTTCAACATAATATCAAGGACCGTTTGCGCCGTTTGGTCTGTGTCGACTACGACGTGAAATAGGCTGCCAAGAAAAGGATTAGTAGTCGTTTTCACAATGGAGCATAGCTGCGGACCTATTTCCAGCCGTCAATTCAACGGCAATGTTGAATTTTTGGTCCGATATCTCGAAGAGGCGATAAAGAGGGCCATAAACGCCGGGAAGCGAGAGTCGCTCCGCAATATTATCCACGGAACGCAATCCCATCCCGGTATCCTACAAATTAAATCAGTCATGAACAATAAAGTCATCGATGCTAGTCCAGGCTCACCTTGTCCATCATGCTCGCCAAAGTCCTCTCCGCCGCCCGAAGCTCATCACGAGCATGCCGGCTCGTGGTATCCAATTTGGCATCCTCTCGCCATAGATCTTTGCGCTGTTCCGTCTTCTGCGTCTTCTCCTCCTGCAATCGGATCAGTTCTTCTCCAATTTCTCTCACTCTCGCTCTCGCTTCCTCCGCACGACCATCGATACCCTGCAGCTGCGTATCCACGTCGGCCAAGTTGCCTCGAACAGTGTCCAGTTCATGACGCGCGGCGTCGAGCGCGGCAGTCTGTGTGCGCTGGTGAGCTTCAACGGAAGCAATCTCCTGCCGCAGGTACGCGTCACGTTCGGCGCGCGTCCTAAAATGGCCAGTGCGTCCACGTTTAGAGTGTAGCGCCTTGAGCCTCCCCCGTGCGTCGTCAAGCGCGCGCCGATGCTCACTCTCCTGCGCGCGCTGGGCGTCCCACTGAGGGAGCAGCGCAGCCAGTGCGTCTTCCTTTTCCGCGATCTGCGCATCTATGTTGGCGAGTTCCTCCTCGTATTCGGTGCGCTTGCCGCCCGCGCGGTCGTTTGCGCTGCGCAGGTCGTCCACGACGCACTCGAGCTCGGTACGCGCGCGGATGAGCTCTGTCAATTCAGATTGTGCACCATGGCGAGTTAATGTGAGCGTGGAAAAGGAGTGCTTGGCTTCGGAGATCTTCTTCTCGAGCGACTACATGAAGAGCGAAGTGGTGAGAACACTTAGCAGTGAAGTCATGCCTCGCCTACGGACCTGGATCTGCTGCTCTCGTTCACTGAACTGCTCTCTCCTCAAGTTTGCCCCGTGCACCTCGGACTTCCGCTCTTCCTCAATTTCGTCCAGCGTCCCCGCGACATCCTCCAGCTCACGCTGATACAGCGCGTACTCGAGACATCGCCTGTCTTTGTCCTTCTCCTGGAACTCCTTCAGCTCTTCCTTCTCCTCCTCGAGCTCGGTCAACCGCGAGTCGATGTACTCCAGGAGTTCGCTGATCTTGTTACGCTTGGCGTCCGTCTCGCTCATGATTCGGAGAGACTCTGCGCGTCGCTGCTCGTAGACTTTCGTTCCCGCCACTTCCTTAAGAAGAGCGAGTCGCTCATGGTCCTTCGCATTCGTGAGAGCTGTGATCTGTGACTATAGTCAGCATGCGCGCATATAGCATGTAGATATAACACGCGCCCGGCCCTGTGGCACGATGTAGTACGGATTTGACTTGCTGAACCCAGCGCTCTCCAAAAGGTTCATAACATCGGCTTTACTCGCGCTCTTCTTGTCCAAGCTGTATTCGTCCTTCTTCAAGCCGATTGTGCGGCGAAGAACAACCTCCTCCCTGCCTGTGGGAAAGCGGTTGTCCGTATTGTCGAAGACAATCTCCACTGAATAGGATATGACAAACTGCTGGGATGTGTATCGGTTTTGGGACTCACCATAGGCAGAGAGGGTGGTGGTGGTGGAAACACCCTCGTGGAGAAGGGCCTGACGCTCCTCCCGAGACATGGATGTATATGCATCGGAGAGGACGAAGCGAATGGCTTGGTGAAAGCGTCAGAGCTTGGACAATCCCTCAACGCTGACATATGACTCACCAGCAAAGAAATTGCTCTTCCCAGAACCGTTCCTACCGACCACAACGTTATGCCTCGCGGAAAACGGTTCGATCTGTGTCTGATCTCGGTCTTTAAAGCCTGGAGTAAGGACAACGACTGCACAGACGCGGAGAGTCCTCACATGATTTGAAGCCCTGTATCGTGAGTGTTTTGATGTGCATTTTTTACTGCTTGAGAGACAAGGACAAGGAGGACAGACAGACTCAAACAGGGACGGTGTGGCTGCAAAGCCAAAACGCTAACAAGCGCGCGACGCGTTCAGTCGCGTCGCGTCTGCATGATTACGTACCGCCTCTAGCTCTTTCCTCACAGTCTCTTAACCCCGTTGTGTGTTCCTCCGACTTGAGGAGGAGAGTCACGCAACCTATGGACCACAATGGGTTTGGTTGAGGCAAGAACAGAAGTTTGCAGTTTGGCGCCGTTCAAAATAATAGAAATCATGTCTACTTGGCAACTTGTCCGACTATACTCGTGGAGTCCTGGAACACGGAGCACGGTAACATCCACTACTTCTATGCGCAGAGCTTACAGAGCCAGACATGATGACCTATAACCTCAAAATTTCACAGAAAAACTCGACTGAAACCCTATTCCCATTAGCTGTATATTGCCGAATTGCCCTGGTGCCGAAACCCATGCATTCATACTTCCCGTGACTTGAACTATACCTCCGCCCAATACAGGCCCTGGTCCTCCTACACTGCCGTTGAGGTGGCTATCTATCACAAAGCTCGGCTGGGCAACTTCTAGGCCCTCTTCATCGACATCCATTGGAACATCCGTTGTAAACTCGTCGACATCCATTGCTTGTTGTGGAGAGTTGTCTGTCTGGAGATAACCAGCTTGCTGCGATGAGTTGCCTGTACGGGGAGAAGCCGTCCAATCCGTTTGCCAATTGTCGACATGCTTTGGGAAATTGTCCGTTCGGTAGAGGGCATTATATCCATGGTTCTCTTCTATGAGCTGTGCTGGGTGTTTGGCGCCATGCCAACTGACCCAAGCGAGGTTGACGCTGCATCGGTCACCAAAGATGAATGTGAAGGTGTAGGACCTTCTCCGGGATAGCAAGGAATTGCACATGCGGATACTATCGGTAGCAAATGGAGAGATCGGCGTGCGAGATACACGCAAAATCTCTGCATGGATGTACGGGATCGGATTTCCTTCGAAGTACCACTTGCAGCCGTCGACTAAGGCGTGCACTGTTTTCGGACATAGTAGCTGCACAAAAATTGGAGTCAGCATCACGCTATTGTCGAAACAGAGACGAAACCACTCGTACAACGTCTGTCTGGAGTGGGGCCCAATCGCGTCTATTGTACCGTTCCTGAATCTCTTTTGTTAGCTCGATGTTCATATTCTCGAGCGGCTGAACCCATGATAATGCTGCCTCTGCTTGTGCTTTGATACGCAAGTCACGATGGGTTTTGAGCCTGTATTGAAATGCTCAAAAAGTCAGCGAGAACCCCCGTTCTGATTCAAGAGAGACGCACCGTTCAAAGTGATCGATTGTTTCTTGGGTCATGATCCAGATAACGTGCGTGTTCATCTCATCAAAGATATCGACAAGGCCCTTGACATAATGATCGTCCAATAGCGCAGTAGTATCAAGTACCAAGAAAAATATCTGATAGTCATTCAGAATGGGAACGGTTGTACAAGACGAAGACGGGAAGACGGCAATACGGAACTCAACCCACCTTGATGCGTGTACTTCGAATTCTCCGCTGCTTGATTCGAATTATCTGCTTCTGGGATCCTTCCCTCAAATTCACGAGACCTTGAATCAAATCATGCGCACAGAATTCAGTATGTTCATCCACGAATAATTGGGTTACATACTGGGAAACCGGTGTTTGTACAGCGCGACATCTCGAGAAAGCTGCCGAAGAGGTAGACCTTGAATTACTTCATGAGCGCGAGTCTCACACGGTTCGTTCAAGCGGGTCATCACGAAGAATCAGTTCACCCACCAGAACGCCGATCTTTGCACTTCGCAGCACTTGCGGAACATCGGCGAGTCATGACTGACACGCCTTTGAGAAGTTGCGCTCGTGCTGCTTATAACACATTTGGTGAACAGTGAGTAAAGAGGGAATAGATGTAAAGAAGGAATGCTCATACAGTCAACACATTGTCCCTCATCGAGTACTGATGAAATCACACTGTGTCAACCAGCGTTGTGACTGTCCGCACAAGCTACCGTGCTGATTTACACAAACAGAGATACCTTGTATTCATGATCATGATAAGAGCCAATCCTCGACAGACATATCACGCACAGTAATCCACATGATGGGGCCGGAGAGCGCATCAATTTTGATCCCACTTCCTCGCGCTTACACACATTTTAGAGCCCTTATTCAAGATCAATTATAGGACAGTCTGTCGCCGCATATAACACGCGCAGCATCTTGTCGTGTCCAGTTGACTTCATTGACCACCTGTTTTCCTCAAAGAGCTGAAAGACGCTGTGAGATCTAGCAAACAGGTTCAAGGAACAGCGACGTACCGCAATCCGTTCTTTATCTGCTGAATATCCTCCTGTATGAACCTTTATCTCTATTCAGCTGTATTTTATAGCTGTATTTGGGAGAGAAGAGTAAAGAGTCGAGATTGTCGTCACATAGCAGTCCACGGGCCATAGGCTACTTCTGAGAACAAGGGTGAGTCGGGGTCCCATCCTCGTCGGCAGTCGGCGATCGACAAGCACGAGATCATCTGATGGCCTGACTGCAAGCCCCCTGCCATGCTATGCAACCGTCTGGTTATGAGATTGCGTTAACGTCTATCAGCTCCAATCGTATGAGAGACAGAGAAAATGATGGAAAGACTTGAAAGACACATATAGGCCCTCTGATGTTAGACTGCTCAATTTGCCAGGCAAAACATTGGAACGCGAGAATCAGCGGCCTCGTACCTTCGCTCCTGCCAATAGAAGAGAGCAAATGTTGAGAGAGATCCTGCACGAAACTACCAGCACTGACTCTGGATTTAAGTACATCACGATCAACGGTCGGCAACGGTCATGCCGCGACTGGCAGTCCCGAGATGTAGGATTCATACGCGTAGGAAGTACAAGGGCCTCTAGACAGTGGCCTGCTATCGATCATACCCGGATGGCAGGAGAAAATGAGCTGCTGGCACAAGGGG
The DNA here is from genome assembly GCA_002994785.1 of Heterobasidion parviporum. Lineage (NCBI taxonomy): Eukaryota > Fungi > Basidiomycota > Agaricomycetes > Russulales > Bondarzewiaceae > Heterobasidion > Heterobasidion parviporum. The sequence continues at coordinate 243,901 of PDUQ01000030.1, read as the reverse complement.
CAAGCGTCGGTTGGTCATCTGTCAAAACAAAGTAAGACCGACATAGCAACCAAGACGATAAACTAGAGCAGCCGTGTACGTTCGAAAAGCAGAGTGCTCACATTCCTTGCCACACAGATCGCCTAGGATGAGCATAAGGTTAGGACGGAGGAACCTGGAACACGAGGAACACAGTTGTCCCATCATCTGCTACCTTTGCAACATCGGTCGGTCCTCGGATGCGTCGGTCAGACATTAGACCCACTTTGCTCTGCATTCATACCGTGACGAGGGAGTGAGACCTAGCTAGTGAATCATATTTTCTTCCTTTACGGACGTCGCGTCCCCTCCTTCATTTTTCCATTCTCTTCGTACACTTTTCTGAATCCCAACAGAGGAAAAGGACATTTAAACGCACCATATGCTTTTTTTTCTGCCAATAGGCTACTTCTATCGATGGTGTTGCCCTTGCGGTCGATCTCCCTCTCGATCATGCAGAGAAACAGTTGATTGGAGTTATCGGACTGTATGCGTGCAGTCCAAGACATCGTGCCGGCAAGAGAACGAAACTGAGACGATGAAACAAACTGTGGGGCGTGAGAGTGTCGCACTGTCGGCGCGAAATTAAAGCGGTGGCTATATCCCCGGGATTTCCCATGAGGATATTTCGAGACTCTTTGATAGGCCGTCCATGGCCGGACGCCCCGACTCTCCTCGATACTTCATATGCTTGGGAACGATAACTCGACAGCGGTGAGCCTCGAAAGGTTTTGTGGAAAATTTGACTTACATGGTGATTACTCTCGAATCTGGCCCTGGCTTTACAAAGACTCGGGGATTCGACTTGTCAGCCTGCGTCGCTTGCCGTGGTCCACAAGTGTACAACCTATGCCCGTTTGAAAGAAAAGTGGGGATGTATAACTGGATATATATATTACATGCCTGACTCTCCGCGAGACCCTTCATGTAATTTCGATCGATTACATTCCATCCAAATCTGGAATTATGAGCCGCCGAGATGAATATAATCTACAGCAATGATGACCAGGCTCCATCCTGCAGAGGCCAAGGACCAGCAACCTTTTCGTCCCAATCTGGGCGCATGGCTTCCGCGGCGCGTTTCATGGACTCATACTGGTCTGGATCGACCATGCCGTCAGGTTTGACATGAAGCCTCTCGTGTAGAGTCTCCACCGATTTCTCTCGAGCCGTCGCCCGCCTCCAGGTTTCCATTTGCCGCTCCTCTTCGGCCTTCGAGAAGGATATAGGGCAAGGGACATCCGGTCCTACCATGTATTTCCAGTCGTCAGTCATTACGAGCAGAGCGTGTCGGAAAGCGGCAATGCCGTCTGTCCATGTACGTCCCGCCCATTGAAATGGCGTCACATATGTCCTGTAGCAAGGATGACGGGTAATATCTGCATGTAAAGGATGGCGTTTCGAAATGATCATCAAATAGATCATATGTCGCCCTGCAAGTCGCAACTGGAGATTGGCTTCTTCTTGATCATCAGGAAAACCCTTCCGGGAAAATCGAGGGGTAATTATCCGTGAATTATCGCAAACATGATAATGTGGCCTAACGTAGAGATAGGTACTGCTAGGGCTCGCTAGGGCCGCAAATGTCACGGCGTGTCACAGCGACCGCCTGTGCAGCTTTGAGACTACCAACTACGCATTCGTCACGTCATATATCTGCTAGAACACAGTAATGTATGTATGCCTATCAGTCCAGGGATTCACATAGAATGTACTACACTCCTCCAGGACATTGAAGCTTGACCAATGCCGGGGAGCAACAGGTCCAAATCGAGGGAACAGGTGGATACTCCGTCGAACAGATGCGACAGGAATGATGCTGGCATTGCGTCGGCCATTTCGGATCGAACGCGTGACCCTGTACATACCACTGTCGGATTCAGGAGCTCCCGGGAAGCGGGAGAACCATTCTACATATGCGAAATGTTCGGGAGGAGCTCCCTTCCCGAAATCGAACAGCTCGGACATCACGCTTGCGGAGAGTTGGAAGACCACTCGAACCTGCGCAACTCGGTATCCTATGCCAATGTAAGTGCCGTTCACAAACAGACAGACGTGGATCTCACCTTGGACCCCATGTGCAACTCCCTCTCCTTCATCAACCAAAATGGTATCAAATCGTCCGGGAACTGGACGACCTCGTTTATCCTGACGAGTGGGCCGGGCGTGTACAGTGTCGAGGAAGTCAGCCTTATCCTGTCGTTTCAAGGCATCATGAATCCAAAACTTCATCTTGTGGAACACGGAGACTTTCTGGATCGGGATTAGGAGGTTATTGGCGGCTCTCCGCGCAGCTGCAGCGGGGAGCTCGGGGTTATTATGGTGAATAACAAAGTCTGCAAGAGCATCAGCAAAATCAATAGCTCCGTACTCTAGCGTCAGCGCGTCGAGCGTTACAGCTTTTCGAGAGGGGTGTTTTGTCATTTTGATGTGGACATGGAGTAGGTTCTGGATGGGATCGTTGCTTGACATTGTAGGCTGTCCTGCAAGACGCCAATTGACGAAAAGATGGTGGTGCTGAACCTTCTCTCGACGCTCAAGCCACGTCGTCATTTGAGAGTACTCATCCTTGCGATTCGATGCCCGATATGCGTCCTTCGTGAAGTCGATGTGAAGGCGCTCCGATTGTTCTGTGTTGTAGTTATCCGTTGTGCCAAAGAGCTTGATGGATTCAGAGTAGTGAGTGAGTGAGTGGAGTTTAGGGATCTCGAAGTGCTCTCGTACGCCCAATTCAATGAAAATTTGCTTGTTGTCGTGGAAGGAGGCGAGTGCATCATTGAGCCGGGTGAGCGTATGGGTCGTATGTGAGGGATATTGTGCAAGGTAGAGGAAGTCTAGTAAGGAGCGCACAGCGCGAATGAGCCGAACTGGTGAGCGACTGTCCGGGAGTGGAAGATCGACGAGGAGCCCAAGCAAGATACAACACATATCACGATGCTCCTTGCCTGAGACACGTGAGAGTGTAGTAATCCCCTTCGTGAAAAGTCGCAAGTGATGATTAGGGGGCATCATGCGACATCGGGCATCAATCTCGTTGGGGCCGAAAGCTTCCGCACACCATGAAATCAGATGCTTCATGACACCCTGATACATCTGATGTAGGATGTCTGGTGTGATGGCGACGAAGATGTTGGTGTACGGAAAGCCTTCCCAGAATGGATGGTAAACAGGACGAATGCGAACCTCACGACATGAGGAGTTATATATGACAGGGTCAGCATCAGCGAGCTCGAGAATATGCTGAATATCTTCTGGATCTCGAGACATATATTCCTCATTTTCTCCAAGTTCATGATGAGGCACAGGACATTTCGGGCAGTCGCCGTAGAGTGTGCAGGCAACCAAGCATTGTTCCGGGTAGTCTCCAACAAAGGTAGCAAAGATCGGGTGGCAGCGGCGCCATACACCATCACCACTCATCATAGCGACTCCTGTCTCGCCGAGATCCTTGATGGGACCCAGGATCCTCCGCATACATTCATGGAAGAGATTTGCTAATGCGCGCCGACGTGCTGCTTTATTTTTGATGTGATCGAGGCGGCTGGTAGGCAGGTAGCCCAGGAGAACCTGTGCGTGCTTTGATGGCTTCTTGCGAACATCTTTTGGTATGTTTCCGATCGTCATATAAACAGGGTAGGCAGACTTGTTTCGGAATAGCGTGAGCTGTGTCTTATCGGACGAGATGATGACCGGTATGACTGTTGCTCCCGGTTTTACTTCTTCAAGGGAATTCTGCCCAATCGTAAGTGTGCATACATGTAACACATTGATTTCGCACACACCTGAACACTCCACCACCAGTTGCCTGTGTGCATCTCATTATATGACCGGATAGTGCAATCTTTGTCGACATAGTGACGTTCCGGGGCAAACACAAGCTGCGAAGAGAATTCAGGGTCGCCATAGAGTGCTCGGATACAAGGGATGATGTCGCGAAAATAGACGTCAAATGTCTCACCGCCGATGACAACTTCTTGCTGTTTGAATTGAGGGCGTCCCGGCAGCTCTTCATCAATGATCTTGTTGAGCTGTGGTGTGGTTTTATAAGACAAGCCGAGCCGATCGTGGACCTATTATACAGAGATAAGTATTTACTAACAACGAGACTTCATGGCTAGGACTCACCTCATCGATTGCGAGCAGCTCCGATACCGCTGTTGATGTCGGTCCTCGTAATTTGGCCCATCTAGCAAATTCCCAGTCAAGCTTGGAGCGGAATGGTGCCCAGATGTGGCCGTCGTTGGCATCAATCTCAGACTGAATTTCACGATAACCCGCACGCGCCTGCTTGACTTGGGAAAGAGGTGCTCCGGCATTGTTACCAGGAAATCTGCGTATGACTGGACGAGTCCAGATACTCCCCTCGGCATCTTGGCGTTCGCGCTCATTCAGAAGTCGTCCAAAATGCATGTTGAGATCTTCGTCAGGAGTAGATGTTGAGCTGGTAGCCAATGGAAGTGTCGGGGAGACCGCGGGTGATGATGAAGGTGGCGGCTCCCAGTGAGGTTCTTGTAGGATCCGAAAGTTGTCAGCATCTTCTTCGGCATCAGAATCCATGTCCGAGTTGGCCTTGTCGGCATCATCATCACCTTGAGGTACTAGAAGGATATCTGAAAGAAGTTCGTACTCGTCAGTGTGGGGGAATGGAAAGTCATCGGGACCATAGTCGGCTCCAAATGCATCGCCTTCAAAATGTCGAGGTGACGTTGGAGGGCTTTGCACAGATGGTGTTGGTTCAGAATGAGGCACATACTCTTGCTGGCTGCGAAATAGCGCCGCACAGAGTGGCTTGCGGGTTGTCGATAAGTGTGCCGAATAGCCAGAGAAGGAAAAAAAGACATCACACCCGGCACACAACACTCGGGACATTGCTTGAATGAGTGATGGATTGCAGGCCAAGGAAAATCATAGGTAGATAAGGATGTTAACTATTTCACCTGAGTCGTTGCGGATGTTGTCAGCATTCAAATTTTGCGCGAGCGCATCGGAACAGAACGCTTACCATCTGCCACGTATATGCACATTTCTCTTCCTCCCCTCTCCCGTTAAATTCCCTCACTTCGTCAGTCTCTCTTTATATTATGGCACGCACAAGTAAAAAGGCAGGCACAACGACGCCTGTGGCGATTCCAGTGCCGACAGCCGCAGAGCACCCAGCGCAGGCTGCAACTCCTGCACAGAAAGCAGCATTAACGCGCGCAGCTAACAAGGCAGCAAAACTCACCGAAGCACCCGCATCAAAGAGGTCATCCACAGGTTCCCGGATGTCAACCGAGCGCGCACAGGTACCAAGCAAACCTGTTGGACGGACACCTGGCAAGCCTGCGCATAGGGCAGCCAATGATCAGTGTAAGTCCCGGTCCATCTGATGGTAGAGATTGCCACTTACCGAGAGATGAAAGCCATTCAAGCAAACAAGGTGGTGACCAGGAAGCGGAAGGAGCCTGTAGAACATACCCCAGCAGTCAGTAATTCCAAAGCCGGTACCAAAAAACTCAAGACCACCAAAGTGAAAGGTGAGTGTCAAACATGTATACCCGAAAGGCCCAATATAACCTTATCCATAGAACACCCGCCTCGCTTGGTAATTATGGACTCTGACGATGAGGAGATGCCGGTCGGTGTTGGGAATAAGGACCCACAGGTCGACACAACAATTGGTAAGCGAGGCACACGTGTATGTCCCATGATTTGACAGACAATTAACAATGAACGTTGAACAACCATGCAGCAGTTAGTCCTTCGTCGATCCTCGTCGTTTCCAATGAAGGTGCTCACCACTTTTGAAGGAGATTGATGAAGACCTTGAAGATGAAGGACAGGTGACTGACGAAAGAGAAGCAGAGACCGAAGGGGATGAAGATGTTGAAGATCCGGAAAGCTTTGACGATGACCTCGAAGAGCTCGAAGCGCTTGCTCGGAATCAACCTGCAAAGTTGAAGGAAAAGATGCAATATGAGGTGAGTCTCAATTAGCGGGCCTTTCCTCAGTACGACAATGAGTTTGCGTGCCTTGCTTAGCGCCCAATCTGGGCAGGGACGGACAATGAGACGGACGCCCCTTCGTCGCTGAATGGACCCACTTTGAAGCCTACGAAGAAGGGAGCAGTCAACAAAGGGATTACCTCGGGGAGTAAAAACACAGGTAAGATCATTCCAGACCAACGTTTTTTGATGCTTGTCGGGCTGTCCGACAGGAGCCCTTATGAGTCTGGACCAGAAGGTCCCCTGGCTGCAGGTGCCATCTTCTTTCCGTCGACAGGCGCAAATGCATCCCCTGCACCATCCCCGCCCTCTTGGCCTTCCTCTACGGAGCTTGTGCTTCCACCACCTGGCCGCAAACTGTGCTTGTCGGCACAGAATCCATTTGTGCGCAAGACCATCACCGACTCCCTGAACTATCTGTTTGCATCGCTCGTCTTCAACAATGCCTATCCAGACCCCGGTCAGCGGACCCAGTTCATTCGCGGCGCTCTCATCACCGCTGCCGGCGCACGTCCAGGTTGCAGTGATATTCGGCACCGCCTGTTGCAAGATGCGGAATATGTCAACATGGTCTGCCCAATCGTAAGTTTTTCCTATGAACCCTTTATGTTCTTTGCTACATAAAATCACTTTGACCATTCACAGTCTAGCGCCCGAATCAGCCTGTTCCGTGGAGACATCAAGGATAGCTGCGCAAAGGCAATATTTGGCATGTATCACCTTACGCTCGGGCCGTTGTGCAAGGACACGGTGCTGAAGTTGCTTCTGGATTATCGTTATATATTTCCTCAAGGCCCCACTGGCCAGGTATCCTTTCCATGTAACCTGCCGAGCCATTGCCACTGACACTGTGATTGATTGCAGGGTATGACTCGGCGGAATAAGCCCTATCGCCACCCCATCATCATCTCTGTGATACAACAGCACTTCTTCGATGGGCCGTCAAGCTTCGCATCTCGCAACGACGCCAGTTTCCCATTCACCCGCGATGATGAAGGCAATGCCGTCCGAGAGGTGCCAGCGGCCATGGTCAGCTTGGTTTCAACAGCGGTATGTTCGTCCACCACACTCTCCTCTCTTCAATGATCTCACACGTTGTTATACTAGGTCTATGCATCGTTATACGAGTGCCGCACTGGGGAACGCAAGCCCGTCGACTTCGCCGCCAATGTATACGCTGATGTCTATTCCGGTCATATGTCGACATTGAAGCAGATTGAGGAGCAGCGGGAGAGCTCATATCACATCATGATGGCAGATATCTATTCTCAAGCTCAGTAAGTGTCTGTATTTTGTGTTATTTGCTAATGTAAATCTATTTTTCATGGTAGACGTGCGGCATCGAACGTGAAAGATTCAAGCACCAGCGTTGTTGCTCCGGCCCAAGTCGACTTCGATCATATGGACGACGATTCCGATGGCGGCGACGAGGACATTGCCTGATGTGCTATCAACATTGTCCTTCGCCACGACCCCTAGTCGCTTTCCATTTCCACAGTCCCTTTCGACTCCTATCACTTTTGGACAACAATTACCTACTAATTGCCTTCTCGTAGATCTGCTACTATCTTACACAACCTCCCTTTTATGACTCGGAGCTCCGCATCCTATCGATCTTGTCACACCCCCACTCATTCTTAGTCATTTTCCGTACAGTATGATCTTTGTGCGCGAGTCGCTAATGTTATGAAAATTATCTCGTATCGCAATCACGGCTGTCGACAGGATACATCTAAGTAGCTGAATAAGAAAGACAGTTTAGAGCTATTTTCGAAAAATTAGAGGGGGGGTTGTCTAACCTGCTAAAGTGATAATTAACGGCAATTGTCGCCAATTGGCGATAATTATCGAGGAGGCATTTCCCTGATGATTCTCTGGAGACATCGTATCGAAGTTGTCGGGAAGGCAAGGGATGATTGAATTCATGTTGATCATGGTGCCTCTGTAGGAATACATGCGACAGAACTCTGCTTGCATGAACCTAGGACCGATCCATGCATGCTGCCAGTCAATTATGCCAGTGAAATTGGGAAAGCCTTCAGCCTCAACCATAATGTTGCCGTCGTAAAGATCAGGGTGCCAGAGATTGTGGGGAAGGTACTCCTCTGGTAAATTCAAGAAGGGAAGAACAGCGAGGAAGCGATCGAGAGCTTCAATATGGGTATCAGGAGATGCATCGTCATCAGAAAAACGGCATGGGTCATTGAAAGGGCGCGGGCGTGCGTAGGTCTTCAACCATTGCTTTTCGCAATTTACGATGGCTTTTGCGTACGATTGAGCATCAGGCCCTATGGGTTAAGATTTAGGGAATAATACAGAGTTTCAATGGAAACAGACTCACAAGGTCCTCGGTCGATGTTCATCACGGAACGTTCGCCCCGCCAAAATTCCTTTTGTACTGTAGGTCCGATGCGATACCTCTCTGACGCTCCGTCGTCCGGATAGTCTTCAGCATACAGTGGACGTGCTTGCAGCTCAAGAGCAACATCTTCTTTGAAGTACAAGCTGCCGATCTGTGAAAACCTCTTTTCGGTAAACAACTTCTCCATGTCGACGACACGTCTAGTAAACTCGATAAAATCATCGTCCCTGACATCCATCCAGCGCTTCGTTAGAGGGACACCAGGAAGTCTCTCCATGATGATGTATCCCACACCAACGGAATACTCACTGCCGTCGCGACTCCAGGCAAGAACGCGCGGGGTCGGAATGTGAAGATAACGTGCCATGTAGTCGAGCGTAGCTACTTCACTCGCGATAACTAGATCCTGGGGGCCGGCAATGGGACACGGTATGCGAACAATAACCTCCTTGTCGTTGTCGAATTTCAGGAGGAATACTTTGTTGAAAGCGCCTAGAGAGGCTTTAGCAGCATATTCAGACCGTGATAGCATTACAACTGACCTTCAGCAACTTTCTCCATTGATGTGCATGTTGCTGCCCCGGCCACGCCCGCAGCAGCCTTCTGCAACGCAAGCACATCGAACTCGACATAACGTTTATTCATCTCTGAAGTCGCGATCAGCAGGATAAGCACATGTTCATTGAAGTGAAGTAAGAAGCTTTGCACGCCGCACGCACGCTTAGCTTCATTGTAGATCCACCGTTTGGTCGTGCAACGATAGAACTCCTCGTAACGATTTTGGTCTAATAAAAGCGATTAGAATACCATCTAAGCTGTGGGTCAATGGCATCAACAGGAGACCTAATCCTGACCTGATGACGCCGCAACGTTGCCATCGACCTGAGTGTTGGGAACAAGGGACGAGTCAGTGCCTAAAGACGGCAAAGCCGTACTCATACGACATCGTATTTTCGGTGAAGCAGGGCGGATATGCAGAGTAGTAGAGAACCTAGTATGCCGCCGGAGAAGACTCTGAAGAATGTAGGTGGGTTTCATGGACTTGTTGCATTGTGGGTGAACGTTTGAGGCTTTAAGATGGTTGGTCTAACTGCTATTCTCCCACAGTCAGCGCTAGTCAGCGCTCAGAATGAATGAACGTTAAAAAATCATTCACTTGAAGTATGGCATGAAGGTTTGTTCTGACCTACTCCAACTAAGCTGATCGTATATGACTGTCCCAAATACTATGAAAAGTCATCGATGGAAGCGGGAAACAGCGAAGTCGCACATGTCATCGATATCCATATATTACATTACTTACTAAGCCAAGATCTTATAAAGTAATTATAAGCACTTAACCCGGAGGATACGTCACCGAAAGTGAAATAATCGGCAACCATTTCTTCCTCACGACGGGCCAACGATTTGGCAGTAGGCTGGGTGCCTCTAAATAAATTAACAATGAACTACAACCCTGTTTGAAACTCGTAGGTAAGTGTCCGACTAGAAAACATCAGAAAATCGTACTGCGTCTATGAGTTATATAGATGAAGAGATTGATGTGGATATACAGGGAAGGTGATAAAAAAGGGAGAGTCCAAATTCTCGCGAAAGTTCAAGAAGCGTGGGCTGCATATCCTGCGGTCAGCTCAAGCGTACCGGTCCATGAAAGAAGGGACGCACCTGCACAGATAGCTCAAGATATAGACCTCCGCCCCGAACTTCGTGCCGCTCGCCGTTCAGCATCCCTGCATGTCTGAGATGCGATATCAATATCTGCCATCCACATGTGGCAATCTCGCGCGGAAGGAGCTCGCAATGCGATCTTGTCGCCTCCTCGAGGGTATGCGATCGCGAGCTGGAATGCAAGATCATCTACGGGTCGAGCGTTTGATTCAATGGCCTCATCTCGTACTAGCACCGTGCGCACCTCTGCTTCCTGATAACTCGCGAACTTGGACCTCATATAGGGGGATAGGCTTGAAAAAGTTTGGACTTTCAGTCGGCTGAAAGTGAGGAATGCGCGGTGGCCTACCATTCGATATAGAGATTTTGCCTGCTCATCCGTGAGGACGAGGATATCGCTGCACAGAAATGCGCGCAACTTCTTCCCGCTCTTCGTTTTCGATAGTGGACCCTCTTTGATCAGTTTCCGTTCTCCCATATGGCGTGTAGGGGCAGTAAGGTCGAGCCGGCTGATTATGCACGCATGATCAGCCATAGACATTGGTCATTGACGAGAGCATAGCGTGACTTACCCTTGACCAATCCAGAGGTCTTGCGAGAGAGCTCTCAGACGTTCACGGCCTTCCTGTTCCCGTATCGTTTCATTGATGTGGCTCAGAATCTGCTCTGCGGTACGGAGGGCACGTTCCGTCGCTTTGCGATCTTGGTCTGGGTCCGTATAATGGAGTATCTATGGATGTCACTTCAGTTATTATTGATCTGGGCCTGAAAAACTGTTGTCAGCGCTCACCTGTTTAATTAGTAAGGGATATCGAGTGATTCTTTGCACTAAACGGGGGCCCTTCAGTAAATAACTATGAATATCTGGAGTACTAAGACATACTGGGTTCAAGTAAATAGCTCGATAGGTCTAGATTTCGGATGGTGGGATCTTCTCTGAGTTTCTGCAAAAAGGCTCAGCGTCATCGATTGCAATGAGACTGAACAAGAACTGTAGACCTGAAGATGCGCCCCTAGAGCAGGATTGATCTCTCGTAAAGATTGCAGCGCTTTGATCGACTGAGAATGATTGCTACAGTATTCCTGGCAAAAAGTAAGGGGCACAGTGCATTGCTCGTGATGAACGAGCTCACGCCATAGACCCGCATATTTGACATGTTCTGGTCGAGAATGTCGCCGATTTGATCAATGTACAAGCGGCAGTTTCGCTGTCGCTCCTCTAAGGAGCTCAAAAAAGTCTGCATCCATACGTCAACGATAGTTCTCGACGAGGCACGAAACAAACGACGGACGGTATTGGTCAATAAGATATCCTCAACGTTCGCAAAGATGACGGTGACCTCTTTCTGTTCCAATATGCTGAGCATGCTCGCATAGAATATCTGCAGGCCCAGTACGTTCAGTGTCTCTTGAGAGAGAGTATGAGCATTCTAACGACTTTACCTCCACTATCAACTGCAAATCGCGAACATATGCGGCCTCAGTCGCAATGAACTCGAAGATCGCCTGTCCAAAAGAAATCAAAGACGGGCGTGCGCATATCTGGGAATCTCAACTTACTTCCTGGCGTCGTCGCTCACGCTGCGGTATCTCGTCCAGGGCCGACTTGTCCACGAGGCTGGCCCACGACTGACGAAGGGGTCGAATCGGCATTCTCTTGAATACTTCGGAAGACTCACCGAACCAAACGTAGGGCTGTTCTCCCGCACAGGCGTCGATTCGTTGCTGAGGATCGGACCAGAGATGATGGGCATGACCCTCTTCTCCGACTCGCCCACGGGGGTCCGACTGCGCCCCAATATATGGAGCCAAGACGAATGCGACCGATTCTCACTCTCTTGTGACTTGGTGTGCCGAAGAGACTGCGGCGACGACGGGACGGGGCTCAGGCTGCTGCTGTCGACAGAAGACGCGATCGACAGGCGATTGTTGATGCCTTCGCCCGTCGCCAGCTTGAACGCCTCGTACCGGTCAAAGGCGTCGTCCAGACGAGCGAACTCGTCACGGGTCGGCCGATCTCGATCGTGATCGCGATCCGGCACAGGTGGAAGGTCCTTGTCCGACGCCGTGGAGATCACCGACACTCGGTTTGCAGCAGACGAAGGGACCGGCGGCGGTGGGCGACTCTTCTTGCCCGGGCTCGCCAGCACTGCCTTGCGCCGGACCGGCCTTGGTGGAGGCCGTCTCCCATCTTCCTTTACGATCAGACCCGCGGCTTCCAGCACCCTCTGCCGTTCGAGGACACGCGCCTCCCGGTCCGCCTTCCGCTGAGCCTCGGTCTGGCCCTCGTCTTCGTCATCCGAATCTGAAAAGGAGAGGTATTCCGAATCCGAGCTGTCGTCACCGCTTACCAGTTCGCTGAAGCTCGTGTGGTCCGCGCTTGTCATCGTCGATGCCTCAGGTGTTGAAGGTAGTGAAGACTTGCGGTGAGCTGTCCCACGTATTATGTGTAGTCCAGTATAATGTGTGTTTGTTTATTCGAGAGGTATACATGCAAGAAGAGAAAGGAAAAAAGAAAGGAAGTATTTTAGCCTGTTTGCCAGCCAAAAGACATGTAAACAAGAAAGACTCAAGGGATAAACGCTTGGTTGATCAACTAACCCTCGACGAGTTCCAGGTACGCGGCGGGCACAATGAAAACCACACCGCCCTGTTCTGCCTTCCACCAATCACCTTCGCTCTTGTCGACGATCGAAAGCGTGTCGCCTTCGGCGAAAGGCAGCTCGTCTGCATTGCCGCCTGTATAAGAGTAAACAGCCTTGGCTTTGACTGGAAAGGCCTTTGAGATCGCGTAGATGACAAGGATACAGAAGGACACGCACCAGACTCGAACGACTGTACGTATGTCTTGGGGAAGAAGCCTGATTTGCCGTCTCGTACAACGGTGCCATACCACCAGTCTCCGCCCGACTTGGAGGGGTGGGCGGTAAGAACAAGGTTCTCACCGAATGCTGCGGAGTCCTCGAGTCAGCAAAGCGAACCCTGTGAGATGTGACAAACAAGACGAACAGAGATCTTCTGGCCGTTGGCCTTCATACGCGTACAAAGAACGCGTGCGGAATTCTGCCGCAGAGCATGTTGTTAAAATCCGCCTATAGTCGTCCAACAGAGACAAATCTCACCAGTGGCCTTGTCGACGTCATCCAGCGGATTACTTTCTTCAATGATATCAACTTGAATATTTGGTAAAGATTCGGGTTCGCTGTCCTGTTCATCCTCCTCGACCATCTTGTCCAACCCACTTGGCTCCCGGCTCAAGGGAACGCCATGATCAGCCGCCATCCCAGCGTACCAGTCCACAGAATGCCTGCTGTTCCCTCTCTGTACCAGCCTGAGGCCATCTACGGGAGAGTCAGGAGAGGGAGGCGAGACAGGCATTGGTGCAGCGTTGATATGTGAGGGAGGGGCAGTGTCACCGATGACACGCCCCGATACAGAAGAAGAGCTACGATCGTTCGTGGCTGCCTTTCGCAACCGTGCGCCACTCTGAATTGCGCTGAGCAGGGCATTGCGCTCGCCAGCAGGGGCAGGCGTAGGCGCTGCCATCGCAGCAGGAGGCGGGGGCGCGCCAGGGGGTGGCGGTGGCGGAGGTGGCGGAGGTGCGCCTGAGTCAGCAGTCTGAGAGACTGAGGCGGGAGGCGCAGACGGCGGGGGCGGGGGAGGTGTCGGTGCAAATGGCGATCCCGGCTTTGGCGTGGCGCCTGCGCCTGCACCCGCGGCAGATTGAGGCCTGGCAGGTGGGAGGATGCTACCAAAGAGCTGCTGCGCAAGGCGGTTGCGTGTGGCGCGCGAGGAATTGAGCTCGTCCTCACTGTCGCTATCGTCGTTCTCCTTCTCGCGAACATCGCCCCAGTCCTCGTCGCTATCGGCAGGGGCAGTCTGGTACGATGACTTGGCGGGCACAGGGCTCTTCGGAGGAGGGGGCACGCTGAATGCGGCTGGAGGTGCCGGAGCAGGCTGGGTCTGTGGCTTGAAGAATGGGTTTGTACTACCGCTCATGGGGGAAGCTGCAGCAGGGGATGCTGCAGCGCTACCAGAGCTAGCGAGGCGATTGAAAGGATTGTGTTTCGCCTTGTCTGCAGGGCTCCCAATAGACGATGCTGGCATTGGCGGGACAGGTGGGGGGGGGGGTGGTGGAGGCGGTGCAGAGTCGTTGGAGGGAGCGGCCATAGAAGGTGCTGGGGTTGAAGCCCTGCTCCTCGCCTCCTTGCGTCTCGCAAATTCCTCTTCAGCCTTCCGCTGCTCCTCCGCCTCCTCAAGCTCCATCTGCCGTATCCTGGCCTCGCGCTCCTCCTTCTTCCGCTGCTCCTCCGCGTCCTTCGTGCGTCGCGCGGCCTCCTCGCTCTGCCGCCTGAGCAGCTCTTCCTCTCTCTGGCGCTCCTCTTCCTCCTCCTGCTCGAGCTGCCGGAAACGCGCGAGACGCTCTTCTCTTTGCTTGCGCAATGCTTCCTCGCGCGCCTTCAGACGCTCTTCTTCTGGGTCAACCTCGGGGATGACAGGCGCAGGGGGTGCGGGAGGCGCAGGGGGAGGTACGGGAGCGGACACAGGCGGCGCAGTGGGGGCACGGGGGGCAGGCACCTTTCTCGGAGGCGGCGGCGCAGGGGCTCTCGGTTTCGGTGGCGGCGGCGCGGCGGGTTTTGCGACGACCGGAGTGGACGGGACGGATGCCGGGGGCGTTCTGCCCTCCTTGACGGCCTTCTCGCCCTCGAGCCGCTCCCGCCTCGCCTTCTCACGCTCCTCCGCCGCCCTCTCGGCTTCGCGCGCCTTCTCCTCGGCTTCCTTCTTCTCGCGCGCCAGCCGGTCTTCGACGCTCGTGTCCAGCTTGCTGCCCCCCGAGCCAGGCAACGGGGTGACGCCCAGGGCGGCCATGCGCTCGGCCATCCGTCGTTCAGCCTGTTCACGGATGAAGGCCTTGCGCTCTTCCGGAGTCATGTTTTTCGTCGACGGAGCAGGGGACGCGTTCGGCGCAGGCGGCGGAGGTGGAGGTTTAGAGATGGAGCTAGAAGGCGCAACGGGAGGGGGCGGGGGCGGAGGAGAACGTGCGGCAGGAGGGCTGCGCGGACGGTCGTAATCACGCGTGCGTTCCCGCGAGTGCGAGCGTTCACGATACGACCTGTCCCTGCCATAGTCGCGATCGCGATCGCGTTCCCTGTCCCGATCGTATCTGTCGTACTGATCCCTGTCCCGGTCGCCATCCCGCGAGTAACTGCCATACTCCCGATCTCTATCGTCAAACCTGCCGAACCTGTCATTCCGCTTGTCCCGCTCGCGATCCCAATCCCTCTTCTCTCGCTGCTTGCGCTCTTCCCTGTCCTGGATCTTCTTCTCCACAGCGGGCACTTCCTCGTGCATCAAGTGCAGCAGCTCTCTCTCGAGCTTGCGTCGCTCCTCATCAGTGCGCGCTGATCTCGGGCCACGCGTGTAATACTCCAAGTCTTCCTGGACATGCTTCACGCGACGCTGAAGATCCCGCATCTCACGCTCAAGAGCATCGTCCTCTGCCGTCCGGTTGGCGTTGTCGTCCGCGACGCGGTCAAGCATCTTCGCCGTGTTCTCCAGCTGACGCTTCATGTCCGACAGGTCGGAGGCGGGGTTGTCGCGCTCGCGCTCCGTGCGCACCGTATTGCGGTCGAACTGGCGATTCCGCGGGGTGTAGTAGCTGCCCGGGGCCTCCGAGTCTGTGTGCTTGTAGACCGTCGCGTCCTGCCGTCCGCCGGCGCCCGGCGCACCTGAAGACATGAAGGAGCGCTCCTTCATTCGCGAAACGGGCCCGTCGAGGTTCCCTGGGGAGCGAGCGCGCGCATCGTTCTTAAGGACGTCCTTCAGGAAAGTGATGGAGGTATCAAGGTCGCGGTGGGAGGGTGGTACGAGTTCTGGAGGAAGCTCGTCGGGGATCTCGTTCCCGTTAAGCTCTGCAGCCCATGAGCAAGCAACAGACAATTGAGGTTCAAATCACATACTGCGATAGATCAGGCCCATGGCTACGTGAAACTCGGCCATGTTAAGTTTACCGCGGTTATCGCCGTCAGCGAGGGTCCTAGAGAGCTCAATTAGGACGATGATATGGGAGCACAGCATGAACTGCAGCACAGCAACGCACCAGATCCGAGCTAAGTCATCCTTGCCAAGCCCGCTCTGACCAAAGACCTCGATAGCAGTCCCACCATCGATGAATCCCGTCCCGCTCGCGTCCCATGCACGGAAGATCTGATCATAGCTCTTCTTCTCCCCCTTCGACAGCGCCCACGGGACTCTTGGGGCAGCGGTGCCCTTGACTTCCTGATTGTGTTGCTGGAAGCTCTGCTGGAGCGAAAGACCGCCGAGCTGTTGCTGTGGTTGGAAAAGCTGTGGGGCACCGGCGGCATTGTATGGCGAAGACTGATTTGCGGGCAAGAAGGTGCTGGACATCATCTGCAAGCGCGGGTCTATGAAACCCGTCACCTGCGGAACCAGCGGCTGCAAGCCCCCGCCGACACGACCGGCGAAGCCAGTTGGCTGGGGTGCGAGCCCAGGACCGCCGAGAGCGGGCGAGGGGCTAAGGAATCGACCTGGCTGCTGTTGTTGCGCGCCTAGGAAGCCGGACTGCTGTAGCTGCTGCTGCTGACCATACTGTGATGGGATGGGCGGCACGGGCGGGATCGGAGGTCGCTGTTGCTGTTGATTGAATCCTCCAGCAAGACTAGAGAAACCAGTCTGCTGGGGTACTAGACCTTGCACTCCGCCCGGATATCCCGTCTGCTGAGGCTGCTGGAATCCTGGAGGACGTTGCGCGGCGAATCCGGTGGGCTGCGGTGCAAGACCGCCTTGCGGGTAGCCTTGCTGCTGAAAAGCGGGGTTCTGGTTCTGGAATCCTGTTTGGAGAGGATATTGGTAGCCAGGTTGGCCCTGGCCCCACTGCGCCATTGTCAGGGAGCAGACGGAGCAGTTACAGGATACAGCGACGAGGTGTCGATGGGCTTCAGCCACGCCTCGTCATTGCCCTCCCGCCCCAGTTTCGAGCGGAGCTGCAACCTTTCGTATATAGCCTTCGAGCGCCTCAAACTTTCGTCGTGCGCGTCGACTTGCCCTCTGCAAAATAATTTCCTTCCATCTGTTAGCGTCTCGCTTAGCGAATATTCGTGAAATCAGTGAGTATGCTTCGTATCTGCTCCATGTACCAAGTCAAGGTCTCCATTACCCCTCGGGGCGTATCCGTCTTGGAGGCCTGTTACGGTCGTGGAAGATTATCGTGGTCCGAGTCCGGCCTCCCAATGCGCGCCGTTATGGTGTCGCGTGGATCCGAGGACGCTTGGGCTGCTTCGTCTCTGTAGAGTTGAGGTCAGTGTGCATGCTATCGTGTGTTTGTTACTGGGCTCGTAGTTCGGGGACAGACATCCTTTGTTTTCGTTCATATCATCATGATTTAATTTGATTCTTGTGATTTTCGGCCCCTTCGCTGTGTATCTTAACTCCTCGAGAGCTGTTGAGTCTGTGAGTTCTTGTGTTCGACGTTCTGAAAATTTTATGGACAGTGTTCGAGCAGTTGTGGGCTGCTGGTCCGGCTTGAATGAACAGGACCGTCCCTATCCTCGACTTCAAATCTCTAGGCAATTTCGGCAAGCCTGACGTGTAGTCCCATCTCCAACAATCCGCTCAATCTGCTCCCAGCGTTCTCCCCAGTACTCTCAAGAAATTTGAAGGCTGTACGGACTGGTGTGCACATGCCTGAATCTCGTCAGTGCTTCCGAGCGTGATTCCGCATTGTATTCCCTGAAGCCTCACATTCAAATCACATTCAAACCACCTTCCAATTGTTGGTGCTCTCACAAATGCTCGCCAATTCTGACTCGACGAGAATGGTACGCAAGCCCGAGGAGGTACTTCGGCCGGCCAGGCCGGACCGAGTCATTCTGCAAGCCTCGAGCAACAGCATGCAACCCCGTCTCACGCTCTTCTTCTTCATCCCACACAGTATCGTCGACATCATTCCGAGCCATGAAACAAGAAAAATAAAATTAACTGCAGTATTAGGAAGGACAAACAAGTACAGAGATCGATAACCATCGATGAGCGTGGGAGGGCTCCAAGACACACGAAAAATGCAAGTATAAAGGTAAGCTCTCATCTCCCACGTCTGTGCGGAGCCCTTCGTCGCCTCCCTGCGCCCTCCACCTTTACAGCCCCTGCAAGAGATCGCGGGGAACCACACGACACGAGTTCGACAGATGCCGCGCCAGGGCATCCCGGCGGCTCACCTTCTTGTGGCAGTACATGCACTCGGGCGGCTTTTTGTACTCTGCGTGGCCGGGCGTCGTCCTCTTGTGTCGCGAGAAGCTGCTTTGCCCTCTGTATGATGCGTTGTGCAGCTCGCAGTGGAACAGCTTGGTTTTGGATGTCTTCCCTTCGGCCTGGACCGTCTTTGCCCTCTTCCCATGTCTCTCGATTGGCGCAGTCGGTGTACCAGCCTTTGGTGGTGCTGGCAGACGGCTAGGCCCTGCTGCAGGCCACTGTATGACTTCTGCAGTCTGTGGAATGTCGAGGCTATGCTCTTCGTCATGCCGCGTGTTGAATCTAATGGTGGTGTGGCGCATGGCCTTGGCGTCTGCTGGGATACGGGGTGCAACACGCTGACCCTGTTTGGCCTCGGCTTCGGGATCCACACTTTGTGCGCTCTCAGAAATTATCCCGTTCGCATCACTGGACCGAAAGTCCAAGTCAAGCTCAGGATCAAGCTGTAGAGTCATGTTAACTAGAGAGACAACATCAAAACCATAGGATGAAGCTCACGATGCAGCCCAGCGGGGGCAGTTCATACGACCCAGATGCCACTGGTTGCGCCTCCTCAAGGCCTTGCGGACTCGGGCGACACAAAAGATCTTCTGCGGGGTTAGTTCAAGGCAGGAAGATCAGATGGCGGCATGGTTCAAGAGGGACTATAACACTCACCGAAAGAAGTCTCAGCCAAGGTGGAGATCCTTTCGTCTGCGTGACTGATGGGGCCACCAAAGTCGAATGTGGGAAGCTTCTGGGGTGTTGGAAGTGGCGGCGGGAGAAACGATGCTTGCTGCGAGTCCCATCTGCGTTCGCCATGGATGCCACAGTGGTCCAAGTCGGGTCTCCGGGGTGATTGGTGGGTGCTCTGGCATCAAAGAGTCAGCGACGAGGCCTCACAATGCTTACCGACCCGCTGGTGCCGATCATGAATATCCAGACTATATCGGACTTACCCCTGGGCCCGAAGCAGCGTTCCATGGACGGAATGGTTGGCGAGACGCCTCCGACAACCATGTGGCCGGATCTGACGCGAACATGTCCAACAATGGAAACGCGCTATCCATCGAGCTTGGACCGGAATAGACGGGTGCACCTTCGTTCTCGTAGTGGTAGTGAATTGAGCGCGTCATTGGATACAGGTGGTTCGTGGTGGTGGTTGGCGGTGGTAGTGGTTGGTGGTAGTGAGGTGACGGTGGTTCGTCGATCGTGGCAGTTGCGGGGGTAGTTCATTCAAAGAGCCCCGAGTCCGTATTTAAGTGAGGTTATGCCACCTCGGCGTTAGCCGATGTTTCCCTTGTGCATCACTGCTTTGTGGCTAGGCGGTGAATAGCCACTTGTTTTCCGCCTCAGGCCCGATGCTTCCGACGCCATGACGGAAGCTGTCCTCGGCTTCGACGGGCCTGCTTGCTTTCTCTCGAATGTTGCGGCACCGGAGATGAACTCAGGAAGGAGTGGCTTTCAAGGGTCCTGGCCGGTTCCGGATGCCCTCTTGTCGACGCACTCCGCCATGCGGCATAGGTGGCAATGGTCACTGAGTTGATGCCGCCTGAAGTCAGGACCCTAGGGGACCGACGGCGGAAGTGTGCCTTTCTCCGCACTCACTTCTACTGGCGGACTTCTCTGCGTTTGCCGCTTGTACGTACATACGTCATTCTTCTTCATTTTGCTTGCTTTCTCCGCTGGTTGAGGCAATAGTTGCTTCTTGTCCCACTTTTCCACAGGAAAGCGCCCAAAAAATAATGACGAGTTGAGTTCCACAGTGTTCCTTCGTTTCTATTGAACTGCTGAAAACATCTCTCTATCTTGTATATTCTTCTACGGCATCTCATATCGCAGGCAGAATGCTATCAAATTGCAATCCTGAGTTTATAAAGAGGAAACAACCTTCGAGGCCCCCGACAATGACCCGAACTCCTTTCGATCTTCTTCGAGACCATTTCGACTGTCAGCTTCTCCATTCAATCATATGCGCATTGGACTGTGTACGCTTTCGTCGGCTGGAGCACCTTGTTCAATTTTTGTAGACGCAGTGTCAAACAGAGTTTTGTAAAGGCGTCAATAGAGAAGTCTATCCATTACCATAGGAGGCTTGTGAGTCGTTGTTCAAAATGATATCGAGGATACACAGTACCGTCGCGTAGAAAGTCGCTGACACCCCTTCGGTTGCCGAGCTCTGAGTGGAGAGCTCGCTCTCCACAGTTTGACCGGAACCAAATCCACGCAGCAATCCAGAAGAGATATCCTGATAGTGGCGATAGCCCTGTTCCCGAAGCAAACGAAGCTTAAACAAATTCAGCGTCATACACATCTTAGCAGCTCGCTTGCTCTCACCTGATCTGGGCGACTCTTGAGTGCGCCTGATCAAATTCGACCAAAAATCTGTATAGCACGGTCTCCTAACGTTCGCACATTCGGAAGCTTCAAAGCGTCTGGGAGTGTTTTTTCGATCAAAGATATACAAAAATAGGCTCTCGAGACAATCGGAGACTTTGGCGTTTCGCAGAGCCTGCACCCCAAGTACCTAGCAGGATGAATGTTTGCTGTTGTGTGAAGATAACATAGAAAGGACTTGAGCAGAAGCTTGCTGATTGTTGCATATGGAAAATTCCGTCCTCAGCATGAGTGCAGATCGACCATCAATGCCGCTTGGGAAGAAGGATCAATGTGCAATGGGACTGCAACTCTAAGCTATTTGAGATCGGTTTGAATCGTCCGTTGAAGCTAGCATCTGCTGTCCATCGTCAACAATAGACATCAGACTTCGTGTCAGAATAACCGACGTACTATTCATGATTTCTGGCGAATGGACATGATGTTCGAACCCTATTGGGTGAGATTCTACCTCTCCAAGTGAGCGAGCTGGCAGCGTCTGTTGTTTTCTGCTTAAAAATTGTGGGGCATTAATGAGCAGAGGTTCAAAGAGCTCGCTCTGGTGTCGAACAATCATCGATGTCTTCAGCAGTTCCAGCAAAGACAATTGAGAAGAAATTCATAGGCAACGTCGATGCTGTTGCTCGGTCTTGGAGCACGTCGAGGACTGCCAGAATATCTGCGGAACCATTTTCGTCGCGTGCGCAATTCAGAGTCATATCTACATCGTCTAGATAGAAAGTTCAGTGTCTGTGAGAATGCCATCGGCCGCAGTCGGCAGTACGCTGTCCCTAGCTAGGTGAATCAGCGGCACAACAATTAGAATGACTGCTGCCCGAAGGCTAAGGCGCAGATCAAAAGCAGCTCTCCAACACATTAGTCTCGATTCATTCTGATTTTTTCTGTCACTGGCAGTCAGTACTGTCAGTCCTAGTATAAATTCGATTGGACTTTGGGATCATGTCTACGAGGTACTCGGATAGTTGACGCGAGAATCTCCAACATGCTAACGAGGTCTCAGTTCGTCATTCATACCATTGCTATCATGTTGACAATTAAAGAAAGAGAGTCAGCGCGCGTACGATAACATGGATGTCATGAGCACACACCTCGAAGCTCAAAGTTGATTCTAAATATCTCGATTCTCGAGACGGTGAAAGGCGGTCACGAAGCCATCGGGGACTCATCGGGGTTCTCGGAGTTTCCATACTCGTCAATGACTCGTCGATGGCGCCTGCATTTTCTCCATTTTCCGTTCATTCATCACTCACTTGACCTCTCTTGACCTTTGTCGAGCACTTGCTATCCGGGCACTCAGCTGCTCTTTGACATCCATCTTCATTGAAGCATTTCGACTGTAACGGGAGAATATATTACTCATAAATTACGGGCACCTCAGAAACGGTGTGTAGAAAGCTGTAGAAAGCACACGGATCGATGCTCATCGATGAGTCGGAGAAACGATAACAAGAAAAAGAAAAAAGTGAGCAAGTCCGTCTGATCATCTATGACCTCCGCCTCCCCATGCCTCCTCTCTCCACTAACGCCCCCTCATCCGACGAGACCACGACGCCGACTAGGACATGTATCCGACAGATGCCTCTTCATCGCATCGCCGCGGCTCACCGTCGTATCGCACCATTCACATTTTACCTTGCCCTGGTATTGGGGGTGTCCCTTCGTTGTCCTTCTGTGTCGGGAAAAGCTACTCTGGTCCGCGAAGAGTTTGTTGTGCACTTCGCAGAAGAACAGACGTTTGTTCTTCTGCGACGACTCCTCGTCCTTGTTGCTCGCACCATCGCCTGCATCTCTGCTCCCATTGCTCTGGGTTCGAGCTTCTTCCACATGTGCCTCGCCGTCGCCTCCATTACTCTCATGTGCTTCGCCGTCACCCTCTCTGGTATTCTCGCTTGGCTCCTCACCCTCCTCTCCAGCTTTCGCCTCCACTAGCAAGATCAATACACCAGCCTCTTCTGCTAGCTCAGGGCTAGGTCTTGCAGAGGTTGACGGTATAGCTTCAACTTGTGGTACCTCGGTGAGGAAATCATCCTCATCGTGGTATTTGTTGGATATATTTGTTGAACCTTGTGAGGCCTTGACTCCAGCCGGAAAAAGGGGTCCGAAATGAGACCCCTCGGCAGCTTTCGTCTGGGCCTCACCAGTCGTGGTCTTCTGGGTCGCAGTTCTGATCCTTTTCAGTGGGCGGACGCCCTCCGATAAGGAATCTTCTGGCAATCCCTTTCTCTTCCGAGACTTACCATTCTGTGTAGACGACATCAGTTGAGGAACCTGTATCAGCACTTGGAACGAAAAGAACTGACTGTACGGCCCGTGTGACCCTCGCCACGGGCGTGCCCTGGACTTGGCGCGCGATCGATGGGAAGCATGTACCCGCTGGACGACGGGCTGTCGAGCACGTCGAAGGCGCGTTCGCTGCTTGTGTCTGCGCGTGTGTCGTCGTCGTCCCAGTCACCGAACGCCATCAAAGCCGCGTCGCGGGCAGCCTGAGATCAAATCACGATTAGCAGCAGTTCAATGCCACGGATGCCACCACGCGAGATCCACGACACGGCTGCCACACTCACCCAGACTATCTCGAACACCTTGTACTCTGGTTCCCAAGGCGCGTAGAGGTCTCGAGAGAAGTCAAGGTCTCCCAAGTAAAGATCTGGCGTTGGGAACATGCTGCATTCCGATCGCGGCACGATCCAATTTTGCGAGGCGTAGGTGGCAGCACCAGGGTCCATGATTTCGGGTGGTAGTTGGCGGTGGTAAGGTGGTCTACGGGTGTAAGTTGGGCAATAGTCGGTGGGTGGTAGTTGGTAGTAGTCGTTGGAGATTGGTTGGTATGTGGTAGGTGGCGGAGGTAGTCCGTGGAGATTAGTTGGTAGGTGTCGGTTGGTGGGGAGTAATTAATGGAGGGGGTGATAATGGGGGCACGTTCTGTTGACAAAGCCTCGTATTTAACTGTGCGTTCATGTTCCTTACTCGGGGTCAGCCGAACCTTGCTTTGTGCATTACGTTGTCCCACAGGTCACAAAGCTCTTTGTCCAAACGTCATGTCGAGGCGGTGATGCTTCTGCAAGCTTTGTCTCGGCACGGAGCGAGCTTCGCTTGCTCCTCCAAGTTGCGGCACCGGACATTAACTCGGCGGTGGCACATCTAAATGCTTATTGTTATCTGTGTACGTATGCTTGTCCGTGTGGCATGAGCGCGTCAACGGCACTTGCCGCCCTACAGATAGATAAATCCCGTCCTTCCTGACGTCGTTCTTGTGCCCTTCGTTTTGTTCCAGGTTGCGTTGATGTTATGGTGGCACGTCCGCGTCGAATATATGCACCGAAAATTGTCACTAATGTTGTCATTCTTATAGGAAAGGACCAGCGGCGGCGTAGGCAGAACAGTTAACGCGCCTTTCACTCGGATCTTGACGATGCAGAGACATCTGCGTAGGCCTAATTACCTGTGTACGGTTCAGATGCGAATCTCAGTTCATCTCACCCCCATAAGTCACCATGGTGCTCGTCTCGATGGCGGGTAGAGTCAGTCAAGGCAACAGAAGAGCCGTCGGTCTAGGACGCCAATATGAGGAGGTCGAGATCCAGTCTCTCTCTCGCTTCTTTGATTTTTTCATCAAGTCCGGGGTCCTATGTATACAGTACAGGTTGAACTGATATCGCATCTGGCAAGAAAAGTGATAGATACAATACTAGGAAACAAGAAACGACAGAACAACTACGGAGCGAAGGGGGACCGTGACATTGTCGTCGATAACGACCGGCTCAAGCACTCGGTTTGCATACTCTTTTGTGGCTCTTCCAATCTTTCTTCTGACACTCCTCGGAACAGTACCGTACTTTCTTGCATATCTTGCACGTCTTGATCTTCGGCTTACCCTTCCCCCTGCATGAGTAGCACTTGTGAGCTGACGGGTCTCTACCAATCGTTTCGAGATACGAAACGGCAAAAAGAGGGGACAGCGCGACCCTGGTCACATATGGCGCTAGCTTGCTCCAGAGAGCGACTTTAGCCATGCCCTCCACGTCCTTCCCCCTGCCGCAACTACATAGCGGATCTGCCTCCATAATTTCCGCGAGTGGGATCTTGTTCTGTGACTTGTACTCGCAGTTGGCTCCATGCGTCCACGAGGACCGGCAGCGCTCGACGAACGCCGGTAGCAATTGCTTCCAAGCTTTCATCTCACTGCCATGCACCGGGACATTCATCATATTCCCTCTCTGCACAAGGGCGCTAAAGGAGTTCCAGATCCTTAACATGAGTTCTTCGGTGAGGGGGAGCACATATGCGTCGCAGACCATGGTGTGCGAGTGCAGATCGTATCGTAGATCGCTAACAAAGAAGACGGTGTCGCAGTTGTTGGTTGCAACATCCCTCAAGGCAAAGACTCTTTGTGAAGCTCCGCCCTGGATGCCTGAAGATCGGACAAATATGCTATGCAATGTGTCCTTGACTAACACCAAGGTATCCGTATGATCGTGTTTCTTCCTCATGGAGCGTTCACGTGCAGACAGCATCGATCCGATGTGAGGATTAAGCCACCGATCGATTTGTGGTGCCTTGATATCAAGGATTGGGAGACGAGCCAAATTTAGGCGATGAATACTCCAAGGGTTCAGAAGACCGCCTGTCTTGTTTACGGCAAAGGGATTGAGCTTCACTCCATCATTTTTGAAAGGCCCTGACACAGGAACGACAACCTATGAATCATCGCGTTAGCAGCTTCGACAATAGCTTGTCAGCTAAATAACGCTCACTTCAATATACAATGACTTGCGGGCAAGGCGGAGCTTATTGCGGCTCCCAACAATGGGGAAAGGATATATGACATCTTCAATATGGCCGTCGATAGTGACTCTCATGATGCATGAAGATACCTGCGTGACCTGAGGTGTGGACTGAGACCTGAACAAACGCTTGACTTCTTCGTTTTCGATGGGGATTCTGGCGGTCAAAGAAGTGACGAACTCGCACTCTTCGTCCAACTCCACCAACACAGCGCCCGGCCGGCCTATTCGAAGCGAACGATCCGTAGCCGATAGTGCAGGACTAGGAGGGGAGACCATAGGCTCTCTGTAGGGTAATGGCGGCTCAGGTAATACATGGACCAGGGACGTATTCATCAATTTGGCGCTGAATAGGCATAGACTCATGCCCAGCTTTGGTATCAAGGCTACCGTGGCGGGTGTGCTTCGGACAGACAAGCACACGTTGAGATTGTCGGGAGGTTCAATCAATGTCAAGAGCTGCGCGGGCATTGCGAAGGACACTATAAGTGAAGATGTGCCCTTCCAACCGGCCGCATCTTCGTTGAGCATTACCCGCGGTTGAGTTGATGTGCCCATTGGAACAACGGCTCCGAACGCCACATGTATTGATGTGAATGTGTTATGAGACCAATTGCCACGCACGTCGCACTGCAGCAAAGGGGTGCCGGCTTTATTCAAGGTGTCCTCCAGAGCTGCCAGGTTGTCCCGGGGGACAGCGAAGATGATCCGAACTACGGGGGGAACGCTATCCCAGCGTACAAATCTCCCGATCCTGGGAAGCTCCGTGTTGTAAAAGGGCACTTTATATACGCCATGGCGGTACAACTGTGCGCAAAGGTCATTGTAGTTGACCGTATCCATCGGGAGAGTCTGATCCGCGTCCTCGAGGTTTAAAAACCTGTCCATCACATCCATCCACTGCTCCGCGGAAATACCAAGCCTCTCCCTAACGAGTTTAAGGAATAGCACAAAGCTCTCTCGCATGTAATGGATGAGATTCGAGCTGGAAACGGCTTTCAGCAAGTTTTGCTGATTGAGCCTTAAGAAGTGCATAGAATCCTCCTGTTCGAAAAGCTTGTGGTATATATCGTACAAGAGAGTTCCCAATTGGTGCGAGTCAAAGGCTGGGGGTCTGAACGCAGCTCTGTCAGGGATAGTGAGGGCGTTGCTAGAAGTGGGAGACTTCCAAGTCGTTACTTGGTGAAATTGGTTGGCGTCCTTTCCTTTGGCAATCACCGTGTACATCGTTAATTCGTGAGTGTTTGATCGAGTAGTGTAGCCAGAAAGATAGTCAACAGGGCATAAGCCCAGGAGGAGAGCCACAGTCGTGATGTCCGCATAAAGATGCTCCGAGAACTCCTTCGTCGCATCTTGACCACGAAACAGGAGGGACTCTGTATAAAGGACACTCGAGAGTGAGGAGGTTGATAGAAGGGGAAGTGCAGCGATTAAAACATTCAGAAGGCCAATATGGTCATGCAAATTGGACGTCTCAATAACATTGAATATTGCCGGGGCACCATCAGGCTGAGACACGTATTCGCCCGGGCTTAGTTGGATTGTCTGTGTCTTCCATTGTGAAACAGGGATAGACAAATTGAGCGTCCTCGTTGTGGCAAAGGATCTGAGGGCTCGGCAGATGACAGTAGCTTCGCCTACAACGAAACGAATGATGGGAACATTAGATGTAGGAGAGGAGATTGCAGTCTTGTAAGCTGAGCACCAATCGCTGAACTCAGCTTGGGCAGCCTTTGCAAGATCTGCAACAGAAAGTGGACGCTTCGCATTGCCGAAGAGAGCTGCAAGGTGGAATGTGGTAAGTGGATCTGTTCCGTAATGGACATTGCAGCCCTCTCCTTGTAAGGAGTAAGCAAACGTCGCGTTCAGAATATTAGCGGCGGCGACCAGCTTTCGATCAGTGAAGGTGACGCCGGTCGTCCAGTAATTCTTGAATTGTTCTGAAGATATCTGAGCTGCTTGAATCACAAGAGGGCCCGACGAACGGGCAGATGTCAAGACGGAGCCGTACATATTCGCTGATGACTTCGACTGCTTATTGAATGCGTCACGAATGGCTTTTATCCTTTGGGGTGGTAAATTCGGCATATCGACATAGAGAGACCAATGACGCCGAAGCTCGTGGAGCGTGTACTCTGTGCACATTTTGATGGAGGACCCATATGAGGAAGCATTCCAACTGTGGAGAGTGTCGGAATGATTGATCAATTTTTGGCAGTGATCGATGAATGCCGAATGCGAAAGTTTGTCCAGGTACAAATGAAAGAACACATTCCAGACAGTTTCCATAGGCTGCTGATCGGTGACCATCGTGAGCAAGATGACATTGCGTGCTATGAGGGGTCAGCATTTGCATGATCTGTATGATAAGATCATACGTACCCAATGTTGCTGGATCAATGTCGCAGCAAGTAAAGTCAAGCGACCGGCCTGAAGGTTTCTGTCAGTAGACAGCTTTGAAGAAAGACAATCACGACTTGCCATTCTCCAAAGGCTCACAAAAAATGGTGTATAGAACGTTTCTAGGATCTCCGCATCCAAGTAACAGGATTTTCGCAGGTTCTTCGAGAGGTAGATCCCTCGTCAAGCAGACTGCAGGAGTGTTACCAATAGGATAGAAGAAATATTTTCCAGGCCAGCACAGCGGGTGCGCCATGACTGAAAAGTAGTGTAGTGAACGGCAATGAGTGAGGGAAACAAGAGGTGGCTCGTGGCACGCCTCGAGGACACGGAGCGCCCAGTCTATAGTGATTGTCCATCTTGGGAGTCTCGTTACATAACGTAATACCTACAGACCCGAACAGAAGATCTTTTGGATTTCTCTGCGTTGAGGAAGGCCTGATCATGTCAAGCTAAAAACGAATAGCAGGACAACAAGACGCACATCAGTTCTCCTCAATCATCTTTAGGTATCAAATATCTTATCGAATGTGTCCCAGAGAGCCCCCTAAAGAAGTGCGAGCTTTATTGACGATAGTAGTGAGAGGATGCTGCACGAGCGCATAAAATTGCGATTTGGAGACGAAGCAAGACGAAACAAGCATAGAGCACAAAATTGAAATTCAACATTACTCGTTACGCGTTACGCGTTACCGCCGCCGCCGCCTGTCTGACAAGAGTCAGGCATGAATTAACGGAGATTTGAGTACGAACCCTGTAAAAAAGAACTCTGAAAGACAAAAAGGCCCATTTATGATCAACTTTCTTAAACTGTACCTATGTAAGTAAAGACAGACAGGATTCGTATCTTTATAGAGAGAGAAAATTGTGTTGACGTGGAAGAGAGAGCGAATCTGTGAAAACGTCGAGCACCCGTGCCCACTGGTATATCAGATCCATTCCTCATCTCGCCTTCGCTGAACCGTCAGGCGAAGGCAAACGGTAAGCAAGGGTCACATTCGCTGCACACGTCGCAGCAACCATCGTTATTCGTGTAGTTCCGTTTTCCTGATTGTTGCCCCACGTCGCGCGATTGTGTCATGCCTTGTCCGTTATTACCTCGCTCGCGCATGGGTTCGGCCTCTCGGCGGTTCGGGAGGTGGCGAGGTGGCTTTGACAATTGGACACGTCTCTGCTTCAGGTGAACCAGAATTACGCCAACAAGGGCTAAGAACAACGACTGTCAGAGAGGACACGATTCACAGGAGGCGAATGCACTGACAAAGTAGGGTGATGGACCCGCTGAATATTACCGCCACCATCGTAGTGATAAAGCTAGAAGAACCACAATCGGTAAGATCAGACACGGTCAACACCACGCAAGTCAGCCTGAAGATGAGGACTGTAGGAACTACAATGACTCTATTAGGGCTAAGTTCTTGAGCTGTGAGATCAAACAGCCTACCCAATGCAAGCAACGCGAGAATCCCGAACATGATCTGATCGGCAACATAGCTTTTGGAGATGGTTCTATGCCATTGCAAAATCCCATTCGTGTTAGCTCCTTGCCTTGCGAATCACCAACATGAACATGCTCACATCGCAAGCAGAAGACCGAAATTGACTACGCATACAGCAATTGAAGTGACTAGGCTCACAGCTATATCACGCCCAGTCGCATCAAGCCACAGCAATGGAGGAAAGGAATACGAAATACTGACATATCTTCTGCTCTATCTTCTGCTCGCATGCTGCTGCATAGACAGCGATGACGAACGTGATCATATTCGCGACAGATATTGAAACTGCGATAGTTGGCTCAAGTTAGCAAACGAGCACGGAGAAAATACAATGGTACGCTCACAAGTCCCGCTTCGCTTGCCCGCCATGTAAGAGACTGGCATGTCGTCAGTCTTTTGCGAAGGGTAATAGGCCATCGGGCCGTGGTCGTTCGAAAATGTGGGTAGCAGTGATGGAGAGGAGCAGAGAGGGTTGAAGGTTATAAACGAAACGAAATGTGGCGGAAACAACTAGACAAAGCTTTGTTTGCCCTAAAAAATTGGCGAAAGCCACAATCTTGGTCTGATGATAAGCCACATAGCCCTAACGCCTTGTATAATCAGGCCTTCCATGCTGCTATTTCATAGTGCGACCTTCAGGGCCTCGATGTCTTCGAAACAGCCCCTGCATATCATCACATCCGAAATCTTCTTCGACGTCGTTATGAACTGAACAAGGCCATGCGGCAGTGGGTGCAGTTGAGTGGCGAGGCCAGAAGACAAGATATACTTGTCAAGGCACCATTTTAAGCAATAAATTGCCGACGCACCTTTGGCCATGGACTGCCTCCGAAGAGTGTTGTCGCTTAAGCATCAATTATTTTTCCAGAACGCTTTAAGGGTAGACAAAGAAAGGTTTACTGAACATCATAGAGGTGAGACGGTGCCCTGTTCTGCGAGTGAAAAGTCCTTCCGAAGGCAAAGCCATCGACGAAACAAAGCGCCCAATGATGAGGTTAGCCAAGACTGTTGTTGCGAGCAGTCGACATGCTTCAGCCCGACAGACACATAGCTCGAATTCCTTGTCCACACATATCGATACATTCCATTCCTAGATTCTTCTGGTCAAATACAGAGACTGACCGCCCGATAGTTGTCACTAGAAGAGTGGGGAGACAAGAATCGATACAGCCCTCGCATCATAGAATGGTCCCCAACGAAGTCATCGATAGGCAAGCCGCCCCAGTTGTCTTCTCGCTTGACGCCGCTAAAGGAGACTTGCAGCGAGATAAGGCGCGAAACCCGTCGCTTTTAATGCTCCGGCATGTAAGGGAAGACACCTGAAGCTCGAGATGTGAAATGAGGGAGTGCAAGGGCCGTCAACGTGTGCCGTCCTCAATCCTCGACACGCCCAGCACGTGCGTCAAGTAGAGCGTGTCGTATGGAACAGTAGGGTCCAAGGTGTCATTGTGGGGTAGGTAGGGTGAGACGGATCATGAGCGAACGGTGGATGGTGAATGATGAATGGCTTGAAAAGGGCGAGAGCGATAAGGAGCGACGCAACCTGAAGAGACTGCCTTTCCTACGACGTGGTCTCCGAATACCTGTATTTGGGAAATTCCCGCGGGGGGTGTGCGCTCAGATGCACAATGCCGTCCAAGCGACCACACGCATACAGCCAGAAGAACAGGAGTAGAGTCGCAGACCGCAGGGCGCAGGCAAGTGACGAGGGCAGGCCAATCGATCAAGCAGAGCACCGAGCAGTGCCGCGTCATCCGGAGCGTGCCGTCGTCGGGCCGGACACTGGCCGGACCTGGCCGCACGAGAAAAACAAAGGGGACGTTCGATGCAGACGTGCTTTATGGTGTGGAATGCCAAAAGCTTGGGGTGACGAAAGTGCGTGATTGTATACTGTGCTCGCGGTTATTTCTCACTTCAATCATACTCTACATGGCTTGCCAGACTTAGAACCGTACTCTGAGTGTAATCCGCGCTCCCAGTGTACTTGCTGTAAACAAGCTCGTTCTAGAGTGTGCACGTTGTGTCCCCATCATCCTCACCATTGGGCCGTCTCCCCACTGGCGTGTCTTCCGATATTTTTTGACTCGAGACTTGTAATCAAGGCGTGGAGAACTCTAAGCAAGAACGAATCAACTGTCCACAGAGGAAGATTGTGATCAATTCTGATAGCTATGATCTATGCGAGTAAAGACAGACGTCAACTATGTGTTCGGATGAGGTGCCTGTATTGAGGCATCAATGAGGAAGAGAACGAATCTGTGGAAACTTCGAGCACCCGTGCCCTATTGCATACTAGCTCTATTTCTCCATTTTGCCTCGGCCAAGTCGCCGTTAACATGTGCAGAAGCATCCACCGCAATCATTACCACTACCAATGCTGCTACAGCTGCAACAAAGATCGTCATACCTGCGATATTGTTCTGGCAATCGGGCACGCCTTTGCTTCTGGTATGCTTGAATTCCACCAATAAGAGCTAGGAGTAGCAAACGTGAGAGAAGACACGTTTCACAGGAAGTAGATGCACTCACAAAGAAGGGGAGGAAATACGCCGGCTGCCATCGTCGCAAGCGTAGCCTTAGCGCTAGAATCTTCACACTTAGTACCGCCCGACAGCGCTACGCAGATTTCAGAACTAGATCTGAAGACCAGAACTGCAGGTACTGCGATTATTGTGTCAGGGCTTAGTTCCCGAGCTGTGATATCAAACAACCTACCCAGTCCGAGCAACGTGAGGGCCCAAAACATGATCTTCTCGGCGACATAATTCTTGGAGATGGTTCTGTGGCACGCGTCGTTGAAAAACATTAGCTGTTGACGATTTTGAACAGAGAGAAACGTGCTCACATCGCGAGCAGGAGACAGAAATAGGTTACGCATATAGCTATCATGGTGGCAATGTTCACAGCTACAGCGCAACCACGTCAAACCACAGCAGGGGAGGGAAGGAGGAAACACTGACATATCCTCTGCTCATGAGTCGCTGTATAGGTAGTGATGGCGACTATGAAAGTTTCCAGGACAGACAAAAGAACTGAGACAGTTGGCTTAGTTTTTCGCAAGTGAGCATTAAGAAAAGAACGAGTCCACTCACAAACGATATAATACTTGTCGCCGCTCACATAGGATTTGCTCATCTTGTCACAGACAACTGAGTGTGGGTACGGAAAGGAACGGCCGGAGCGTAATAATGCGTGGGGGTGGGGTAGCACTGATGGAGGGAGCAGAAAGAGTGGAAGCTTTTGAGCGAACCGGCTGAAGACGCGCTTGGGAAGAGAACAATGTAAGGCTCCGTCACTTTGTGAGTATGAATCATAAACGCCACGATCTCGCTCTGATGAGATGCCACACAACCCCGACATCACGTATGATGAGACACTCATGCTGCTACCTGACAGCGCAATCTTGAAGTCAGCAGTATCTTCGAAACAGCCTTGCGCATTCTCGCGCATCCAGAAATCTCCATCATCGTCGTCGTCGTAAACTAACAGTCAAAGGCCACGCGGTGGCGGCAGCAGTATCAGCAGTATCGTCCCCCGCAGCAGCAGCTGAGTGGCGAGGGCAAACGATAAAGATACTCGTCCAAGCACCATCTGGAACAACGAATTGCCGACGCACCTTTGGCCATAGACTGCCCCCGAAGAGTGGTATCGTAAAAGTGTTGATTATTCTAGGAGTCCCGGCACCTGTTTCCGACGGCAAATGAGAGGTCATCATCAACATAGAGGAAAAACAGGGTCGTTTCGATACAGAACGCCATTTCGTAGGCCCAAAGTTCTGCGAGAGAGATCGACCTCACGAAGGAGAAGTAGATACTGATGAAACAGCGTGCCAAATAGAGTTCAATGAGGAGGACCAAAGGTAAGTCTAAGATGCTGCTGCGACCAGTCGACAGCACTGCAGCATTCGACACACTTCGCCGCTTCAAGCCTTCAACCCAGTTCAGCTCAGAGCTTCAATCGTCTGTCCAAGATATTTGAGGTACATTCTATAGATGCTCCTTTTCAAACACAGAATTTGACCCCCTGATGAAACTCGGCTTTCTTTGATCAATCGGGATGGCAGAGCCGCAGCAGAGTCCATAGTCCATAGATCGAGAGCCAAGGAAGTCCTCGATAGACGCAGTCCTTAAGCACAATGCTGTTTCGAAGCAGTCTGTCAGTGAGATAGGGCGTTCAACTTGTCGCAGTGAACGCTTTTGCAAGGCTCGCAAATGGAAGGGAAGAATGTGTGAAGGTCGTTGTGAAAAGAGGCACGTTCCATCGACGCGGGATGCTGCAGGAGATGCGCCATTCTGCTGATTTTCCCGCGGGCTGCTTAATTTACTGCTGCTTTCTCCACTCACTGTCCTGCTTTTTGCACAATCATGGCTGTTTCCCAGATCTCTGCCCACTCAAATGCTCAGCGCTCAGGACCAAAACTTTTCAGATCACGCAAAACGATTCTACAGCTCTCTCACTCACATTTTGCCGGTTAGTTCAAAGAAACAGCATATCAATTCAATCGATTCGAAACTGGGCCAAAACGATACCACGTCCTCCTCAGTGGAGGCTAAGCTTCAGATAGGTTGAGGGAGGACAATCAATCTGTTCTACATGCGCAGAGTACTTCTGGTTTTTGGGACGGACATGGAGTATCATGATGGGAAGCTCTTCGATCGACGATGGTCCGCACCATGCATAAGTACTTGAGTATCCATCTTGTCGATTCTGCCTGAACCCACACTCCAACCAGCGATGCGATTCTCATAATGCGCAGAGCGTTCACAATCGGGTTCACCCCCTCATGCCTAAGAATCCACAATACCCTAGTGTCACAGTGTGGTGAACTTGAAAACGAGCCGGAGCAGACGGAGTAAACACGTCGATCGGTAATCATCACACGGGGAACGCTGCACGACAGAGATGATCTTCATGAATAGCGTTGCTGTGTACAGTGTCCAATCACAAACAATGTCAGACAAGTGCTCGTTAAGAGAGACGATATCTCTCCGATCTGATTCTGAGACTATTCGAGGACAGCATTCAGACGTCGATATCCTGTGAGACGATGGACCAATTACAATTGCAAGCTTGACCGACGACCAACGACATGAAGTTGAATACAAGAAGGTCTTCTGAGCCGTAACAACATTCTATCGAGAATTTCACAAAAAGTTTGAGAAAAGGAACAGCCCTCCTAGTGCCAGATTATAGAATACGATGTCATCGGCGACACGAGAGCCTGACGAAAAACCAGGGAAGGTTAAGAAATAGCAACTTGAGCGCTTTCGACGTCCTTGCCAGTCGGAGTGTCGGCCCCAGCTACAGAAGTCTCAGAACCAGGGCCAGAAAGAGAACCGTAGCCAGCTTCTGCTCCAAGAGGGTTGATCCAAGGCGAACCAGTTCCAGGGCCAAAGGGAATGCGCCACTTGCCGCTCTGCATGCACTTTGCAGCCTGTTCCAAGATCGTGCGGTACAGTGTGTTGTTGAAACCGATGCATTGCAGACCAACACAGGCGATCTTGAGAGCGCCTGCCGAATAGAGCTGGGTCACTTCGTAGAGGTTCTGAGGGGATATGTTTTTACGACCAGCAAGAGTTTCCTTGACGAGCGTCTGAGCAGTCTATTGAAAAGGATGTCCACAAGTGATTGTCGTCGTGCATGGCCAAGAGATAGATGTCAACTACGAACCTCGTCAGAGAGCTGCTCCCATTCCTTCGCTGTCAGATCCTGCAGCCTGAGGGCCCTGTACACGCCTGCATAGTACCATTTCCCGTCCTTGTTATAGAAACACTCTGCGTCGATCTCAGTGAGTATTCCACTATCGTTGCAAGGTGAATGACAGTACCTGTAGGTTTGTTCATCTTCCCAATAACGTCTGCCATCGACCAGCGATGAGCAGTGATGACACGAGGATTAGTACTGCATTTATAGAGCGGCGTGAGCAGATAGCCGTGCTCCTCACGGTCCGGGCACCAAGCTGTCGTAAGTTGCTGAAAAACCCGGTAATTGGAAAGCCTACACAAATTTGGTCAGCTTCGAGGCTACACGATCATGAACAGTAAACCAACGAATTTCTCAGCGACTAGTTGGATAGAGAGAAAAGTCACATGCTAGTCATCGATAATAACGAACAGAGACGTACGCCGGAAGCATTGGAAAGAAATTCATGCAGCGTAAAAGGAGAAGGAATAGTGATTGGCCTGAGTGAATCGGAGGGGACGCCTGTAGGAAGAGGAAGAGATGCTAAGATTGCATGTCTGGCTTTGATCAAATCTTCAGGGTTAACAGCCTCTGATATGTCGACGACCTTCGAGTAAGAATTGATTAAGACAAGAAAACACGAATTTTTCGATCTAAATAGACTACCTTGACATCCAGCTCATTCGATTCTGTAACAATCATCGATTTTGGAGAATAGTGGGCCCTTAGACCTATCGTCTGAGGAGAAGGCATCCGAGAGGGATTGCTGAACGTCGCTTCGCGCAGAACGCGCAGAGCCTCCTGGCGTGCAAGCTGAGCCGCATTGTCTGGTGTTACATTGCGGGACAGAGGTGCAGGCGTCTGATTGGGCAAAATATCAGAAACACAAGTATATATGCAAATACAAACGCCTCGCGATACAGACCTGAGGTAGAATCCGTTGGCCTTCCTCGCAAGTCGGAGGATTTTCGCTCGAAGGCTTGTTTGAATGATGTTGCTCCTTCAACACTCGAACTTCGTTGCGGAGCTCTTGTATGATAGTCTCGAGCCTGAGTATCTCGGCGATCGGCTCTTTGCAAGTCAGCATATCACCGTCGGAAGCTATTATTCTATCGCCTTCAGCAATCAACAGCTTGCTCTCCAGCTCATTTTTTTCGCGCATAAGGAGGTCGATAGTGGCGGTCTTTTCTTGTATCGACCTACAGGCAATGTTCAGATGTTGAACGACGGCGTCTCTAGCGGCAATTGCTTCGGAAAGTCGCATGAGTTCGAATTGAGACGAGACTGCAGCTTCTACTTGAGACGCTTGGTCCTGAGGATAGTGAGATTGAGGTAGGGATAGTAAGATTGAGATCAAGACAAAAAAAGTGGGTGCCTAAATCTCATGCTTGAAGCGGAGGACCTACTAGAATTTTACTGCTGTCGCCGCCAACGCTGCCTCCCCCTTGACGAACATTCGAATCAGATGACTTGTCATCAAGAAAGTCGTTACTCAAAGGTTGATAAAGGGAAAGAGTGGTCGTCATCGTCGTCCCGGCCAGCGAAGGAGACGATGACCTGAGTGCGAACTGTAGAGATATTGACCAGTGACCCTCTGCGGGCCGTTTGCGGCATTTGATTTTCTCGCGGAGCGCGAATGCTATGGAGTTTCCTTGCGACAGGATCAAGTTCCGAAATGACGATCGTCAGTTCAAAAACTCAGTGCAATGAAAAAGACACCGCGAATATACAAGTATATGATCCATGGTGATGAGTACTGTACACGGGAGCCTAACTATCATAGTGAGAGCAGGATATCATCGTCCTTGCCATCGAGGTCGATCGCCGTCTTCCCTTCAAAGGCCCATCCATCCCACCCCTCCCTCCCTCCCATCACTTCGCCCCGTACCAACATGAGCCCCATTCCCGAATCTTCTTCATCGAAGAGCTCCATCACCGCCGCAGCAACTATTGCTGCGATCTTAGGTGCCGCGTTGTATGCGACACATTTGAGCGCCCCGTACCCAAATGGAAGTAGGCACGCCTTCTGCTCGTGTGTCAGGCGCCTGTCCTGAAATCGCATAGGGTCAAATTGCCGCGCGTCATCACCCCAAATAAGGGGATTCTGGTGAAGACCATCGATGTCTGCAACTGCGGTATGAGTGAAAGCCTTGTGAACCCAATCTAAAATAGCTGTGGGGATGAATGCAGAAAGAAGAGGTGACGAGGGCTGAATAATCCTAGAGATATGTCGGGTGGGAGGATGAAGGCGCAGTACCTCATTGACGTAGGCTTCGATACTAGGACCATCGTCAATGAAGATACTAAATTGCTGCCTCGTTGGAGTCTCTAGAAACGCCTGAAAGGCGGCACGATCACGGCTATCTACAGCGCGCGCAATAGCAAGAGTAACGACCCGCCACATCGTTTCATACGTGGGAATTACGAAGTCCAAGAGGCGATCTTGATGATTGAGGTGAGGGAACCATCTGTTCAGATGTGAGTTTAACTCATCCAAGAGTTCAGCTGGCGGGGTTGAGTAAGTCTTCGAAAGACCCCATAGCGTTGAGATTGTCTCTGTGACGAACAGGGCGTCAGGGTATCGTATGGATGAGGCATCGGCTCCAAGAAGTGCATCAGCGACGAGGGAGAATGTGGTAATGCGAAGGAATTCGGCGAAATCGATATGGAGCATATTCAGGCTGTGGAAGTTCTGCGCGTTTGAAAGGGTGGTTTTGACGGCGCATCGAGCGCGGTCCCGTAGATGGTACCATTGGTCCAAGGACTGGGGTAGGAAGGATTTAGAGATGGATATAAACTCTCGATGTAGCTGTGGGTCCTCTGACACGAACGTGTTCGCTAAACGAAAGGTGTGCGCAAGTCGCGCATTGGACCTGGCGCGCGCACGAAGTAAAGCCCTGTCGCTCACGGGATACGGAGGTTTCAGCAGCTCTTGAATTGCATCAAGAGTAATGCAATATTTTCGAGATTCTGCGAGATAGACGAATAGGGCATAGATGACTAACGCAATCACGGAGGCGATGAAGGTGAGAGCGATGAGATTCATGAGAGAAGTATGTTGGAAGTCTCTCACCGAGCTGATACTTGCTCTTATACGCTGTCGAAACCTTGATGCGCAGCTTTTTTTACGATAGAACTAAGAAAGCAATACACGACGTCAAACGTCACGAATGTGTTGAGAACATCAGCTCATGCATTCGAAGACGGAAAGATTCAGAGCGCAGTCCTACTACAGATGAGCATCACATGTGGAAAGCAGTTCAACTAGTGCCGAAGGTGCGGGCAAGTGCGCTGGAGACACGAGCGCGGGTCAGACTTCATCAACTGCGATGCAAAGTCATACCACATTGAGTTCGCAGTCACTCCGTGGATGATCATAGTTCAAAAGTCTCCATGGGTATAGAACTTTGTTAAGCGCGTTATGCACAAGGCGCAGCTCCCACATGCGCCATAGACATGAGCAGACATTTCAAAAGAATTTTTGAATTCGTGACCTGTATTTCGGCAGTGAAGAGATGATCAATATCGAGAAGGAGAAAAACGTGTCGGCGACTCACGGGTACAAGCTAAGTTAAGATATCACAAGGAGGCACAATGCATAACCATATCGGGTATGGTGGACGAGTGGGATTAAAGCGCAGCAGAAGGAAAGCATCGAAAGATGTAGAGCCTCGAGGTTTGATTCGCGCAGTCGGGTCGACAGAGCATGAACAACATGTTGCAAGGGTTCAGGTATCTGGAGCTGCGCAAAGACTGTGTCAACATAGAGCTAGTCGAATATAAGATGAAGCCGGCCAGATAGAAAACGAACTGGGGGCTCTACGCCTTTGGGGAATCGCAAGACTTACTACTCGCGGGGCGCCGATCACAGTACCTCTTCCACCCTCTCGTTTGCCATCCAGCAGTAATGTCCACATCCAGCCGCACACGGATGCCCCATTAATCGCCGCGTTTGTGCAAGCGTAGCAGGGGTAGGGAGACCTGAAGCCTCAAGCTTTCCATCCGTAGAATTGCTGCCTTCGTCTTCTGCTATTTCAGTACCGCTTCTCGATAATGATCGTCCGCGCAGGCCGATTTCACTCGACGATGGAGATGGTGGCATATGGACTTCAAGCATCGGTTGCTCCGCATGGTACCGGCGATAACACTCTTGGTGTCCGCCATGGGAGCAAACAGGGCACTGAAACAGCATGGCCCGTACCGGGAGATGACTGGGGGATATGTGCTGCTTTGAGTATTTACCTAAAGGAAGGAGGTTCAAAAACTGACCATACGGAGCACCTGGAAGAATGGGTTCTACAGTTCGTGCAGAAAGTGCTCTGCTGTTGAACGGCAATAGGCTTCTCACATCGCCCACACGATACATACACTGTCGTCTGAAGCTGAATGAATGATAGTGCACCTATCAGCACAAAGAAAAACAAAAAAGAAGCCCGCACTACCTTCGTGGAACCACGAATATCTTCTGCTGACACATGCTTTCGCAGATACGCCGCAGAAGTGTAGAGTCGCAGTCTTGTCAGCAGCTCTGCATGAAGAGTCCATTAAACAACATCCAAATATTAAGTTCGACAAAATAGGACATACCAATATACCCCTCCACAAACATCACTAGCCTCTGTTTGCTCACAGCTAATTCCTCCTGCGCAACAAGTGCCATCAAAGCACACATCTGCATGTCGCCCTCCTCCGAATACCACTCCAGCAAAGCTCTGACCGCTGCCCATGCTGCCTGAGTCAACCGCCTTTCCTGCCCCCGTATCTCTTCAGTTTGCTTGGATTTTTGAGTCCTGTTATTCACACCCTGCCTTCCTCTGATTGAGCTGGTACTCAACAAGCTGCCCGCTGCAATAGACGCCCCCCTGTGGCCTCGAGCGCCAGGCGATCCTTCCACGAGGGCTCCTCCACGGAAGCTCATACGCTCCTTCGCTTCCTCGATTGCTCCTCTGGGTTCGTGCTCGTTCTCTCTGAAGGATGTGTCCTCTGCTGTCACAGTCCGCATACTGCTCGCAGAGCCCTGTTTCACCAATGCATGATGCCCCCGTGGCTGAGTCGATACCGGTATCGGAACTGCCAACGTCGTACTCCTGCTTCTCGCCTTCGCGCGGATCATGGAACCTTTCCTTGACCGTGTTTGTGATCTCGACTTGGAGCGTTGCACGCTGTACGACTTCCTAGAAGAATTCAAGCGCGCAGAGCCCTCTCCGTT
Source organism: Heterobasidion parviporum (assembly GCA_002994785.1). Taxonomy (NCBI): domain Eukaryota; kingdom Fungi; phylum Basidiomycota; class Agaricomycetes; order Russulales; family Bondarzewiaceae; genus Heterobasidion; species Heterobasidion parviporum. The sequence goes on along the minus strand of PDUQ01000030.1, from coordinate 203,651 downwards.
CGAACTATTCGACCCCGTATCGGTTGATGCAGGTGACGGCGAGTCTCCCTCGTCGTCCTTCTCATCCTCGCGCTCATCTTCTGTCAAAACATGCTGTCCTGCTACCCGCGAGAGCGGACTCGGATTTGGCGTACCAGTCGAGAGCCGGTGAAATGCAATAGCTGTAGGCGATAATATGAGACCAGACGGTCGATCCGCGGTTTCTGCAATGTGGTGGCGGTCATCGCTCCCGCTTCCATCTCCCTTACTGCTACTACTTGAATCTGAATCGTCCAACGCGCCATCCCCTACGTGTTTCATACTGACCGACGCTGCAAGTGACCCAACACTCTCGCTGAGATGCGTCGGCGATGGAGACGAAATTGACGGACGTCGGAATGACGAGACACGTGACCTGAGTGGGGTGAAGCTTGCATTAGACGACCGACGGGTGAAGATGGAGGAAGGACGGGATGGAGAAGAGACTGCATGCGGGTTTGAGATAGCCGCTGATAGAGACGCAGGTATAGGTGCCACAGAGTGAGGTGAAGGTGAGTTCGACGAAGATGGGCGCGGTGGTGGGGTTGCACGACGCGGCGAATGTCCTGGACTGTTCCTTGGTGGTGGCGGTGGAAGGTCAGAAGTCGATGAGCGTGTTGGTGGACGTAACGAATTCGGAGAAGAATGGAGATTGGCTACACTGGGGACTGCGGCGGGAGCAGACGCAGAATGTGGAAGAGCCGGAGATATCATCGGTAGAGGGGACAGAGCCGGTGACGGTGGGCGTGATGGAGACGGAGTGGGGATGGGAGGTATCAATAAAGATTGGAGCAGCATCCAAGTTTGGGCAGCTTGGACACGACTACATCGAAAAGCAACCTATCATCAAGCTTTTGAGAATGATTTCGAATAATAATAAAGACGACCTACCTCCGCATTGATGGCACAAATCTCATGTGCAGTGCCTCCTTCAAAAACATAACCTCTAGCTAGCTTCTCGAAGGCATCGAGATCCTCAGGAGAATGATCATATCCATAAGTCCCGAAGTTTTGAGACGTTGATTTGTATGACTCATCTCCGAGTGCTTTTGGACGCTCCTTTCGCTCAGTAAGAGCTGGGTTTTTGATAGGATCGCTGCGCGTGGAAGATCTCAGCGACGTACACCCGAATGCACAGGTGATGCATACATATCATCATAGGGAACCTCCCATCGCAGCCTCTTATCAGACACGAATGCGAGAGTGCCGGTAGCATCCCATGTTACAGCGACACGAGGAATCGAATCCAACGGACGCGTCGAGTGTCGAAGGTCAAGTTGCGAGAATGTACCAGAGGAATGCTGAGCCCAAAGAGCATGTGAATCCGCGAACGCGATATCTATAGTCAAAAAAATGAGTATTCATAAAGAGAGGCACGGATGGTCGTTTACCAGTGACGCCGCCTTCAATGGCTGAGCCTCCGACTACCCATTTAGCTATATATCCACGCCTGACATCCCAAATCTCTACCGCGTCGCCTGTATCACTGCCCATTCGGGTGGGAACTGGCGCTACCACATCATTCTCCCCTTCGGCTACGGCACCGTTCTCGCTCCCAGACGCACTGAGATCCTGATTCGAACCAATCCCAGATTCCCAATTTGAGACGACCGCAACTTCGCATTCATATCCCGGGCGCCAAAGCACCCTGCGCACGGGAAACGAAACGGAGAGCGTGTACGCAGGAACGTAGGATATATGAGACAGATTTCCAGGCGTTGTCATGTCCCATGCTTTGACCATACGATCGAGACCACCACTGACAACCCATCCGCGACTCGAACCAGAGTTGCCTGTGGTCCCGGTTGCCATCGATTCAGCGAAAACGCTGGTCATGCCACTGAAGGTGCTGGAGATAGCACCCTGGGACGGCATATTTGGGCCTGCGCACCAATCCAATGAAAGGATGGGGCCAGAATGAGCAACAGGTATACGGTCGAGTTGGCCTCGCTGCGCCATCTTCAAATCCCAACTATGGCCCAAGGAAGTATGACTACTAGAATTTGAGAAGTGTAGGGAAACGGCACACCGATAGATACTACCGTTATCCAGACCAACGACGGCTTGCACAGGGTTGTGCGAGTCCGGAGAGAAGCTGACGGCGCGCACAGAAGTCGGGTGGTGGATACGTGTGATAGATTTGGCCATGTCTCGTAAATCCTGCGAAAGCACACATCAGCATGAACACAGGGGACTTCGTATGAAACACATCATACCCAGACGCGAAGGTCCCCATCTGCAGAGGCCGTTAAACAGTAGTAGGGCAAGACGGGCGAATATGATATCTTGTGTATCGAGCGACCATGGTCACGGACTCTACGTTCTATGATTTATATAATGTCGTCTCAGAAAGTGATGAAACACCAAATAGCAGGATCCGAAGCGACACGACAGACCAAATTTGGATGCACCACTTTTGCCTAAATCCCACATGATGAGTGCACCGCTGCGTGCACTCGTCAAAATCTTGTGGTCAAAATCTACGTCCAGCATCAGACAGAGGATGCTGCCAGGTAGTGAACGTACTGGCGCGGCCCCATGCTACGTCAGTAGTCGCGTTGTCGATTTTGACAGTATGGCCCTTCCATAAGTTCTTCCCAGCGTCGATTCTGTGGCCGCCATGGCCAACCGAGGCTTTGTGCTCTGGTGGAAGAGTGGACGAAGAATCTGACATCCTGAGGATGCGCAAGCCTGCTGCAAGCTCGTATCAACCAATCATGCATATTTGCCAGATACTCACATTCTCTCCCAGCGACTACGCAACGCGAACCATCCTCGCTCTTCGACAGCGCTCCGTCACCACTGGGGATTGCTCTTGGAAGTCTGACAGTGCGAGAAGGGCCATTGTATCCATGCGTCCGTGCGTCCGAATAAAACTCAGATAGATTGCTGAAGGAATGAGATGACGACGACGGAATGTTCAACGATGGCCTGCGTGGTCTGGTGTGTGAAGGCGACGGAGGTAGCATGACAGTCTCAGGTTGACAGGCTTGGAATAGCTCTCTTTGCAAAGAAGAAGCAGAGTGTCAGCTAGACAAGCATATTGATACAATATGGATCCTTTACGATGCTTACAATGGCGAGGATGATTAAGAAGTTCACCAGAACCGAAGACTGCCAGTGGATATCGAAAGAAACACTGAGAAACCCTCGTGAGAAATGATTTTGTGAGTGCAGCGTCTAGCTATATATAGCATGAACGTTGAACGTTCAATGTTGAATGTCGATTTGTGACACATTGTCTGGATCGTCTAACGCGGCGGTTTGGACACGGCAGGTAGCACACTGGTAGCACTCAATATGTCGAGTGGAGCCCTTGCAGATACAAGGTCACTCGCATTGTCTTAGTTCAGCTGACAAGTCGCACAGACTGATCTTTCCATGCAGTGCAGCTGAATACTGGAGCTTCACTCTAGGAACGAGATTCAACGCGCTCTGTGGTGCATCTGCGAGTGATCTGGACACTCTCAATGTGTTGGATGATGAACTTGCTGCTTTGCGCACCGCGATTCGTGCCATCTACTGGCAACGGTACAACCTGGCCCCCGTTTCACGTCTCCCGTTCGAGCTTCTAGCACATATATTCTCTATCTTATCCATAGACGAACCATCGAACCTGGTGCTTCCAAGATTTTCGGGTAACGAACTAGGATGGATCAAGGTCGTCCATGTTTGTAGCCGTTGGAGGGAAGTTGCTCTTGCAAGCCCTATATTCCTATCGCCAACGGGCATTTACGGAGACTTCTTACATCGGGGCGAAAACTACATGTCATCATCACAGATTGCTTCCGTCGAAGAGTTCGCGAAGTCAACGGGAATAGTCGCTGCAGACACAAGGTTATTTATTTCCTCGGAAATTGTTCACGTATGCTAATTAGTTACCCGCGCAGTGCGATCGACTACTGGAATCGTGTTCTGCAAACGCGCATCAGCACATCTGCAACATCATCTGCGAACGGTCTACATGATTTTGGGGCATTTGATCGTGAATTGGTTGCCTTCTGCGCTGCGCTATCTGCTGTCCGTAGGCAGCGCAACCTCTTCCTCCCCATATCACGCCTCTCTTCCGATATTTTATCCTATATCTTCTTCATCTTAGCAGAGGACGAACCTATTCGCCAGCGCCTGCACCAACCACTACACATCGTGTTTGGGTGGATAAAAGTCTCTCACGTCTGCAGTCGTTGGAGACAGGTCACACTCGAAACCCCAACGCTTTGGGCGCACGTCATATTCGGTCTCGGCTACAAATGGGCCTTGGAGTCGGTTAAGCGCGCAAAACATGCACCTCTCGTCATCCGTCGCTCGGTCTACCTGTCAATACCTTATCTGAGTGCAAACAGAAACCCGCTCAATCATAAGCTGGTCGACTTTGTCGCACCGTCTCTCATGTCTCACACACAGATTTTAGACCTAGGTGGTGATCATGTTGCTCTATCGGACGTGATTCCGTCTCTTGTGTCTCCCGTACCCATTCTGGAGCGGATAAATCTCAAACTTAATAATATGCCACATTATGATCCCCAGATTCCGTTGCATCTCCCTCAGGATCTGTTTTCGCACCATGCTCCGAAACTACGGGACGCCTCGTTTGATGGGTTTGTGATTCCTTGGGGCTCCCCAGCCATACGTCACCTGACAAGTTTGTCCGTCACTTTCCCTGACTACTTTGTGCATTGTGATGCGTCAATATTACCCTCTCGAGAGGTCCTCAATGTCTTGTCGGGTATGCCTTCCCTCAAGCATCTGTCACTCATATATGCCATTCCGCCCCTCTTCGAGACTGGCTCTCCTCATACAATCACGCTTCCTCACCTCTCGAGTCTCAAACTTAAAGGAGAGAGGTTGAGTTGCATGGCGTTCCTCGCAGACATCCAGGTCCCGGACACGGCCACATTGGATCTACACTTCGAGTGCGAGGCAGGCCTGGACAAGCCGGTTGATCTTCTTCTTCCTTTCCTTGAGGAATATACAAATGGGCTAGGAAATACATTGCCTCTGTGCTGCATGCTGATAGATATTGCTCAATCTCTTATAGTCCATGGCAGGCCAAAATCATACGCTCCCGAAATCGGCTCCACTACACACTGGCCGATCAGAATGGAATTCTCACGCACACATCCTCAACTATCAATTCGTCTGGAGACCATGGCTGCAATCATCCGGGCGATTCACGTTCATGAGTTGTCGACCCTCTACCTCACCGTATCACTTGATTTGTACAACTGGGACCTCGCAGCTACCCGTGATGCATTGCGACTCGCGCACGGCCTTACTCATGTGTATCTCTCACGAGATGCCGCACCCCTTTTCTGTGCACTTCTCGATCCGATAGCAAACACCGGAAGTGCACTGATGGCGCAAGCAGGTAGCCAGAAGGGTTGGTTTCCTAAACTCCAGTTCATACACATTGACTATGTCAATATCAACCAAATCTATGGCAACCAAAACGAGTTCTTACCCATCATGCGAGAATTGCTACCTCGGGTACTCGAAGGACGACAGAAGCTAGAGGTTCCAGTGCAAGTACTTGATATCAAAGAGTGTGTTGTTTCGAGGGAGTGGGTGGATCAGCTGAAGAACATTGTGCCGACAGTGACGTGGGATGGAAAGACCGTCAATAGCAATGTCCCTTGATTTCTGTCAGAGATTCAGTGTCAAATGTTGTTCAGATTTGAGGCTGTTTACTCATATGATCTTAGTTGAGGCTGCCCTTCGATCATGCAGATCTTTCTCGGAAGTTTTGACAGCTGCTTCCGAACACCTTGGTCAGGTACGGAGCACGAGCAGGACCAGGTCTGTTTTTGGAAGGAGGAGTTATGTCAGCGCAAGGTATCCGGGGTCTTTGGCACTCCGTGACCATCCCATCGATGCGATGATCTACAACATACTATCACTGGAGCGGTGTTCGGAAATTTCAGAGTCATTATAATAGAAAAAATCCAGAGACCTTATTTCTTCGTCTCTCTTCTTGATTTTTGCACAGGTGGCTAGTATTTATCTCCCTCTATTATATTCCACTGTCAAAGAGACAGAATGAGAGAGGGTGCTGTTGCCGGAGCCTTTGCACTCAGGTGTGTGGTTTTCACTAGTGTTCGGAAACCTTAACTGCACCGCGCCGCATATGCCACCAGGAGCTGAGCACGTGAATTCAAACTCCAGACTAGTGTTGCCGCAAGGCGAGGCAAGGCAAGGCAAGGTGTCATTAGTAAGCAGGCATGAAAAATCAAGGCAAGGCGAGATTTTGCCCGAGGTGGCCTTGAGGTGAATCAAGGTGGGTGGCGCGCGGGCTACTTTATTGCCGCAATTCATAGGACCCGGAGAAAAGTGTGAAAGAATATCGATATTTGACTAATGAAGTACAGTAAATAGTCTAATATACTTCTACACAGTCTTCTCACTCCGAATCCACATCATCGGCTACGACCTCGATAGCATTGAGGATATCGGTGATCTGCTGAGGCTTGCAGTTCGTTAGCTTCTCTGTAACTGTAGTCGGTGCAGAGTTTGCATCCCCAGACGGAATACGATCAGCCACCAACATGTCCGCTTCTGTCGCGGCCCAGCTTCCTGAAAAGTCTAAACGTTCCTGCTTGAAGATGTACTTGAGGATCTGAAGAGGCTAGTGAGCATTGTTTTGTGTACAAGCATACGAGGACTCGGGCATGAAGAAAATCGAGTCAAATGTGTTTGGAAATCGACCTATGCAGTTGCCGATGGAGCAGCGCAGCGGATGCCGGAGTCGGATCATGTAAACGTGAGTGTTGGGGTCCGGCGAGACAGTTGACGGTCGAGTACTCTTCTTGCAAGGCTACACAGGCAGGGCACTGCAGAAAAATTGGACCACATCAAGTACGCGCTCGAGCGCGTTCAGATCACATGTCGGGGGAAGGAAGGAGAATGATGACCTTGATTCATCTCGAGGCGACCTCGGGTGGCACCTTGCCTTGCCTTGTCTGCTTACGTCATGCTCTCGGATCAAGGCAAGGTGAAGGTGCCTCGAGATTACCTCGCCTTGCGGCAACACTACTCCAGACAAGCACGGCAAGTTGCGCACGCCGTGCGGAGAATGAATTTCCGCGTGTGAATTCCACTGTTTTCTCCCCTCGACAAAAGTGTCCTTATTTTTTGATGATTCTTTCTAACGAGGCCACGTCAAACGTGTACCATAAATGTAAAATGACTGAAATAATATGCTTGAAGTTTCTCGCCTTGAATGGAGGTCTTCTGAGCTCCTCGGAAAGATCCCGGATGGTGCCCGCACACGTCGTGACCACATTTTGACCATATTTTGACTCGTATCTCACCATGCGCTCCTTTCACAATGGCATGGTTTGAGAGCCAGAATGAAGTTTATTTTTCCTTATTTTAGAGATTGATTTGAAAGAAACCCGTGGAGGATTGCATGTTCCAATATCAATTTACGAACACTAGTGCCTTTCCGAACACTACTCCAGTGATAGTATCCATGTCACCTGTCACAAAACCTATCTGATCAGGACCCCAGCAAGGCGAAAACATAGCCAGGCACGAAAAACAGACCTGGTCCTGCTCGTGCTCCGTAGTCAGGTCTTTTTTTGGATTTGATTGACTTAGACAAAATACCTACCCAGTCACGATACAGGTAGTCCACAAAAGTCGAGGTAGTCTCTAGTAGTTAAGAAAAAAAAAAGGGCAAGGTTTCTAGAGACAGCCATGAACACTTATTCCTAAGTAATGCCCCGTCCCAGACTAGGATGGGATGAGATGCAACAAAACCATAGGACAAAATAAAGGTCTGCGAAGGGCACGGCCCTCGCGCGCGGCAGACGACATGCCCTGGTCTCCGACGACTAACTCGGCGGGTCCTGCCGGCTGCGGAATTGCTTCCCTGGCCAAACAAGGTCCAATTATTCCATGTTTAGCCACGGCTTGCGCCGCGGGAAAGGATGGACACCGAAGTTTTCTGGAGGGGACAGTCTTGAACTTGCGCACACAAGGGTGAGTCCGTTGGGTAACACCGCTCCACATCCCGGCTTGGGCCGTTACAGCCATTCCACCATTGTACCTTGACTAAGTTTCAACAGACCCAATACACATCTAGTCATTATTGTAGACCATGTCGTGTTAAACAATTGATTGATCGCTTGCTCTCAGCGTACGTCGCAAATAAGAACAACAATACATAACCACTGACGGCTAATAGATATCGAGGACAAAAACAACAATTACGATCTAGACACAAAACGAGAATCAAGACTAACAATAGCCGTTGACAACAAAAAAGTAAATTGTGTCCGAGCGAGGCCTGTTACGAAGACGCAGTGAGGGTCGCAAGTTCCTTCTTGATCTCTGCCTCGCTCTCGATCTTTTTGAGCTGGGTCGCTTCGAGTCGATCGCCCTTCTGCGCCTTCTCCTTGAGCTCCTCGATAGCTTTCAGCTGAACAAAACAAAGAAAAAACATCAGTCTACGAAAAAAATTCGATCGAGAACGTCTGGCACAAACCTTCTTATTCAGATTCCTGATCTTCTTATGGACCGGATCCAATGCGGCGCTGTCCGCACCAGGAGTGAGTGGGACAGGCGTTTCCTCCACTACCGCAACAGGCACTTGCAACGTGCGCCCATTGGCGTTCGCCTCTCCAGGAGACGCAGCCTCGGCACCGTTCTTCGCCCCTTCCCTCGCGGCCGCTTCCTTCGCCGCCCCCTTCAGTCCTTTCCGCTTCCGCCTCTTGTCCGAGTCAGGACCAGGCGACGGCGATGCTGGCGCTCCGGGAACATGCCTCCGGCCGTTCGTGTGCGGGGCGGAACTACGCCCGGGGCGGTTGGGGGTGGCGGCGCCGCTGCCGTTCGGCGTGCGTCCCGGCGACCCGTTCTCGTCTTCTCGTTTGTAGACTAGAGACGCGACTTGCCCTCGGAGGCCTGGAGGGCGGTATGCCCCGGCCGTCTTCGATGGCGTCGGCTTGGCCACTGCAGCGTGCGCGAGTGCATTGGCGGAAGGGGCTGGCGCCGGAGGAATGGCTTGGGGGAACTGAGGAGCGATGTCGACAGGCGTGGGCCGCCAGTTCGCCTGGTACAATTCATCGCACATCTGTACGTGAATGAGCTGTCCGAGGATGTACCAGACCTTGATCCCATTATCGACACGTAACCGAGGGCTGAGCGTCGCAGTGAGGAGGAACTTGCCATCCGGGGACCACTCGCAGTAGGATGTATTCGACGCATCGATAGTAGAGAGTTTCGTGAGCGAACGACGGTCAAAGATGTCGCATGTGCCGGCAAGGTTTCCAAAGCCAGCGAGAGCGATGAGACGAGAGTGAGGGTTGAAGGAGATGAAGTTGTAGAAAGAGCTGCCGAAATCATGCAGCGTTCGGACACGTTGATCAAACAGCATAGCCTTTGCTGGCATGACTGGATGCACATGGCTTAGATCCGAGAGAGAACGAGGATGAAATGAATTACTTACAACCGTAAACCACACCAAACTCTTTCGAGTTCGGGCTCCATGCAAAATCGTGAATTGGACCTTCTTTGTCAAGGGATACTCTGCAGTCGAATTTGCCAGCAGCACTGAGCATGTACAATCCCGTCTGCCCGTAGTAACTCTTGTTGGTGTTATCCACGTCAGTATGTGTGAGGACGAGAACGAAAGTTCCGAGCGTGTTCCACTTGATCTGGCACTTTTCCGCCTTGAAAAAGTTCTTTTGGCAAGTTGGTGGGGCCAAAAGGTCTAGGAGCGAGTAGATCCTGACGCTGGCGGGGGCCCCATTCTTCTCCGGTATGAACACCGCCATCGAAGGATTCAAACCTGGACTCAGCGTGACGCTTGCTGCCCCTTCGACCTTCAACTTATCCACAACACCCTGCTCCCAATCCGACGGCCTGAAAACCTGAATCTCCTGCCCAATGAGTCGGATCGCATGCGATTCGATGATGTTGTACTGCAGGTCCCATTCTTCCGCGGGCTTCTGAGAGAAGGCGATGAGCTCTTCCCCAGTCGACGTAGAGAAGATCCGAAGGTTTTTGTGTTGAGCGCCGTCCTCAAGTTTGATTGGACGCTCCCATGTCGAGAGGTATGTCCCTCGCGGTGAGAAGTTAAGCTCAACTATGTTGGGGAAAGAGAGCTCATGGAGCAGAACGGCGCCTTCGGCCTGATAAATTCGTACACTGCGTTTGAATAACAAAAACAAATACGTCAGATTGAAGCCTTCTTTTCATCGATAGCGCTAGGGAGAAAATGTGGACTTACCACGTAGGGAGTGCATAGGCAAAGAACCGTCCGTCTGGGCTGTATTGGTACGTCCGGGAAGGAACATCCGGGGCCTCGAATCCGTCGACTGGTTCATAGTCTGACGATCCGTTGACCAGACCCATTGATTTTTGCGCGCGAACTGTTCGAAAAATAGTTAGAATGGCATATAACTCGTGAACACAGATTGAAGGGTTGAGCAACGAGCGCAAACGAAAGAGCAGTAGGAGTATACTCCGTCTGGCTGGTGAATAGATACGAGCAATTAGACGACAGAGAAACGGATGGGTTGACAAGAACAGATCAGCACACGACAAGATCAACAAAACGACGATACATACGAGCGTCACCTCAGGACTCTCCGACAACATATACAAGTTCCCTGTACTTCCTACTGCTCTCGGGTTTGCAGCAGAAGCCCAACCTTCCAGACATGGATGAAACCGAGTACGGACAGGCATACTGAGGAGTAATTTGTGATGCCATCGTGGCTGTGTGAGAGGTCGAGTGGATATCGGGCGACGAAGGATGAAGCAAGTTAATGCCTCAAATTTCAGGAAGGGGGAACGGAGGCGGGGGAAGGAGAGAGAGGAACCTAGTGAAAGTTGAAAGGATGCTGGCCTTGTGGCTGTCCGCATAGGCCTGTCGGAAATTTACCGCTAAGACATGATTAGGTAATCCTAGGTTTGCCCTCGCATCGACCGCAACATGTCTTCCTCTCTAAGTATCATCGATGCTGCATCGTTCACGAAATGAATTCAGTTGAGCTCTCAAAACCTCTTGTAGCTATGCACTCCACTGCTTGAATTGTTTCATGGGTGCCCGCCAATTCTCACTTGATATCCGACTTGCTGGTTTGTCGACGCAATTGTTGGCCTGATAATACGAACAGGCCCATCGGGCCATCGGTTAACTGTTCAAGATGCCAGGGAGCGTTCGATCGTATCCATCACACTGGCCCTCGCCATATTCCTTCTTTATGCTCGCGGGCCCTCTTCCTTGGTGTTCGCGATGCTAATCATCTCTTCCTAATTGTGAAAGACTGAAGACTTTACTTTTTGCACAGCTCTACCCCTCCACTTGAAAGCTTCTCCATGTTGCAGCCTCTTCTCCGCGCCGTATGCCTTTTGTTTGGAGATTTGGCCTTTGTTCTTAGACCAGGGTTCAGTCGCTATGCGTACCGGGGCCACAGACAACAAGGCGCATCATAGTGTTGTACTCCCGCCGTGAGTATAAATCGGTACAATTTCACCGTCATCTATCAACAGCCTCTCAATGGATCCGAACTACATTCGCACCGGGGGTTTACCTCGGGCATACACAGAGCAACTGTGGATCGAGCAGAGGTTATCTATGATTCGTTACCTTTCTGACCAATATGAAGACTACCAACGCCGAAGAACCTCACTGGGAAAATCCTACTACGTTGACCGTCATAAAGTTATAGAGCAGTTCATACACCCAATGAAGATGCTTCGCAATTTTGGCGCCCGAGGGGTGAGTCTCCTCCATCTCGCCCAACTCAGTTGGTTTGACTTATTCCACCGACCTGATCCTAGTCTCCATACTTTCGACACCCCCCAAAGTCGCCAGCCACACAATCTCGCTCTTTACTTCCATCCTCGCCACCAAGGCGGGTTAGACGTCGGCCTCCACCCGATATCGACAACCCTCTTGAGGACACCAACGTCTACTCTCCCATCTATTTCACAAAATCAGGGACAACCCAACATGGTATTCCTATAGCCGATCTCTTGGGTGATGGACCATGCCACTGGATGCAAGGGCATGCCGATCTACCCTTCAAACGGATTCCTGGCGACAGAATCCTCCTCGACTTCCACGTAAGTCCGCTCCTTGTTCTATGTACGCCAACTGATAGCCCTTCCAAGTGGCCTAGGTTTCAGACATGTACGAAGTATATTCACACGTCCTATTGGCCGTATCGAAACAAACACAGAAAAGGGCCCGAAATTCATCTCAGACGCTCAGCCCTTGCGAAGCTCGTGGCGAAATACGTAGCATCGTTAATCGAAGTCTTTGCGGTGAGTGTACTCATTTCATCACATCAGTGTCTCTGCCCATGCTGACTCTGTGCCTTCGGCGTACGCTCAGAACGATGGCGGTGTACACCTCGGGACGGCCTACAGGGAAGGTGCCACTGTCGATGACTTGCTGCTAGTGTCTCTCGAGCCGAAGCTGCGTGTCAAAGATCAGCAGATCGTGTGGCACGCGAACTTGGATATGTTGTCTCCACCTGGCCCAAGACGGCTCAGTCCGATATGTCCAACCATCCCATAAGCGTTATGGTGCCCAAGTGTGTGGGTGTACATTCCACGTATCTTTATATATAATTTATTACTACCTCAGTCGCACTATCCCGTATCTTCATGTCTGATTATGCTCCTGATTCTCAAACGACCAGTTTCTCTGCGTGTCTAGGCAGCGTCGGCGCCGAGGACAGACCCCAGATACCTATCATCGGTCAGAACTTCGCTCCGAGCGCTCAGATGTCAGTGAACCTCAAGAATGCAATCACAGCATCAGCAGACACATGGCGATGCTCATGTTCATGAAACCTTCTTATATCTGTAAGCAACTCTCCGTATTATAACTCCCTGCTGCCAAATTAGGAGTGCGCAATTGATCCATTCGTTCTATATTTCTCAGGTGAGCCAAGCCTTCCGACTTTTGACTGTTTTGATACCAGCGATTTTGAGCGGTGCTTGGTCAATCACAAGCACCGATCAATTCAATGTAACCGCTGATGCGCTAAAGAGTACCGTACGGCTGGCGGTGGCACCACCGACAGCTGACACTGAAACCCGAAGACACTGTTAAAATGTCGTCGTGGCCTGTCGGGGCGCTAGCAAGTGCGGCGCATTTTGGAGAGCACAGGACACGGCGCTTGATCAGCGTGCTTGCTCCTCACTCCGCACGTCGCGACCCCATGGCATCCTGTGTTGTGCTATGTTTTAGACGGTCGGATGGAGTCGAGTGACCTTATAAATATTACAGCTGCGGGGGTACTGACTGTTATCCATCTCCCTGCTCCTTTCCTATGCGACTCACACTCTCTCAACACTCGCCTACGAATAGCGTCTACCGGAACCAAGATGGGACTCCCCTCTTTCGAGTGGAAACGCCATTCAAATTGGTAGACAAGATCAGTACAATCTCGCGCTTCGTGCCCAATACCGGAACAGCGCACGTCGAACCCGTAGCCCCCGTTCGCAGTGACAACGATTCAGACACGGACATCCATCTTATGCGGTTGGAGGAGGAGGAAATCGCGCAGATTCACTGGCATAGGTTTGGGGATACCATGCTCAAACTTGGCGAACGCACTGTCTCTGTGGGGGAATACATGCCTCGAATGGGTTTTTCTGCATTGTAACGGCATTATCATCTGAACAATATGTTCCGTTCCATCTCACCTCCATTTTTCGGATGACACAGGAATCGCAGGAAACGAAACTTCACTGCCTCGGACGGTCGCTCGTATAGATGGACGATGGAACCCTTTACCACTTCCGTGAGTTATAACTTCAGCGATCCTATTGACGAAAGGGGCTAAGCAAACTCGGCAGTTGGCGCTCAATGATGAAAGCAAGACTCCAATTGCTCGCTACCATCGCCGGTTGATTGGCCTCGTTGTACAGACCTACAAGGCATATCTTGAAATCTTTCCGGAGGGCGAGGCTATCGTCGATGAAATCGTCATCACATTCATATACGTCGAGATGTTGCGAAGGATGGAAAATGGGGAACGCCTATGAAGGGATATTGGACATGATACTCTCTGATCTTACAGGATCCTCATTGTTAAAATCTATGTTTACATGATCTTCACCGTAATGATTATACTACTCTTAATTATTGTTTTGCTTGGACCAGAGTTCGCCAGAGTGCGGATGGTGGACCCCAGATAGCTCTTATCACATCGGTCACCGCTTCCTTTGTCAGGGACTCGGGGGTCGAACGTCGAAGCCCCACTTCAACCGCATGCGACACTGTAGCTTTTTGAGCGCGATTGAATCGTTCATTATCATATTCTTCAGGCGAGCAAAGTCTGCCGACTTCCACTGTTCTGACAATTAAGTGGTGATTTGTGGATCGTAGGAGCTAATCTATTTAGTATGAATACCGCACGGCTGACAGCGCCATCACTCACGCACAGGCCGACATATCACTCAACGACACTTCTCCAACGACATCACCCTGAAAGCGCTGCGATACTGATGCGGCGCGCTTCGAAGAGCATAGGATGTGGTGCTCGATCAGCGTTTTTGCTCCTCGCTCCGCATGCCGTGACCCCAGGGCGTCCTGTGTTCGATTTCGCGCTATGTTTCAGACGGTCGGATGGAGTCGAGCCACCTTATAAGTAGTGTGGGAGCTGCGAAGGGTACTGACCGCTCATCCATCCCCTTTGTCTTCCCTATGCAACTCACACTCTCTCGAAACTCGCCCACCAATAGTGTCTACCGCAATCAAGATGGGACGCCCCTCTATCGAGTGGAAACGCCGTTCAAACTGGTGGGAAAGATCAGCACAGTTGCGCGCTTCGTGTCCAATCCCGGGATCGCACACGACGAACCCGTAGCCCCCGTTCGCAGTGACAACGATTCAGACACGGACATCCATCTTATGCGGTTGGAGGAGAAGGAAGTCGCGCAGATTCATTGGCATAGGTTTGGGAAGACCCTGTTCAAATTTGGAGAACGCACTGTCTCGGTGGGGACATATATGCCCTATACAAATTTGCTAGCCTGGTGACGACGACATCTCTGAATGTTGTGTTCCATCTCATCCTAACTCCACTTTTTTGGATTACACAGGAAACGAGATTTCACTGCCTCAGACGGCCGTTCGTATCAGTGGACGTTGGGTAACTTGACCTCTTCCGTGAGCCGTGATCTTCAGATATTCTATCAACGAATCGTAGGCGCTCAGCAAATTGACAGCTGGCGCTCAATGATGAAAGCAAGACTCCAATTGCTCTTTTCCAGCGCCGCTCCCATGGCATCATTGGGAAGGCCCACAAGGCATACCTCGAAATCTATCCGGAGGGTGAGGCTATCGTCGATGAAATCATCACCACATTCGTATACGTCGAGACGAGGAGAGATGAACGAGAAACGGCAGCGATGAGTGGCGCCTGACTTAGACTTCAAATCTCCTCGTAGTTTGACTGTTGTGTCTTGTGGACAGTCTATAATGTCACCCTCTTTTCTCCTCTTCTATGAGTTGCTGATTTTCATGTTTTTGGTAGCTGCATTCTATTGCGATCGCCAGGTGAAGAGCTCGCATATAGCTGCACATATTCAACACTGCACGACTAAGGCATCATAATCTGTTACATGCCACGTGTCAGACTCGGAGATCTAAATTTACAGACGTCTATATTTACGGATGCCATTCTGGCAAGATGCTCAGTAAGATGGGTATGACCATGTTAGTTCCTCGAAGGCGTGCTTGCTTGATAATTTCACCCAGGTAAGTTGGTACGGCCCGTTCTCGGGCCTTTGCTCAATCTATGAGGCTTCCAAGTAGGCACTATCCTGTTTCTCTCCTTTGCAAAACCGTAGCACTGACATTGGTTATTTTCCTTCTCCAGCCGGCCTTAAAGAGGGCTTAAAACCGACAAGTGTTGGCGTCATCGACAATGCTTGATGAGTCCACTTCTAGGCTCCGTTCCCCCGTCCATGATCAGGCGATAACTCATGCCTGTGGATGGCTTGCTAATACACCTTCTAGGACCCTGGAGGTGAGTAAGCTGTGGAGACACGTATAAATAAGGATGGTCATGGCCCTCAACATCAATCGCTGACCATCCAATGACATCTCAGACTGTCTTCCGCTTGAAAGAAACCACTGGCCCATCTGGCCTGATCAAACTTGAGGAGCCCATTCCAACCCCTCGAGCTCATGAAGTCCTCGTTCGCATTCATGCTGTTTCACTGAACTATCGCGATCACGTTATTTCTATCGGCGCCTACCCTATAGGAACGAAGAAAGATGTGGTACCTTTCAGTGACATGGCCGGAGAGGTTGTGGCTCTCGGTGAAGACACCCGTGACTTCAAAATAGGTGACAGAGTAACAGCCAATTTCGATCTGTTTCACTATTATGGTCGCAAGTCAAGTCCCGACGGTGATTGCACACATTCTATCCATGTCCGGCTCTCGCTAAGCACAATAACTCATGCGCAGGGGCACTTGGTGCGCCTATTGATGGCGTTCTGCAAGAATACCGCGTTTTCAACGAGACGAGTCTCCTCCATATTCCTTCTCATCTGACCTATGAAGAGGCGTCTTGCTGGCCATGCGCCGGTGTCACTGCATGGAATGCTTTGTTTGGAGGGATTCCTCTCATTCCCGGACAGACTGTCTTATTCCAGGGGACAGGCGGAGTCTCGATTTCAGGTTTAATTCTGGCTCATGCCGCCGGTGCAAGGGTACGTCTGTAAAGCATTTTAAGATTAGATCTGCACAAGTTTACAACGACTAATCAAACCTCGCTGTCTCAAATAGACCATCGTAACTTCCTCCTCAGATGAAAAACTCGAGGTGATCCACACACCATCTGCTCTTCTTGCCACGGGGTTGACCATCACTCTTAGCTTGCAACGAAGCTGGGGGCTACAGATGTGATCAATTATAAAAAGCGCCCTGACTGGGAGAAAGTAGTCTTGGAGGTACGAGAAGTCTTGTCATCTTGATCGCGGTTTCTGATTGGAGTCTCTTGTAGTTGACCAACGGCGTCGGAGTAGACTTCATCTTCGATAATGTGGGAATAACCGAAATCGACAAATGCTTCACCTGCGTGGCGAAAGGTGGTGTCATCACTGCTATTGGGTTCCTCGGTGGTCCGCAGCAGGGGAGATACCCTAATGTCTCCATGCTTGCTATTATCAAAGCAGCTACACTCAGGTCGGTATCCAGTGCGTCAATGAATGATCGCTGGCTGACAGGATCATGTATAGGGGAATCAACGTGGGCTCTAAGCAGTTGCATCACGACCTGTTGCGCTTCGTCGAGGTCAAGCAGTTAAGGCCTTACATCGACAAGGTGTTCTCGTTTGAGGAGGCTCCCTCTGCTCTGGAGTATTTGGCTAGTGGAGGACACTTTGGAAAGATTGTGGTCCGTGTTTCTCGTCAGTAGCTCTCCGGTTAGGTGACTGGAATGTATGAGAAAGAAACGCGTTTCGCAATACGAAGACTGTGTTCAAGATTGTTTTCAAGTATGATTTACACTGAGAGAAGACTATGGAACCTATAGCATATTTTTAAGACGCGGTGAAAAGAAATTGGCTGTATAGCCAGGCAGTCCGTATCTTGACAGAACCTGGGCCCATCTTCGCCTCAAGAGCATCGAGGGCATCCTCATCACCATCCACCAAAAGCTTGTCCTCGTAGGAGCCCCACGAACTCGGGCTCATCGGGGCACGCGGAGAAGGGGGCCCGGGTAAAAAGTCTGCCTGCTCCTCATAGTCTTCGTCTGAGTCCACGACGACTTCTACAGATGATTCATCGACATCAACAGTGTCGGGAGCGTCTTGCTCCGGTTCCGCGGGATCCGATCCTTGCGGGACATCCTCCTCAACGACGTCTTCATCCAAGGCATCTTCTTCAGCCATAACATCCTCGTTGACAATTGCTATCTCAGCCAACGACCCATCGTCGACGTCGCCTGTGTCGTTCATCGGCTCCTCAAGGCCACCTTGCTCCAGTTCCGCGGGATCTGGGGCTTCGGGTAAGCCTTCCTCAACAAGCGAGTCTTCGTCCATAGCATCCTCGTCGACCACAACTTCCTCATTCAACTCATCCTCGTCGATCCCCCCTGCCTCCTCCATCCATTCTCTAGTATCGATCGCCCCCTCTTCAGCAACCTCATCTTCGCCTGTCTCCTCAGGGTCTATGCGTTCTTCTTCGGTAATCTCGACCCCATCCTCGTCCTCGTCCTCGTCCTCGCCCTCGCCCTCACCTTCGCCCTCATCTTCACCCTCACCCTCGCCCTGATCCTCGCCCTGATCCTCGCCCTCATCTTCGCGCTTGCCCTCGCCCTGGTCCTCGACTGCTGGCCCAGCTTCGATCTCTTCTTCATTGAGATACAGATCCTCGTCATCAAATTCATCCCCCTCGTCATCCTGCGGTTGAATGAAAGACTGCTTCTGAGGGCTGTCTTCGACACGCTTACTGCCTCCGTGGCTCGCCCTTCGTCCCTCCCGCTTTTTCGCCTCGTCCACTCTTCCTTGTCGCTCAAGGCGTACAAACTGAGCTGCGCGGGTATGTAGAGCTGGCGTCATGTGCTCTGGAACTGCGTCTGCAGGAGACGGGATGTATTTGAGGCCGTTAGATGCTTGGATCGGTTGCTTTGGCGAACGAGATGCCGTAGGCACTGTAGATGAACGTGACAGAGAGACAGCCTCCCCGTGGGGATCGTCCCAGTCCTCGTCGCGACCCTCATCTTCTGAGTCCTCATCTGACGGTTCGAGCTCAGCACGGGCTTCTTCATATGCACGTCTCATGGCTAAATGCATCCGCCGACAGACCTTGTCCGTCTTTTCGAAGCTATTCGTACGCTCCCAGATATCTCGAACCAGCTTCTCTTGGAGGCCATGGTTTTCTGCCATACGCTGCAATACCACTTGCGCTCCAAGCTCCATCGTCAGTCGTCTTTCTGATTCCGGCAACTGCGAGACAACCGACGCCGACGCTGAAGAATGCCGTGACGGAGAGATCGGATTATATTGCTGACGAGGATATGAGTCCCAGTTATCAGTGTTTGCTGATGTGATGGAGGATGTGCGATGTAAGGTATGCTCATGAACGACTTCTGGGAGCGTCGACTGGCGAGAGTTAGACCGAATGGAGGACGGAGGCAATGACTGTCGACGATCATGATCAAGCATATGGCTTCGCAGGTGTCTGGTAGCAGAGAGAAGATCAAGGTGAGGAACCTCCTCGGGAAAGCCAGCCAGTGTCCGCCGCCGAGAATTTCGCGTGTCCCCTGCTACCCTAGTGGGGATCGTATGGACAGGCTTCGGCTTGTTCTGGAATAATCTGCGTCGAGGGTCAGTTGTACGAGACATCGGGAATCTGAAAGCGGGAGCAGGCGACCCCCTGAGGAGAGCTGGTGAATCCGACGGCTTCAGGTCGGGAGCTACTGGCGTGGGATGTCCAGTACGTGTAGAATCAAGTGGGCGTTTCGATCTTCCAGGAGTCAATTGGACTCTGGAGGAAGTTGCAACGGCATTCGGTTGAGCGGTAGATCTGCGTGGGTCCGAACTGTCAGTCAAAGCCGAGGATTTGACCTGAGACATCGGTTTAGGATTGCGCTGCAGCGGAAGATGGTCTGCAGAGCCCTGTGGGACTGTGTCGGTTTGATCCGGAAGGGACGGTGGCCGCACCAAGGCAGCATTATTGGATTGCAGGCTTGTCTTAGGAGGCAAGGGCGTAGGTGATCCCTGTGAGTGGTGTGGACCGTTATCAAACATCGGATGTGGGGCAGGTACGGAATGGGATGGTTTCTCGAAGCTCCCTTGATGGTCGGGTGCGTTTGTCTTTCGGTTTGTAGCGCCTCGTTTGGGCGGCCAGACGGTCTTGGTAACGTCGTCCTCCACCCCACTTTGTCGTCGACCACTAGGTGAAAGCCTCGAGTCACCGTTGATACTGGTGTAAGCGCTCACATACGGCCCTTGTTCGAATACAGGCGGCGCGCGCTGCTTTTGAGGAGTAGTGGGAACAGGGCGAGTCGAAGTCAAGTTAGGCTGAGGAGAAGGTGGCAAGGATTTGAAGATGTCGTCGTCCACAGCTTGAACCGCTTTTCGTCGCTTGGGTGCCCTCTGGGGAGAAGGTAATATTGGAAGCGGATGCGCGTGTGAAGACGGGCTAGGCAGTGATGTCATGTCCATGCGTCGTGGTTCCGGAGGAATATCTGTGGCGCCATGATCTCCGCCTTCCGCAACAGTATCAAGGCCACCCACTTTCGCGTGATCTACTTGGGGACGCTGCTGGAGGGGAGTTGTGAGGTCGTAGACTGTATCCTTTGCTGAGGCTGAGGGAGGATTGCGTCCACTGGGCGTTTGAGCGGCAGATCGTGGTACTGTCGAGGATCCAGCAGCCCGCGGCGTGGCACCTCCTGTTCTAGTGGGAGAGTGGATGGTGCGTGACGCTGCGGCCTTCGTAGGCGGTGATCCATGTCCGACGGCCGAGCTTCCCGGAGGGTTGGAAGGTTGAGTCGGAAACGACGATGTTGCAGCGGGGCTTTGAATGGGATCCGACAATCTAGATTCACAGCAACATTTGAGGTAAATGCGGTGATCCCGGGCCACTGTGCCGTTAGGCTATCGGCCTCATGAACGCACCTTGGGATAAAATCATCACCATTAGATTCGCCAGCACCATGATGCTGGGGGGTCTCCTCGGCAAGGGGAACAGTATTCCCTGCCTTTGTGGCTGTCGGAGGCTTTTCGCGAGCCTTGTCTTTCCCATTTTGAGAAATAACCTCAGCTCCATTGCTAGCCTTCGGCGCTGGTACATCTTGGTTGTCTCCATCGCTGAGTTCATTCATTCTTTCATTGTGAGATGAGCTCGCATTTTCCTGAGAATGGTCATAGGACTGTATTTCGTGAGCGACGGGAATGTAAGAAAGACAGCAATTCAATCGCACCGATATTTGCCGCTGCCGTGCTAGATTCATCGGGTCCTTCCTTATTTCACTGTCAGCTATAATCTCTGGGGTAGAAATAAGATGAACAACTTTGGGTCGATGCCGTGAGCTTTCTGATAGTCGCGAATCTGCTTATCGAAGCTTGTTTTCTTATTCTTGTATCGTTCTCGCCAAGAATGCCAGGGATGGCGAGATGCCCATGGCCACAATTTGTTAGCCTGAATCCATGAGTTTCAACGGGAGACAGTGTGGTAAGATTGTAATCCGGACGAACATTTTCCGTCAACACCTGATATGGCTTATTTCCCAAGCGTCCACTCTCTGAAGGGATGTTGAGGGCGATGAACTTGATGAGCAGTTTGTCATCTACCTCAGAGATGGCTTTTCTGTAAAGAAAGTCAAGAGATCGCGTCAATAGTCGTGCAAAGTTAAAACGCACCTGGATGCGGTGCTTGGCAACTGAGACTGAGCTCCTTCCTCCACGCCATCAGCCCCTTCCTCCACGCCATCATCGCCATGCCCATGCCCTCCAACCCCCTTAGCAGGTACAGTCCGCACCCTCTTTTTCTTCTTCGATCCAGAGTCCTCGTCCTCCTCACGTTTACGTTTGCGCTTTCCGTTCTCCAGCTGATCCGCAACGAGGTTGCGCTTCCTCTGGTATGAGTCTATGTGATAATCAAACCATGCGCGTTCCCTCTTATACCTTTCCCTCCAGGACTTCCATGGATGATGGGAAGCCCAAGGCCACTTGTTATCTTCCTGCAATAGACCATAGTCAGTCTCTGTTCAGTTCGTACCAATGGAACATACGTTGTCAGTCAGATTTATGAACAGCTCATTTCCCATACGACCATTAAATTGATGAGCGTACGCGGCAATATATTTGATCAGTAGCTTGTCATCGTCTTCTGTGTACTCTCGCCGCCTACATGATAATCCATAAGTACATCACCAAAAGATCAATGGTGAAATATTATCTGGTACACACGCGGGAGGCATTGGAAGAGCTATTCCACTTCGGGATTTGTCAGCCTTCTGTTAAATTAGCACGAGCAAAGAAGGATCGTGAGGTTCGCCCCAGTTTGTTTAGTTGAACTTTGAGGTGGCCTGGCGCTGTGCGCTGTCACCTGTGCAGGACGCGTGGGCGCGGTTAGTGCGGCGGTGTCGGATGTGACAAACGACGCGCCGAAGCACATGACGTGACAAAGCGTGACATTATGCAATATGCATGACAGAACCGAAAGTTTGGCATCATGCTACAGTAATCATCCTCTCGCCGACGACGGGTGCAGATTCGAGCAAGCCTCACGGAGACAACGGAGTAACCGGAAAGGAATTGGTTCTTGTTTCGTATTTCGTGGCGGACAACATCGACTCTCAGCTTCAAAAAAGCGGGGATGATCGCCGTACGTGTTGAATTTTGACGTACTACGCGATGATCTATGTTCCGTCATCTTGAAATCGAGAGGCTTTTGAGCAACGCCGGACATGAGCCAGAAGATCGTCAGTCTGGATGCCGGACTCGGTAAAGTACTTAAAGAGCCCCGTTTCACAACAACCCCCAGGACGACAACCTTTGCAGCAATCGCAATTCCCTCGACATTCCTTCAACTCACCTAGCCATTCTTTCAGAAAATCATAATGCGTGCATTCACTTTAATCACTCTCCCTTTCGTCATACTCTCCCTCTCGGCATCTGCTCTCACGGAAAGCAATGCCCACGAGGCGCCTCGTCACCACTCACGCGACATTGCTCGTCGAGCCCGGGGCGACGTCAGGCTATACAAACGCTTCGACAACGCTAAATTCACGTTTTATGATGTCGGAAAGTAAGGTGCTCATAATTCATATTGCTTCCCAGTCGCTCATCGACTTTTCAGAGGTGCTTGCGGCCATACTAACCAGGGCTCCGAATTTGTGAGTATCTCTGCGTCTGAACTTCTTCTAATGTCAGTGTTCACTATAACTTTCTTACAGGTTGTCGCTGTGAACTCTGCTGTACGTTACTAATCGACATCGCCTGCTTGAAGTCTCTGTTCACCGGCAGCGTATAATCAGCAATACGGGAAAGATTATCCCGGACCCCATTGCTTCAAAGAGATCACCATCACTTACAACGGCAAGTCTGCGCAGGCCTCTGTGGTAGATGAGGTTCGTCAGAGTTTCGCTGCTAGTCGTTTCAGATTCTAAGCATCTTACAGTGCCCGGGATGCCCGTGCGGAGGTCTCGATCTATCACGCGGGCTATTTGACTACCTGGCCGACGAAAATCAGGGCGTCATCTACGGCTCGTGGTGGTTCAATGATGACGATCGCTCTAACTCGTTCCACTGTTGATGTCCGCGGCTTCTAGTCTCATTGTGCGCTGGTTCATATGTTGTGCTCAGTATCACTTACCGCTATTCCTATTAAATGGCAATGTCGGGACATGCCCACTGTTGAAAGGGTAATTACGATGGTGTCGAGTATTGCTATAGATAATCAGATATACATCAGTGTGTGTATTGACTCCTATACGATCCCGTTCAAATTAGGTCTGGTTGGTATGCGTGTTCGAAGTTAACAGCAATCAAGAGAAGTGAATCTGGAAGTTTTGGAGAGGAACTGCCGCCTCTGCTCGGAGAACTTTCGCCTTTGAATCGTATGAAAAGGGCACAGGCCCACTATGCCCGCGCCCTTCGATCTCGACCCTTTGCGGAGCTTTATCGACGCCAAGGAACAGCACGCGGGCCACCTTGACATCGGCATGGTATCCGAACTGGCCCGCAACTGTCAAGGAGCGATTTTGGTACGCCATTGCCACGGTTGTCGTCGCCTTTTGAACAATGCTCTCTCCGTCGTCGATGTACAACGACCCTATTGCCTTTCCATCCAAGCCCGGCGCGACTACGAACTCGAAGTCTGTCTTCCTGAGCTCCGCCGTGGTCATAGTGCCACTCGCCCGCAAGGGCAAGACGGTCCCGCCCTTGATATGCAGAGGAATGGTGGTGAAGTTGACGTTATCAAGGGTCACGCTAGCCCCTTGGCCATCGACCGGAGCGAGAGTGGCGAAGTCGTAGAAGCGATCCTTTGGCAGATAGAACGTCACTGACGTGGAGTTTTCCTCGGTGACGGGCGAGACAAGGATGGAGTCGCCATAGAAGAATTGGAGATCGATCGGGTACGTCGCTGCATCGTGCGGGTACTTGAACCAAAGCGGGTTGAGAACGGGCGTCCCGTCAGTGTGAGCGGTATGGAATGCCGTGTAGATGTAATCTATGAGGCGATACCTATGCATGCAAGGCTCATGTTAGAGGAGCTCACTGGAATGTGAAAAGCCTCACCGAATGTCGAGCACGCTTTTCGCTGCCTGGGTCACAAGTGGCCAACGGTAGAATTCTTGGCTGATCGACGTATCGGCATTGTGCTAGAAGCGCGATCAGACGATGCGGTGTGGACCACTTATTTGACTCACATTCCGCATAAAAGGGTAGAATGCCCCCAGCATTGCCCATCGAGCACAGAGCGTCTCCGTCGTATTCGCCGCTAAACCATGATAAGGCTATACTGTTGACGCTCTCGTATGGTGACTTTCACGCACCATATCCACAGATGTCACTGCCAACCATTGGAATCTGGTAGACACTCGCCATGCCTAGCATACCAGCGATCGAGAGGCGGTAGTGCTGCCATGTGCTCATATTATCACCAAGCCACTTGCCGACTTTGCTCCCTGCACCTGCGAAGGTTGAGCGGGTGATAACAAGCGTACGCAGGGTTGGACGTCGGGCAAGCATTGCATCGTGCGTAGCGGAGGACATCATCGTCCCATACATATTATCTAGAGATCTGAGTGAATACCTGCCCTTGTGAGTAGTCATGAACGATACCGACGCGTGTCATATTCAATGAGCCCATTGGCATGCACAACGTTGCTCTAGAAAGTATCATGGTCAGGAGGCTTATCGCCGCTTGCAATTGCTGCGTTTTACGCACGTATGCTGTCTTGTCGGATAGTACGCCAGCGGCATTATCAATACTGTACGGAGGATTCAATACATCCTGACTCTCGTGGCTAGGGGCTGCTCTCTTGGAGTTGGTATTGCCGAAGATCGGCGCATTGGGATCAGGAGGCGCAACTGTGCGAGGCGGCGGGAGATCTTGCGCGATCGCTTGAGCGAATGGGTCATCGCATGGATACGTGCAAAACTGAAGAGAAATGCGATGAATATTCGAGCACGAACGAAGCACCGAGATACATACACTGGATGGCTCGTTCATGTCGATCCAAGCGCCGTCGATATCCAAACCAGTTTCCGGGTTGTAGAACAACTGAAATTCGTTGTTCCAGTATCTGTTAAGGTAAAGCCGATCATGAGTACATCGACGGATTATGAAGAGTTTTCCTACTCTTTGATTTGTGGGTGAAACCAATCTAAGGTGCTGATCAGAAACTCACGAGTCAAGCAGACTTTGCGAATATTCGCGCACCAGGAAACACTGTGACACCTATTGAAGAGAAAACAGAAGGGTGAGTATCGACATGACAGCAAACTAATAAAGGACTAGCCTGGCCAGACAAGCCCCAAGCTAGCACTTCCATTCGGGGCCTTGATCCACACATCCAAATCAGTGCCTCTATCGTACGGGCCGTAATTTTCGCCAGGTAGGTAACCGACTGCAGGGTCGGTCATCAAAACTGCAGAAGGAGGCAAACTAGTGAATTGTGTCCTCTGAATATCAGGTGAACGTACGCACCAAACTTCTGGTCATGGGCATGGAGATAGTCTACGATCTCTCGCATCCTTGATGTGGGGAAATAATCAGGGTCGGTTGTGAAGATTCTGCGCTTGTACATATAATCTACGGGCTGTCAAGACATGTATTGGTAGAGCCAAGCTTGCTCACTGACCAATATCGGTCCACATTGTTTCAAGAGGGATGGACGCCAAAGAGTAATTAGTGATGACGCTGGCAACGTCAACAAAATCTGAGGCAATCCAGTGTTCATGGACGTCAAGGCTTGACATCGCGGACTGGAATCGTTGATCTTCTTACCATGATATCCAAAACGACATTGATGCAAGCCAAACGACCAGTAGGGAACCTCAGCAGGAGTGCCAACCACCTGCGCATACTGCCTCGCCACTTCCGCGGGATCGGTCGTACTCCCCGCAAGGAAGTAGAAATCAAGGACCCCTCCAATCACGTTGTACTCGAGCGTAGTCGCCCCAGTCGCCGTCTCGTTGTTGCGGATCTTCACGTCCATCCCGTTTGAGCTCAAGAAAAACACTGCGTGCGTCCCGGTTGGACGATGTTCGAAGTAGACGGGGTGATTACCGTACAGGTTCGTGCCCACCGGGATGCCATACGCGTCGCGCGACCACATGGTGCGCGTCGTGTTCGACGTGTCGAGGCGGAATGGATCCGTGTGCTCGCCAAGGCCATAGACATTCGCGTCTGTGGGGAGGTTCGTCTTCACGCGCAGATACTGAGGCTCAAAGATCAGAGGATGAGACGCGGTGGAGAACAGTATTTCCTGCGTCTCGGCACGGAAGATGCTGAACGAGAACGGAGCGGCGGTGTAGTTGAACCTGATCAGCGCGTCGGAGACAGACAGGCCTTGCTTCGCCGACGGGCGCGGCAGAACGGACTCGGGAACCTCATAACGAGCCTCGGACGGATCGGTGATCTTTAGATGAATACGCGTCTCTGAAACAGGCGATGCGTTATACCCATGATTAGACATGACGTGTTGTATAGCAGTCTTACCGGCTTCGTATGTCACTTCCAGTGACAGCTTCGCCGTGTCGTTCCCAAATACGTTGCATGCTGCCCCAGCGAGGACAAGGTCGGCCGTGAGCTTCGCCCCGGTCGTCTGAACGTTGGTCGCATTGTACCCTGGGCAACTGTCTAGAACGCGAGGATCGACATACTCCGCGCGAGTATTTGCAAGGCTGAATAGCACAGCGGCGATGACCGACCTTCGTAGATGCATTGTCGAAGAGCAGTGAGGCGAGCGCGTCGCAGGACGGTGAGGGCAAGCCGTATGAACTGAAATTGGACCCACTTCTTAAGTAGCAAAATCGCGAGTGTCAGGTGTTTTTGCATGTGACCAATGCCATGAGATCCTTAAATTCAATCCTTCATACGTTCTGGACTTCATTTCGCAAGCGCGCAGATTGCGCGCCCAATCGACCCTGTCTAATGCTGAAGGAGTCTATTTCGTCATAATGTCAGCGACCGCCCGTTCAAAAGGAAAATCACTGACGTCTAGCACACAAATGGCTATAGAACACCGTCCGCTGGATCTGAACATTTATAGATGACAATCAGGTCAAGCCATGTGACGCCAAGTGTTGATGGATGTTGTGGTGAACATAAATCTACCTGGGCAGAGTTGATGAAACCAAACAATCATTGCTTACATTGCTTACAACTTTACCGGAAGACTACAGACTCGTCCAAATAGCGTACAACTATCAGCACGTCGCTGGCCAATAAAACGTAGAAAGGGAATCTGATAATTCAAGGAGAAGAGACACGGATGACGATCTTGCCGATGTGTTCGCCTCGGGATAGGTATTCGACAGCTTCGGGGAATTGGTCGAGAGGGAAGACCTTGTCAATGTATGGTCTCAGCTGCTTGGTCGCGACAAACCGAAGGAGGTCGCTGTGCAACTGCTTCGATCCAACATTGATTCCTCTGACATCGCCCGATGGATGAGCTAGATCAGGATGTGAAGGGAGGTAGCGCTCACCGAAGGATGGCGCCTTTTGCAAGAGCAAGGCCGGGGACATTCGGGCTTGTTGTCGGCTGACCGCCAAGGAACCCGATGCTGCTGATCGTTCCTCCGGCGGCAACGCAATTGAAGCATTTCTCGATCTCTCGCGCACCGACATTGTCAAATATGTGGTGGACTCCCTCGCCGTCTGTGAGCTAAAATAACAACGAACATTGTGAGTAACGAGATGAGCCTCTTCGGGGGCGGAAGACGGACTTCGAGAGCGACTTGATCCCAGTTGGGCTGTTTCTTGTAGTTGATGGTGTGTGTGGCACCTAGCTTCTTCGCAATCTATAGAACTTGATTGTGAAGTGATAACTTTGGCATAACAAGACAAAACGCTTGCCTCAAGCTTCTCGTCAGATGATGATGTGATAATTGTCTGTCCAACAACCCATGAGTGGAGGCATAGAGATACGACAAGTCATATCTACCTTGGCACCAGCAGCATGAGCTAGAATTAGGCCAAACATGGAGACGCCGCCGGTCCCTTGCAACAATACGGTCTGTCCAGCGATAAGAGGGATACCGCCATACAGTGCGTTCCAAGCGGTGACTCCCGCACATGGGATGCAGGCCGCTTCCTCCCACGTCAGATGTTTCGGAATATGCAGAAGACCGTGCGCGTCAAACGCCCGGTATTCTTGCAGGACACCGTCGATCGGCGCGCCGAGGCCGCCTTAGAAGACAGAACGCGTGAAACCGTGGTCGAGCGCGGAATCATCGAGCAAACGCACCCTTCCAGTTGGGCTGCGGGCCGAAGAAGTGCGTCGGGTCGAAGTTGGCACTGACGCGGTCACCGACTTTGAAGCCCGCTACGTCCTCGCCGACAGAAACGACCTCCCCGGCCATGTCGCTCCCTGGGACGACATCGTCCTTGATGGGGAAGGGATACAAACCCTTGGAGACAGCGTAGTCGCGGAAATTGAGAGACGCCGCGTGAATGCGGACCAGGACTTCGTGCGCCTTCGGAGCAGGGACGGATTCACGCAGCTTGACGTAGCCAGACGGACCCAGAGCCTCCTTCAGGCGGAAAACAGTTTGCTGAGACATCTCAGAAGCGCACACGGGAGGTTATGGACGGATAAGAATATTCGGGCCTGGCGCCTCTTATAGGTGCTGGACCCCCTTCAGATGTTCAGGAACTCGATGATATCATCTCACCGGCTAAATGAAGTTCAGCTTGGCTTGGTGGAAATTTCTCGACATACGGGTAGCATACGGTACATACCGGAACCAGGCTAGCCATGCAAACGAGGCAAGACTTGACTCCAGCACGATGGATGACGGGTCGGAAATGCATGTTGCCTTCAAGGACGAAGCAATTTTAGAATGTAGCCCAAGTGCTTGAGTCGCCCTGCTTTTCGACATTTGCAAGAGCGCATGTGGGCGTGGCCGGAGCTGGCGTGGGTACAAACAGGATCGAACAGCGTACCGCTTATGCAGCCTTCATTCAGCCACTGAGTCAGCGGACCTGCAGCGCGTGAGTTCTTCCGAAGGCGATCTAATTCGCGATCGACTGCTTTTCTCAAATCTCTGAAAGAATGGAATGCGATACGAAAAAAATCGTTCTAGTTTCACCACATACAGTTCAGACCTCGACACTAGCCACGATAGCCATGCGGCGTCCAAAATGATGGAACTTGTGGTACTCTCGCTCCTTTAGCTTCATTCCATACAATTGAAAACCGTCGCGAGCACTGGGCCGACCACTCGCGCCTGCACAACACACGCGAATCCTGTCCACAAACCCGCCACACCGTGCACCCGCGCCAACTCGCCGACAAACCTACACACTAGGCGCCTGGCGCCTGCCCTGCGTCCTCCAAAGGCTTGACCCCGCTCGCGACGAAGAAATCGACCTCCCTTCCGCTGCCGCGCGCCCGCGCCCGCGCCGCCGTGCTGAACGCGAACGCTTCGAGCCCCGCGCCCTCGAACGCGCCCCGCATGTCCACCTCGCCGAGCCCCGCGGTGTGCGCGACGATGTGGTGGTACTTCTTCGGGATGACCTCGTCGGGCTCCTCGCCTGCGCCCGAGCCCGAGCCGCCGGGGGCGGGCTTCGTGCGCTTCATGATGTCCGCGACGAGCAGGCTCCCGCCGGGCTTGAGGAAGAACGCGAGCACGCGCGTCGTCTCCGCGATATCCGCAAAATGGTGATACGCCATCGTGCACTTCCCGCAACACGACGCGACACGGCAGGACCCCACACAACACAGTACAAGACAAGGCAAGGCAAATCGGCGCGCAGGCGGGAGGATCATCGAGCCCAAGTGGAACCCTAACTGAACATGGCGCGCGTGACGGGGAGCGGGCGACTCACGATGACGACGTCAAAGCGCTCCCCGCCGAGCGCCGCGAGCTCGTGCGCGTCGCCCCGCAGCTCCGCGCACACGGCGCGCATCTCATCGGGCGGGATCCCCTGGTTCGCGACGCGCAGGTTGTAGCGGTCGACCGCGCCCTGGCTGACGTCGACGCCGACGAGCACGCGCGCGCGCGGCGCGAGCGCGCGCGAGACGAGCCCTGTGTCCGGCACGACGGCGGTCAGCGCGCGCGCGAGGGCGGGGGCGGGGGGGGGCGGGGAGAGGCGTGCGGCGGGGACGCACCGGTGCCGCATGCGTAGTCCATGACCGTCGTCGTGTCCTCGTCGAACGCGTACGCGGCGCGCAGCGCGCGGGCGAGGCGCCGCGCGACCTCGAGCCGCATGGGCGAGTCGTCCATCGCGTCCGCCTCTGCATCAAAGTGCGCTGCATTTGCATGGACGAGGGAGGCGCCGTCCGTGTCGTTGCTGTCGTGGTCGTGGTCGTGGTCGTGATGATGATGGTGCGCGTGTCCATCGTGGTGATCGTCGGAAGCGTCGGCTAGTTCACACATGTCGGATCTCGACTGCTAGATCTCTGTCGAAGTTAAACGATATTAGGATGCTTGCACTTGAGGGAGACGCTGGGAGACGGAGACTGTTGAAAGGTGAGAACGCATCACGGAGCGCGAGGATACGAGCGATGACGTAGAGCATAACGTAGACACCTGCCCGGTTGTCAACTTACTGAGCGATACAGTGCCCTGTGGATTCCAACAGAGAGGACATCCTCAGTTGCGGCAGGTTGCGGCCCGGCTTGCTAGAGCTGACTCGGCTGAGCATCCGCCCAAAATTGGCATCATTTTGGGTCAATTTCAGACCGTCCCCTTCCATGATGGCAACATCATCACAGCCGCCTCGCCCAATTCAATACAAAAACGCAAAAATACTTACACTCAGACGACTCAGTGGGAGCGCGAACACGCGTCCAACAAAAATGCCCACACGAGCAAGAGCAAACGCAAACGCAAACGCAACATCTATTCCAGCAGACATAAGGCATGACAATGGCAGACAATAATAACGATACAACCAGGGGACCGCCCGCGCCGCGCACGCGCGACGTCGCGGCCCCTTCCCAGCCAGCCAACGCCGCCTCCACATGGCGGCGGCGCGGCGGCGCTCACTATCTAAGTACGAGCGCATCACGTCTCAGGCGTCACGGGGTCGTAAGCGAGCACGATCGTGGGGGAGCGCGTGCGCGCACGCGCGGGAGCCCTGCCCGCGCGCCGCGCCGCAGAAGCGCATTAAAAGCAAGAAATCTCGAGAGAAAACATAAGCAAGTGGATACAATGTGCAGAGAATAGCTGGTGCGGGTGGCGGGTGGGGCGCGGGGTGGCGCGGGGGGTCAGTGAGGGAAGGAGAGAGGGCCCCTCGTGGGGTGGGGCGGGCTCGTCTAGAGTATGTAAGTTAAGTAGGGAGCGGACGGGGGCTCGTGCTGGACGAGCGGCGTCAAGTGGTGGGTTGGTCAGGTTGGTCAAGTCGGTTAGTGAGTGGGGTGTGGTAGTGAGGGGATCAGAGCTTCTCGGTGATGGCCATCGAGAAGTCCGAGAAGTACGTGTTCTGGTCCTTGGGGGATGCCCAGTCGGAAGTAGAGCCTGCACAGAGGAGAAACCAGCCGCCTCAGCACCCAAATCGAACAAGAGAAAAGAGAGGGAGCAGCTCACCGCCGAAGAACGTCTGCATCTGGATGCCACGCAGCCGCCCGGCGTCGCTCGCGCGCAGGATCAGGCCGTCGACCTTGACCACGCTCTCCCCGTTCGCGAACAACTCGAGCTCGCCGTTCGCCTGCCCGACATCGTTCAGGCGCACGCGCTGGCTCACGGTCGTCCACTTGCCCGCCTCGAAGCTGAACGAGCCGCGCCCGACGGACGCACCGTAGGTCGGGTTGCACTCCGACTTGGGCGCGACGGAGCACTGCTTCTCGTTTGCGGCGAAGCGCGAGTCCGTGTAGGGTGGCAGGTAGGTGTACAGCTCGCCCTGGCCGTCCGTGCGCCACATGAGGCGCGCGGAGAAGCACGCGTCGGAGCGGCGCCCGCCGGAGCAGGAAACAGCGACGGTCGCGTCGTCACCTCCGTCTACGGAGAAAAAAAATAGGCGAGGGGGTCAGCGTGGTGGTTCAATAAAGCGACATCACACAACGAATGATGGCACCGATAGCCGAGGACGCGAATGATGCCAAGGCACTCACAGAGACCGGGGAGCTTGCCACCCTTGTTCCAGTCAAAGCCCTCCTCGAACATGACGGAGTAGCCGAAGGTGGCCTCCTTGGCAGTCGTGAGATCGACGTCAGAGGGACCGGGGGCGTAGAACGAGATGCCGCCCTTGGGCTCGTGGGTGAAGGTGTACGAGCCCTTGGGGTAGTGTGCCTGCATGGAGCGTTTGGAGTCTGGGCCGGGGGAGGTGACGTAGTTGTGGGTGAGCGCGGACAGGAGATGGTTCGGGTTGAAGGTGGAGTCGGAGAGGGAGAGAGCGCCGCTTACGCCCTGGAGGGTGGTCCAGGAGGTGGAGGGCTGGGAGATAGGGAAGAGGGCACCGAGGAGCGAGCCAGTGACGGCGTTGTTAGTGACAGAACGCGTGGCGGTAGCCTTCGCAGAGGACGCGGAGGAGGAAGGGGCAGACGAGGAGGAAGGTGCCTCTGAGGCAGACGCGGAGTGGGAGGCGGCGGCCTTGGATGAGGTCGCGGTAGGAACAGCGCTAGACGAGGACGAGGGCACTGTGGAGGAGGCCGGGGTCGATGCTGCGGACGATGCTGCGGACGATGCAGACTCGACGGCAGAAAGAGCAGAAGCACGCGCATTGTGAGGACATGAACGGCGAATGTGCCCGTGACCCAGCGGGAGTGCGTTCGCAAAGGAAAAGAGAGCGACGAGGACGAGGACGAACGCGTTGAAGGCGTACATGACGGTGGAAGTAGAATGTGGGAGGGAAGGGGGGATGAAGGAAAGTGAGGAGGAGACCAACGAGACGGAGAATAAAAGGGAAGAGCGAGACAAACTTCGAGGGTGGCATTGTCTCCAGTCCCACGCTGCCTCGATCCCTTGCCGAGCTCTGCCGAGCGTCCCATTCCCTTTTCTGGCCAACTCAATGCAATTGCCCGCCTGTTTTTGCGCACCCTCCGTGTCGTCGCAGCGCTCGGAGCATCCACTTTTCGCTGAAAATGTTTTCGTCCCCCCTCCTGCGCTCCAGCACACCAAAAATCGCTCGTAATTTTCCGAAAAATGCTGCGAAGAAGTTTCGCGCCCGCAGAGTCTAGGGCCCGGCAGAATGGAGTCGTCCGGTACACGCTGACCAGGCTCCGAGCCTCGAGGGCAAGAGGTGGGCTCCACCTCGTTCCTTATGGCATTGGAGACGACTGCCGGAGGGTATGTGCGTGGACCTGGCAATGCTGCATGCTTCTAACATGCGCCTGCTATTGTATCAACGTTCCTCTGGCACCGGCAGGTGGCTGAGCGCTGGATGCTCGAGGAAGCTGCGAGCCACAGTGAGGAAGGTTCGCACCATATTCGTCAGTCAGTGAGACATCCAAGTAAAAGCAGCTCAGCAGCAGCACCGGTCAGTAAAGATGGAGTGATACAGGGACCGCAGACGAAAGGAATGATCTGGGGTCCGATTCCTCCACAGTCCCCGGTCGTTTACACAGCAGCATGCACCGTCTCAGAATTCATCTACCTTGTCCTTTCCATTTGTTCTCGAAATCACAATGAAGTTGGAAACCCATTCGAAGCTCGTATGTATGCCCGTCTCCCAGCTGCGGGAACGGGCGTGGCGACCTGCGTCCCCTGGCATCGGAATTCGGCCTCCACGGACAAACGCCACTGAAATTGACTTCAACGCGCTTTGCACGATGCTCGTGGCCTGCCGCTACGACTAAACCATTCAAAAGTCTAAACGGCGTCTCCATGGCGAGACAAATTCTTTCCTTGTCCACCTTTGAGCAGAAAACAATCATGTCCCTGCACAGAACAAACACCTCTCGACAACAAGTCGGCTCATCACGTGGCGGACTTGTATTCCACGTGTTGACGGGGACTCATAAGTAGCAACCACGATCGTCTTGTCTAGCGCACATACACTGCACATACTCACCCACGACTCAACCCACCCATACACTCAGTAGCCAGACACCTTTCGTATGACAGGCGCAGACAACACCACGACGTTCCGTGGCCTAGTAGAGGCAAAACGGAAAGAGATCCCCGAGACGAAGCGCCGGAGGCTGACCCGTCCGTCGCGACGTGTCCCGGGCGAGAGCCAGCGGGAAGGTGCGCCTCCGTTAATGCAGGAATACATGCAAGAGGCCCACAACATCGTGCGTCCCCCTCGCGCAGCCTCTGACGTCCTCCCGCCTGATGGACCCGTGCGCGCAGCTCACCCACGTCAACACGCTCTCGCGCATGCTCGCGAACATCCGCAAGCCGTATCTGGACGTGCACTCGCGGCACCCGGGCACGTCGTCGCGGACGGGCGAGCGCGCGCTCGATTTTTCGGATTTGGACTTGTCGTTTCTTGACCGACGGCATCTGACCAACGAGGAGCGGGACCAGATCGACTTGCAGGTGCGGGTGATACTGACGCGGTGCGCGGAGCGGGTGAAGAACATGGAGGCCCTGGAAAAGCGTGAGTGGCCTCTCCCTAGCAAGCCTCAATCCCTGAAGCCACATATAACGCGGGCCGGTACATAATGCCGCACTTGACTTGCCCAGCGCAGCGAGAGCGACCTAAACCCGCGCAAAATGGCTGCTCGAATCGCACACATGCAGACACAGGTTGACCTCTGTTTTTCTTGCTCCTACAGAACGCGCCGAGCTTGCAGCAAAAGAGGCGAACCCACTCTTGCGCATGCTCCCCGCGCGCCTGCGCCACGACACCTCTACCGTCGCCTCGGAGTACGTCGCTGCGCACAACGCGGCCGTCACATGGTACCTCACGCGGCGGCTCGCCCAGGTCAGCCAGCAGCAGAAGGAGCTCCAGGAGGAGCGCGTGCGCCGCCATACGGAGCGCACGCGCACGCTCGGGTCGGGCGCCGCGCAGCAGGCGATGTACATGAGCGTCGGGGACTCGATGATGACGGACAGCTATGGCGGGCCGGGGAAGAGCGTCGGCGCGAGCTGGCTCCTGGGCGGCGCGTCCTCGACGCTCGCGAGCAGCTTTGCGTCCACGATCGGCGCGCCGTATTCTGCGGCCTCGTCGGTGACGGCGCTGCCGCCAGACGAGCATGGCGACCGCTACGACGATGACGATGACGACGATGACGATTATGACGTCGAGCTGTCTGCGTCGCAGATCCAGCAGTTTGAGAGCGAGAACGCGCAGATCCTGCGCGCGGTGGAGGACACGTACGCGTCGGTGCAGCAGGCGGAGGCGCGGCTGCTGGAGATCAGCGCGCTGCAGATGGAGCTCGTCGCGCAGCTCACGCGGCAGGCAGAGGTGACGGACAGGATATACGAGGACGCGGTCGCGACGGGCGAGCTCGTCGAGAAGGGGAACGTGCAGCTGCGCGAGGCGCGCCGCCGCGCGCGGGACGGGCGGATGTGGATATTGCTGTTCCTCATCGGCGCGAGCTTGTCTCTACTGTTTTTGCATTATTATTAGGCTCAGGCCCTTTCTTCTGCTGGTGAGCGCCCGTTTGCTGCTGCCGTCCTGTCCAATGAAGCTCGAAGGCCCAGAGTTTGTACCGGTGCAATACAGGTGTGTCGATTCCGTGTATGTCCAGACCTGAGAGCTCTTTTCAGCTCTCCATTCCGCACATTCGACTCCGATGAATAGTGAGTAGTCTCGGCCCTCGAATCACAGCCTTTAGGCGATGCGCGGAAAGCAGAACTGTATGTGCAGCGTCGATGACTTCGGTCACGTGATGGCCTGGACGTCACCAACTGTCTCGGGAGCGTAATGCAGCCCTTCCGCGCGACATTCGTGCAATGAAGGTATCCGAGACATCGAGGGTTTATAAGAGGTGCTTCCTGCGACGAAGAGCCATACTCGCTCTTAACCTCTAACCACAACCATCTCACATCATAACCCCTAACTATCTGCGTTGACCGCATATCCCACATCACTTTGACTCGCTGCACCATGACTAGCATCACCAAAATCCTGCCCAACCTCCAAGGTCGTTTCATCGACAACGACTCCCTCATGCTGCTCGATATGGTAGGCTCTGGAGCCTACGGTGCTGTCTATCGCGCTATCGAGACACGTTCACCGACGCCGCGCCAGTTCGCGGTGAAGGTGCTCCTCCGCTACGACCCAGAGCATCACATTACCGAATACCAGACTCATGAGGTTAATATGCACTGGCGCGCCTCGTCGCACCCGAACGTCGTCACCCTCGACCGCGTTGTCAAATGCGACGAGTACTTCATCTTCGTGGTCATGGACCTGTGCACATCTGGCGACCTGTTCGACGCGGTCACCGACCGCCAGGTATACTACCGAAACGACGGGAACGTGAAGCGGGCCTTCACGCAGCTCATCGACGCCCTCCAGTATTGCCACGAAAAGAGCATATACCACCGCGATTTGAAGCCCGACAACGTCCTCTGCTCCCCTGACGGCTCGCAGGTCTACCTTACCGACTTTGGCCTCGCGACCTCCCACAACTGGGTCGACTGCTGGGGTACCGGGACGTCCTCTTTCATGAGTCCTCGTAAGCCGCGCTCGACACACCCCTATACAAAGTCAAAGTCGCTGACCCCTTCTTGCAGAGTGCTGCGGCCAAGACCCCTCTTCGCGCAAGTTCGATGCCCGCCTCGCGGACATCTGGGCGCTCGGCATCATACTCCTGAACATGCTCACGAGCCACAGCCCCTGGGAAGCGCCCACGTTCGACGACCCCAGCTTCGCGAAGTTCCTCGTCGACCCGGATCACCTCGTCAAGGTCCTCCCCATCTCGCGCGAGGCGAACCGCCTCGTGCGGCGCATCCTAACCTTCCAGCCGCACCTGCGCATCTCGCTCATGGAGCTCCGCCGCGAGATCGGCCGCATCAGCACCTTCTTCATGACCACCGCGGAGCTCGCCAAGGCGCCCAGAGACGCGCGCATAGCCGCGAAGGACTGTGTGAGGCTGAAGCGTCGCAACAAATACGTGGACATGGACGCTCCCGGGATCGTCTCTCCCTCGCCCGGGCCCCCAATGAACGCGGAGCTCCCGCACCTTACAATTGAGGACTCCGATGAGAGCGATGAGAGCGGCGCAGTTACCCCTGAGACGCTCCCCGCAGACTTCGATGTTGAAGATTGTGATGCTCTTTTTGGCGGGCTGATGTTAGAGTCGCTGTCCGTTCGTATTCCTGAGGCGTACAATCACAGAGAGGGGGACTGCCCTCTGCGACTCGTGGGAGAGGAGGGCATCTACAACTGATATGCCTCAACATCCTCCGGTCCTGGTCTGCTGGTCAGATCTTGAACTATACTATACACATACCCGCATATACCCTAATTTTCAAACAATAAATGATATTACACACTCTGCGTGAACAATGAAACTGAGTGAAAATGATTGTGCGAGCTTTAAGTAAAGGAAGATGCCGAACAATGCCGGCGTTGTTTGATTCAGAGGCTGTTGCCAAACAATCGTCCGAATCCGGCAACTCCTCCTGCACTTGAGCTGTCCGTCTAATTGTCCGTCTAATATACCCCGTCCATCGAGTCTACGCACGATGTCCGCCTCTCTCATTCCGAAAAAGACAGCAAAAAATGCGTCGAAAAGCAAAAGCAAGGAGAAGCATGCCAAGGGCAAAGAACGGGCGCACGACGAGGTCACAGAGGCGCGGAACGAGGGCACCGACCCCAAATGGACCTACGCGCCCCCTGAGGGCACTGTCCTACCCGACATCGAGAAAATCGAGTTTGGAGAGTTTGATTACGACCAGTTCAAGGGCGACGAAGACGCAGAACTCTGGCTCGTGCGCGTCCCGGACAATGTGCGTCGACCTCGCCGCTCCTTCATCACTCCCGCCTGACAACCCCGCGCGGCTGCGCCAATCTGTGACTGCGTCGTGTTTACATGTTTCGTAGATCAAGCCAAAACATCTCAAGGACGTGCGGATATCGGCGCCGCCGCCCTCTTCGCGCACTGTCAAGGTCGGCCGCCTGGAGCGCAAAACCGGGTCGTACGATATATGGGCGCTAGGCGCAGATGGCGACGCGGATGGCGACGCAGGAGCCGGCGTCGGGGGTGAAGAGCTGCGCGCGCTGTCCGCGCTGCTCCCTCGCCCGAAGAAAGGCGGGAAGCTCTACCTCGGTGCGTCTCCCTCGAACGCTTTGCTCTTGCGACTCACGACTCCCGCACGCATCTCCATCTGACCGTTCGCTTTGCCAACGCAGCGTCCAAGCCCATCGCTCGGCACCTCGTCTTCGCCGCGTCCCCCCCTATTCCCTCAGCCCCTGAGTCCGACCCAGGCGCCGAGCCAGCAACTGCCCAAGCCGACGCGCACGTTTACAAAAATCCGCCACGGCCCTCTTACCCTGACGCGGTACTCAAACATCGCTTCCTTCCATACGGCTCGCGCGGGGCGCCAGGGACAGACCCGACGTCCGCCCCTCAAGCAGCCCCTAACGATGCTGACATCGAGATGGTCTCCGACGACATCGAAATCACATCAAAGTCTGCAGCACACGCGAAAGCGAGCAGTCCCAAGAAAAGCGGGGCTAAAGACGGTGGCAAAAAGGAAAAGGAGAAGGGGAAGAAGCGCAAAGTGGATGGGGAGCTGCCGAAGCGAACGAAGAAGGCGAAAACGGACGGCTAACCTGCTCTCTGCGCTTGTGAAATAAAAGTACCCTACACGTTGCCTATTATGATGCGATCGCCTGCTCCTTGTGGCGCTCTAAACGACAATTGATAAGATCCTTGGTATACAAAGGCGACAATTCTGATTCAAAAAATAATAAATTAGAACAAATATGTTTATGTGGATCCTCCATGCCATATGATATATGATTATGTAGATGCGATGCGATGGACGATCATGAATGCGGTATAGTATGCGATGAAACATGCATAGACATGAATAACGTGAGCCGACCCAAGGTTTATGTGGGTCGAGGGCTACGGTTTTGATCCGACAGATACGCCCATGACGGACACGAGCTCGAAACACGCGACAAGGAGGAGCTGGCCGACCAGATCCATGAGTGCGGAATGTACAGGCAGCGCATACATGTCGGGGTCGAAGCCGCGTGACCACAGGAAGTCTGTCAGATATCGGGCGACGACGAGGGATATAAACACCTATAGCAAGGGAAAGCGTCAGGTGACTTTGAAAGGGGAAAGAGACCACGGGAGGGTAGGGCGAGCACGCACTGCGAAGCAAAAGAAAAAGACGGAGGCCGCGACGAAGGGGAAGGGGAGCCGGAGCCAATTGAGCGCACGCAGAACAGCGAGGAAGATGACCTCTACAGGTAGAGTGACGAAGAACAGCGTGAGCATGACCAAGCGCGGACTCGGTTCCTTGCGTGAGAGTTTGCGTGCGAAGGAGGAGACGCTTGTGGTAGGAAGAGAGCCCGCGACAGACGCATGGAGAGACGTGGAAAGGCGCGAGACGAGGATGGAGCCGACACTGCCGGGTAGTCCTACACGCATGTAAGCAGGGGTCGAGAGGTAGATAAAGAGAAGAGGGCGCTACCACTGATGGCGACGGCCAAGAGTGCAAAGCCTTCGTAACGGCTGACGAACATATCTAGAATGATGCCTGTGCCGCTGCTGATGACCATGGCACCGAGTAGGGGTGACCAACCCTGCATTAACAGGTCCTTGACGTGCGGGTTGCGGCGCGTGAGGACCGCACACCCAACAGAAGAGCACACGATGAGGACTATCACGATGAATGGAACAGGGGTACCGAGAAATCTGATAAGAATGGTGGATGTCACCCCGAGAAGGAAGAGGGTGACGAGGTCTCCCAGGCAAGAGGCGATGGGTGGGGCAATGTTATCTGTGAGATGCGTGGCCTTTAATGTCATAGAATACTTATCGACGGCAAGGTATGTCCGTACCAGGATCCCGACCGAATTTTCGGCAGAGGACTATTAGCCCACACATGAAAGAGCCAAGAACAATTGCCGAAAGGCACGCGGCGGACATGGCGGTAGAGGCGACCATGACAATTCTGCGCAACAATTTTACCTGTCGTCAGCGTTGAGAATGGTCCTGCACTATGAGGACGCACTCGGAGAAACCAGACTTGGGGCGCGGGTCACCCAAAGGGCGCGCAGGGTGTGGCGTTCGAACGTTGTGCAGGAAGCGGCGTGAGAACAGGGTCTCGTCAGCGCTGCCGGGCTCTGGAAGAGGCGGCGGCGGAGGTCCGGGGGGAACGATGAGGCCGAGGACGATGGACACGAGTGCAGCGACGAAGGAAACCACGGCGGCTTGCACCTGCAAAAGGGTTAGATTGCCCCACACGATGGCGTTGCGGGTTTTTGCGCTGTCGAGGTCGCCCATGTTAGCCGCCGTTCCCAGGCGAGCAGAGAGGTTCATCTCAAGGTTTCCCTTGAGGTTCAGGACGACGGGGATGATCATGATGAGCTCGTTGATGCGACTCATGGCCTTCCAACGCTGTCCAAGGAAGAAAGACATATAGGTTCTCAGAAGCTGTATGATGATAACGTGACGCACCGATACATGATCTAGCAGTTCACCGGTGAACATAAGTCCAATTGTGGTGAACAGCAGGGTGGGGGCAGTCTTTGGCCCTCAGCTCAATGTGATTCGTTTACGTCCATCGATAGACGCACCTCGACGACAATGCTTCCCGTCTGTGCCCATAATCCCCTCTCGGCCTTTGTCGACTCGTCGCGCCAGCGCGTGTTCTCGCCCAAGCCAAGCAGAGCCGTCTCGCCCTCATCGTCGTCCTCCGATGCGTGATCCTCGTCCTCGACCGGCGGGTAGTGTGTCCTGTCAAGCAGGCGTGGGTTGGGGGTAACGGCAATATCCTCGAGGTGGGTCATCTCAATGTCATCGTCGTCCGAGCTGGAGGTAGAATCTGAGTGCATCGTCGCGGACGGCGGCGACGATGGACACGCTCAGGCTCGGTCGTGAGTGCCTGTTCTCCGGATTACCCAATTTGGGGCGTGGGAAACTGCGTCGCTGTGGCAGGCCGTAAACCTTGTCTTCGCA
Organism: Heterobasidion parviporum; assembly: GCA_002994785.1. Lineage (NCBI taxonomy): Eukaryota > Fungi > Basidiomycota > Agaricomycetes > Russulales > Bondarzewiaceae > Heterobasidion > Heterobasidion parviporum. The sequence continues at coordinate 162,497 of PDUQ01000030.1, read as the reverse complement.
CTCGAACCTCCTCCTCGTCCCGCCATTTCTCCTCCTTCTGCCTTCTCAACCACTCCCGATTTTGTGCTCATTCAACTTGCCGTTGCTAGTTGTACTGTTAGCATCGCTTTTTTGGTGCATGCGACCGCGCTCGCCATCCACATGCACCATGTCGTCAATCCTCTCCTCATACCCCCCACCCACCGAATTCCGCTCTTTGGTTGTCAAGAATCCTCCTGATTATATACCTCCCACGGAAGAGCTCGAGGCACTGCATGAGGAGCTGCTAGAGCTGAGGCAGCGGAACCTCGAACGAGCAAAGAAGGCTGGGGATGATCTTAGAGCTATCCAGGAGTCGATGCGCCGGCTCAAGGAGAAGGAGAAGGGCAAGGCAAAGGCAGTTGATAAGTCCAAACGCGAGCGCGGCTGTGCGTATATCCGCCTTCTTATTTTCTTCTCGGTCTGCCGGTCGCATGTTTTACCCCGCCCGGTTTCGTGTATTGTCTGTGCCTCTGCGCGAATGCCCTTTGTTGATCTCGGCCCCTGCCACTCCCTCTGGTGCCTACTCTTTCTGTTATGCGTCTTGACTTGGCGTGATGTGCTCTGGTCAATACCGTGCCATTGAACCGCTTCATTCCACTGGGTCTGTGTCGCCTGTACGCGTTCTTCGCCTTCCATACCTCCCGGGATAACCTTCTTTCAAACGGGTGCAACCTGACCTCTTCTAAATCTTGAACGCTGTTTCAATCGCGCCACTCTAACGTTCATTGGTCGTCAATCATGTCTCAATTCTGCTTTCCTTGTCCTGAAATCATGCGTGGGCCTTTGGTTCATCCCGCTTTATGCATGTGTCTCATAAATACGATGCGTGTCTTCTTCTGCCTCTGGCTGATTGGTTGACACCCGCTGCGATCACCTCATTGAATTCTGGTTCGCTCCCACCGGCTTTTTTTGTCGCGCATAAATATTGTTTTAACTGGACAGTTACGCCCTTACCAGCCAGAGTCGAAGAGCAACGACCACCAGCATACGTCCAACCAGGTCCCTCTGCACCTCGGTTCCCTTCCATACCTACTGCCCCCGCTCCCACATCATCATCACGATCTTCAGTGGATCCTCGAAAGTCGTGAGTGGATCCCTCGTTCTTCTCACCACTCCCGTTCATACCACATGCAGGATGCCTCATGATTCTAAATCTAAGAAGAAGAAGCGGAAGCGCGAGGAGGACACAGACGACGATACAGGTGCGCATACATAAATGGGGCGCGAGTTATCGTCTCATTCCATGTCAGATATCAAATCGTCCCGGATAGCCACCCCTCCCGCACCTCATCCCCTCGCAACCTCTCACTCGTATCCCAGTCTTTCAAAGGCTTTAAAGCCAGTGGCGTCCTTCGCAACTCCCCCAGCCAAGGTAATGTTCTCGCCAAAACGCCACCATCTCGTCGCTGACCTCTCTCCTTGAAGCCTGGATCCGGTCCCGATTTCAATCTACCACCTAAATCCGAACTATCGATCCTCCGGCCTCCAGTTCCGCCCCCGCCGATACCGGGGCCGAGCAAACCGACCGAAGTGAAGGAGGACTTTAGCAAATCAAAGCAGCCGTCGCAGGTCCTCGTGAATACGTTTTACACGAGCATTGAGCCATGGATACGGAACATCAAGGAGGAGGACGTCGGCTTTCTAGAGTACACAGGCGACGAGGTCGAGCCGTACATCCTCCCGCGGCTTGGGCGGCATTACACTGAGCAGTGGGAGGAGGAAGATATCGCTCTTTATGGCGCGCCCCTGCCATCGACGGAGACCATCCGGGCGAGTACCAGTTACGCCCGAGCCGCGGAGAAGGCTCCTTACCCCAAGTGGGACCCTGCTACGCTCAACGAGAATGATCTCACGGTAGAGGAGCGCGGGCACGGCCCGCTGACGGAGCGGCTGGTGAGTGCGCTGCTACCTGTGGAGGACTCGGTATGGAAGGGTGTGAAGGCGGCGGAGGAGGCGATGGAGGGCCGGCACGGGGTCGGGGCGGGCAGCGCGGCAGGGCGACAGGTGATCGTGGAAGACTTGGAGAAGCGGATTAAGGATAGTCTTCGATTTCATAAGTTGCTCGAGACGACGGTGAGCTGTTCGTTTTTTGTCCCCCTCCTCTTTTTTCCCCTAGTTCTGTGCTAGCTTTTGCAGAAACTTACTTGCCATGTGGTGCAGCCCGATTTTTCTGATCCCGTTGACGATCCGATAGCCACTGCGCTTCGACACGCTCAGCGCGAGCTCCGTACAGTGGTTGCCACTAACAAGGCGCGTAAGGCGCGTCTTGCGGCCATAGCGCGCGACCGGCTTGGCTATCAAGAGTATGTCGACCTGCGCGACTCGATTGACAAGAACATCACGACCCTCTATGCCAAGCTCCAGAAGAAGGAGGGCCCAAAGTCGCACAAGAAGAAGAAAAAGTCGGTCGGTGGGGCCGCGGGTGAGGCGAACGGCAGCGGAAAGGGAAACGGGAGCGGGAATGGGAACGGGACGCCACCGCTGGGGACATGGCCGGCGTCGGCGGGGCTTGGGCCTGACGAGGATAACGTGCTGAGGGTGCCGGACCAGCTAAGGCAGTTGGTGGCGACGCGGCGGCAGTGGGTGGATACGGTCGGCGGTGTTTTCGACGAGAAGCAGAGGGAGAATCCTGGCAGTATTTGGGGTTTGCCGCCACGCAGTGTGTTTGAGGGTTTGGATGAGGATGTGAGAATACTTTTGGAGCGACAGGACGGCGGTGGTGGTGGGATCGAGTCGAATGGCGCTTCTTCCGACGGGAAGGGTAAGGGGAAGAGGTCGAGGGACGAGATGGATATCGGGTAGTCGGTCGGGTGCTGTCGTTGTCTTCTTCGTTGTGTCGCCTTTGCACCTTGCTCTGGATGCCCCTGGAGTGATAATTTTATTCCTCGTGTGGTTATCGTCCTCTCTCATCTCTCAGATCCCTCGGGTTTATGTTGTGTTTGCCACTACGCTGCAATACGCATGTATGTGATCTTGGAAGGCACTGCGGATTGATATTCCTCTTATGTTCTTTGGATGACTACTGGGATATCTTATTTGTATCGTTACAGCTGACGGAACTGCAGATGTATCCTAGTGTATCTTCAGCGCTGTCTCGAGGATCGGAGAGATCTCGAGGAATGGTTTGTCTGATAAGATAAGATGTGGATTTCTTTTGATTGACTCTCCTACCAGACGTTCCTTCCTAAGGCTGACCTCCATAGTCGCCCTTCATCTCTGCTTGACTGTCTTCGCCATGCAAGTGCAGGTCACATTCAAAACTAATCGTTCGAATGAGGTCCCCGTGGTGATGACAGTAGCAGGCTCGGACGCGAGTGGGGGTGCAGGAATTCAAGTATGGGCCAACTGAATGTATCTCGAGCCTCGACGACTGACGAGGATCTTGATCTCATGAAAGGCTGATCTCAAAACTTTCACCTCGCTGAGTTGCTACGGAACAAGTGTCATCACGGCACTGACCGCCCAAAACACGATGGGAGTGCAGAACGTGCACCCAATCCCGCCGTCTTTCGTCGAGGAACAGGTCTGTTGCTAGCCCCCACTTCGTTTCACGCCGGACAGGCGCCCAATTTATCTCCAAGTTTGCTTCAGTCACTTCTGATATCCGTGTACAAGCTATCAAGACAGGTATGCTGACTGACGCAGGAGTCACCGCTGCGGTCGCGGGCGCCCTGCGCACAGCGTACGCGAGCTCTGCTGTGCCACCACTCGTATGCGATCCGGTGACAGTGTCGACTTCTGGGCATGTACTCCTACAGCCAGATGCTGTCGATGTGATGATGCGCGAGCTCTTCCCACTCGCACGCATCATCACCCCAAATAAATCAGAGGCGGAGCTTCTCTTGTCGCGTACGAGCGGACGCTCGCGCACGATCGAGTCGCTCGAAGATATGATCGTGGCTGCCGAGGAGCTCTTGTCGCTGGGACCTAATGCAGTTCTCGTCAAGGGCGGGCACCTCTCCGCGACCATGGCCGACGTGGCACGCGCGCGAGCGCAGCACCCGCAATTGGACGTCGAAGAAAGCGGCATGCTAGGGAAGAACATGGAGATTCTACTCGTGATGCAGGGCGAGAGAGACCCTGCGGACTTCCACCTCGTCGTCGACGTACTTCAGGAAGTTGGTGGGGCTAGGACGCTCTTTCTGCGACCGAGATTGGATTCAACAAGCACCCATGGCACAGGGTGTACACTGAGTGCTGCGTTGGCATGTTCACTCGCCCAAGGACTCTCTAGTAAGTCGGGTGGCTGGCAGAGTAAACCTTTTCCTCACGTTCTCTTAGCAAGGGAGTCGATAAAACAGGCTAGCATATACACTCACCAAGGAATCGCGACTGCCTTCCTTGTAGGCCACGGCCATGGCCCTCTCAACCATATGCACCCAATTTTGCATAGATGCATACCAACGTGAGCTAGTTCGTTGCATCCCTTTCTTTGCAGGACGTCAGTGACATCATGGCTCGTAAATATAGCGCGACTGCGAATAATCCACACCCTTATGTGAGAATGCTGATTGAGACCAATGCCTCTGTCTGGAAGCAATATGTTGAACATGACTTTGTCAAACAACTCGGAAGCGGAACCCTACCTAAGGAGTGTTTTGTTCATTTCATCAAGTGCGTCTAGACAGCTGCCTTTCCTACTCGTCATTCTGATGTCACTTTCACTCATAGACAAGACTATCTATACCTGAAATATTATTCTCGTGCTTATGCGTCAGTCCTTCCCTGCTTCATGTTTTGACAAGATGGATTTACCCTATACGCAGCTTGCTCGCAGCCAAGTCTCCTGATTATGTCGCTATTGGAGCGTCAGCAGAGATCATGTTGCACGTAGTCCGCGAGAGCACCATGCACAGATCGTACTGCGAGAAGTGGGGCGTGACTCCAGAGCAGCTGGATTCCACTGTCGAATCAGCTGCGTGTACGGCGTATGGCGCATTTATTATGGATATGGGCCTGCAAGGTACGCCCGTTCCTCTTTGCCTTGCCGTAGGACCGGATATCAGCTGAACGTTTGTCGTTCTTTCAGGCGATACTTCACATTTGACCATGGCGCTCGCGGCGTGCTTGCTTGGTTACGGGGAAGTCGGGTTATGGCTTAAACGCGAAGCCTTGAAACCTAACACCTGGGTCAAGCTGGAAGGAAATCCATACCGGAAGTGGATAGATGACTATTCGGGAGAGGAATATCAGGACGCCGTTAAGAAGGGTATAGGTGGGCGAGATTTTCTGGCGGTGTTGATGATGATCTGATCGTAGACCGATGCGCATTTCAATCAATGTAGAGAGGATTGAAGCGCTAGCAGCAGCTGACCCACCGTCGCCGAAGAGGTTCGAAGAATGGCGGCTCGTATGGGAGAAGTGCACACAGCTGGAGAAGCAGTTTTGGGACATGGGTCTGAATCTATCGTGAACAGCATGAAACGGAAACCAAGAATGACCAATGTACGAGTGGATCATGCACGTACCACTCCCCACAACAAGTGTTGTCATGGATTGATGTCTTCTTCAGAAGCGTATTTTTGAAGGAAAAAGTGGTGTTTGTGGAGTAGTGTGTGTGTTATTGGTATGCAGTAAATGAAGTCTATATCTAAGATTCTTTGACATCTAGGAAGTAGCCCGTCGCAATCTTTGACCAATCGAAAACAGATCGATCGAAGAGCAGGAGATCCCTCATGGTTTCAGGAGCTGCCTTCGATAGTCTTCTGGCTTGATCGGATAGCTTCTGCACAGACTGGATGGAATAAACCTGAGTTTGTCGTTGCGAATCCCAGAAGCTGGACTTACTGAGTTTCTTTCACCACTCCACTCGCCTGCCCATCCGTCACGAGCATCAGCAATCGCGGCAAACCCCTGTTGGGCGTTGCTAAAGAGGTCGGCAATCGGGTAAGTTTCGTCCTATGGAGTTCTTGAGTAAGCGAATTCCACGAGTCAAAGCCTAGACCTCACCTCCAAGCTTTCAGCGCATGCTGCGACAAAGGCGTCTGGGTCCGGGTGGCCAATGGGAGGGTTCGTGGTTGTTTGATATTCAGGTCGAAACGCCCACTTATACCGCTTCAAGCTATTTTGAGACCAACGATATCGAGAAGATGGCAAGTCGGGAAGAGTGAGCTATAAGGACGTTGGCATCCACGAGTTGTAAACAATGAATTGCCAGGAAGACGGTTACCATGAACATTCCCGAGCACATCCTTTTCATGGCTGCTAAAAAATTGCGGTCGTACTCCAGCTCGGCGAAGGCTGCACTATCTGATCCTCCACGTCAAGCCTGTATTGCCTGGTGAACCAAGTAGTAGGGTCTACCTTTTGGGATGACTGGCGCGATGTCGCCGATCACGGTCAACTGGGACTCAATTACGTGTGACGCATACCAATATGCAAACGGCAACTCGTCCGCTACGTAGAGGTCGAGTTGGAATCCTGCGAAAATGACCTCGACGATGATGCGAAGCCTCCATATCAGGATGATACTCAGAACGGCGTTCAAGATGGCATGCTCTGTTTCGTTCTGGAATTCTGCCACAGTCAGATATGATAAAGCGTGCGAAGAAGAAAACTTGCCTCGGTATGGAGGGTCGATACCATATTTGCCCATGAGTTGTACAGAACGTGCCATTCGAGAAGAGAATTCGAAAGATGTCGGCGTCGCCTTGGAGGGTTGGACCAGTACGATTTGACATAACTAATCAGTGTCTGTGAAACGCTGTCAGTATATAGAATAATGAGAGGTTTTTGAACGGATAGTCACTAACCCGTGCTAATCTTTGTTCTATGTCTCTCAGGTACGACGCCGTAGAAACGATGGGCTGCCTTCTGACCACCGCAATGATTCGAGCCCAAGGCAACCCTAGGGTTTCGAGGAAGAATTGTTCGATAGTCCAGATTGGCAATCGGGTGCCTAAAACGCGATAGCCATCGAAAAACACTGACTGGGACACATTAATCGTTCTGACACGGACATGATGATTTGGCCGCTCTTACTTGGGTCAGCGAGCGTAGAAAGGGTGCTTTGACGCCTGGTGACAACGCGCGCAAGTTTCCTACAGTCTGGTTCGATTAGTTCACGTGAAAGAGTGACGGTCATCCCAGTCTGACCTTCCAAGTAGACAGATGGGAGATAGCAGACAGCTGGCAAAGTTCAGTCCAGCCGTCCAATAGACTTTCCAAAGCATCCCAAGTATCCTCTTGAGCAAGAACCGGTAGAACTTGAAGCGGTGCAAAGGTATTTAATCGACGGCTGACAGAAGGATCAAATGCCAATAACGCAGGAGATCCGACAGGCGGGGCCGGTGGGGCAGGGCGATACCGGATGTTGCGCAGGTAAATGCGAGCATGCGAAAGGAGAGTCTGGCAACGTTGTCTTTCCATTGGCATTTCAAGAGCAAACAGCTCCAGCAGAATCTGATAAAGTCAGAGAATTGTAAAGCATTGAAGATGATCATATACTTCCTACCTTTCGTAACATTACTCGGTTGTATAGAGGTTCTCTCCAGCGTAAAGATTCTACGCAGTTATCAGGACGGTAAAAGAAGGTTAGGAAACATGACGAGCGTACCATTTGTAGAGATCCAATTGCATGCACTCTCCAGACGCGACAACACATTTCTGATCTGTGTGCCCTCCATCAAGGAGACACCGCTTTTCTCTGATTGCCAGTCCTCTGTCTGCGAACAGACCGGTATCAGCATGAACATGTGATGAGGGTAATAAGAACCGCATGCGGACGTCAAAGACTCTGCCCTTCGTGAGTTCCCTCCAAGTCATATCACAACACTTTAAAACCCCTTCAACGCACGCTACAAGAACGTGGATCAAGAGCTCAACAGGTCTTGCTGGATCACTTGAGACAGATGGCCAGAAATCCATAATGACATCAAGATCATGCACATATTGAAGAGTGAAGACTGTTTGCGAAAGAGCATATCCAGCATGCCATTGCATCTACATTGTAAAATACATAATTCATCAGGACTTCTCGTCGAGCACAGACAGCCGTCCTCATTCACCTCGTAGGAACACACCCTATCGAGAATATAGCATAACTCCTCAGGAAGAAGTGGTGCCAGTGGGTCAAATGGAGGCCTATGATCTTCATCTAATGTCATTCCGCTGTCCATGCGTGGCTCTCCGATCTATGCACATGAAGGACATTCAGCGTTCACGTCAGGAAGACAAAACCTACCTCTATGACACTCATAGAATCCATCAGAGTGAATCCGTCCGTGAGTAGCAATTGGCCAGGTTCCATGGCTACAAAAGTTGCATGCCTGAGTGTGGCACAGACGCGATTGACCATCTTGCTCACCTTTTCCAGCCTCCCGAAACAAGTCTGTGACATCTTCAAAATCATCGCCTCCAGGAAGTTCGTAGTCCTCGTCTTCGTCCATCGTCGACCAAAGAGTTGAGGGAAGGCTGCCGGGACTGGGGGTAGCTGAGGGTATGAAAGATGCTGAGTTTGAAACTTTCCTCTTTGATGTTCTCTTCTACCCGCTCGTATGTCTGTGCGCTGCGGTCATCATGGAGCGTTGGACGAGCATCTTCAACTCCAGCTTCGGCCATAATCAAAACTTGTAGAAGGTTTCAGAGCACGTCTGTACAACCGCACTCAGAGAGCGTTTCTGCTCGTCGCCCACGCGTAATATTTTCTGGCATTCAACCGACTGGTATACCCCATGTGCGTGCTCAAGATTGACACTTTTGAGCTAGGTTAACAATCATGGTTAGCTAGGGAACTATTTCGGTGCTCTTGCTAATTGGGTGAAGCTTCAGCGGGAGGCAGACCCTGGCGATGAGCTCATCTTCTCCATCGTAGGGTGGCATGCTCTTACCCTACCTCAAAATCCTAAGGCTCTACAAGCTGCTCGCATGGACATGGTTGCACTCATGCTTGCTGTTGGGATTGACCCTAAGCGGTCTATAGTATTTCATCAGGATCATGTATGTCAAAGCCAGTTTAGATCACGCTCGTGCAGAAAACTTGACGAAATTTCAGATCCAAAACCATACTGAGCTGGCTTGGATTTTGAGTTGCCTTACGCCTGTAGGTCGCTTGATGCGCATGACGACCTGGAAGGTAAGCAGCCCTTTCTCCCTTATTTCACGTTTTCTTGAGCTTTTACATCTGATAGTCCAGATTGGCGGTTTCCCGGAACGCCAACGATGAATCTGAAGTCGATGACTCCTTACTTAACGCTGGACTATTGACTTACCCAGTGCTGCAAGCAGCAGATATTCTGGCATACAAGTTAGCTAACGTCTCGCATACAAAGGCCCACCTGACCGTTTTTCTACTAGGGCAACTCATGTCCCCGTGGGCGATGATCAGCAACAGCATCTAGAATTATGCAGGGACATTGCAGACTCCTTCAACAGGGCGTACAAAAAACCCTCACCGTTGTTTCCTCTACCTAGGCATATGTATAGTGAGCCAAATACTTGCCTATCGTCTAATAGTGCTCTAATGGCCTAAAAAGCACCCACGAAACGCGTTCTTTCTCTGAAAGACCCATCTTCCAAAATGTCTAAGTCTGCCGCCGACGCAAACTCCCGCATCATCCTCACGGATACTGCCGCCCAAATCAAGAACAAGATTCGTGGCGCAACGACAGACTCAATTCAAGGCATCACTTACGATCCCGTGAGCCGCCCTGGGACATCGAATTTGCTCCTCATCCTTGCTGCCTGCACCGATGAAGACGTGGTGGAGGTTGCGAATCGGTACGCGAACAAAAATCACGGCGATTTGAAGGCCGATGTGTCCGATGCTATCGAAGAGGCGTTCAAGGGCCCCCGAGCAGAATTCGAGAAGCTACGATCGGAAAGTGCATATTTGACTCGAATTTCGGAGGAGGGTGCTGCGAAAGCACGGGCGAAGTCGGATATCACAATCAAAGAGGTCAGGAGGCGAGTAGGGTTGGCTTGATACTGTTGTCCTACTCTTGCTTTCTCGAATTTTCATCCATCAGCTTAACAGTGCTATATTTACAAAATCACTCGCTACGGAGGTGCAGTCATCTGTGGGTGTAAGGCCTGAGATTCATTTGTCTCTTCAACTGGCCTCCGCGCGCGCCAAGAACTCGGCGAAGGTCTCGTCCGCCGGCGGGTTTGCAGCGAAGGCCATCCCGAGCTTGCAGTGGTTGATCTGTTGGCAACTGACCCATATAGGATCAGTGTTCTCGACCATGACATTGAATGTCGGAAAGTTCGTCGTCTGGCCTGCGGTCACTGGGTTGCTGTAGGTATACGAGATGAGCGATGATGACAATTCAGACAAGGTCTCGACAAGCTGCCACATACAACCCAGAATCAAACCCGCCCTCTGCAGGCGTGCAAGGAGTCTCGAAGGATGTCTGTGTGGCGCTATGATTTTTTTGAACACTGTACAGTACAAACATGCAATCAGCGACTTCGTCAGATGGTATTGAGATATTCGGCTAGAAACCTACAACATAAACTCGATGACGTCCCCAATGGCAGCGGTGAGGTTGCTTGGCGTAAATGTCAGGCCTCCACCTTCACCGACAACGACGAGGTGGGTTTCGCCTGACGCGAGAGGTACGAGAGAGAGAGCTGCAACAACAACGATTTTCAACAGAGTGAACATGGCGGATGTGCGAGTAGAGAAGAAGTGGGTCAATACGATGCCTGTGCTGAGGAAGGGCTTTATACGAAAAGCGAGGGAGATTCGAAGTCGGGGTAAGGGAAAAGAGACAACATCGATGAGAGAAACACTGCGAGACGGAACACTCCAATCCCGTCTCGTTTGTGTTACAACTATGCTTAGTGGAGAGCGGCAGGGAACCCAAAGCAAAGTTGCGGCTAGAAATATCCAGAAATGTGGTTTCGCGCGTGCCGAGAGTGCATTGAAGATGCAAGGGGGGGGAGCTGTGGTAATTTTCATCGCAGACGGATATGCAGGTCCTGGAAGTATGGGAATGAGTAGGGACCTGCCAAGGAGAGCAAAATATGCATATAGAATAGCTTCAAGCCCAACAGCCTAGGTACGGACATGAGCAGGACCGCAGGTATGGTAGCATAGAAAAGGTACGCATTCGTATAGAGCTTGCTTGGGAGCTTGGGATTTTTGACTGTGGAGAAACAAAAAAATTCAGAAGTGGATTCAAATGGTTGAGGGACATTACGAGGACACCGCCAGCGTGCATCCATTGAAATAATGCTTCAAGCCAACCCAGAACAGGCTCCAGGGCTGGAGGGCTGGAGGTGAGCGGCGACTAGCGGTCCACACAGTCTATGAGACTCAAGCGGTGACACTCTCAATGAGCAACGGCCGAGACAGAGAATAGACAGAGAGTTGAGGTTATTATGCTCCACGGAACCGAGATTGTGTACTTTCAGGGATCCCGGTGAATGGACGTTCGACTGGACATGAGAAAAGTATGAAGACATGTCAGTCCTGTACCAAGACGGTCATATTGCCATGTCTCAGGCCACAATTGCCTCACGAAATCAACATGTGCGAGGCCCCGTGGTAGGCAATCGCGGCAGTCAATGGGGAAGATGTAGCCTCAAAGAGGCGATGAGGCATGTGCACTCTCAGGAGAAGAGCTGCAGGATTATACCTCAATCTTCACACTGCAATAGCCTATACCGGAGATCCGTCAAACCTAAGAAACCGATCGCGGATTCATCCAAAACCTTTTCCCATGTCCATGTCATGGAAGGTTATATCGCTGACATGCGGCGGCCTTTACCCGTATTCAGCTGCGCTGAGTTCTGGGATGATGATGGCTCGAATCTCGGTTTTAAATTCGACGTTCATTCCTGCGTTCTCACGGTCCACGTGGTCATTTCGCCACTCGCATTCGTCGTTTTCGTCATGGTGTTTACACTTTTCTATCTGATCCACCTTTACATACTTTGGGATGGCCTGACACAAATGGCATCAAGTTATGCTCGGAGGGCCGTGGTATGAGACAGTTCTCGGAAGCATTTCGAGTTTATGTACCAAATTTAATCCTAATGGGGTTTGCCGGATAACTGCTATAAACGGATAATACTCTCATTCAAGGCCCCAGAATAAGCAACGTCGACTGCTTGGCCGTATCATACGGCGTTGCGTGGAAGTTGTCCTCAACGTCGACAATACCAGGCCGTTTAACCTTGCAATGTGTAACGCTTAACAAGGAATCACGGCGCCGATGCGCTCCGTATACTCCGCAGGCTGTGATCTTTGATGACCTCCGAAAGCCGAGGGCGCTCTCAATACATATGAGGTCAGCGCTCAGGAGGTCCTCAATCAGCCCCCCTCTCCTCCATTCGCACAAACTCACACCTCTCAGCAGACCGTCTACTCCACTTCTTTTGTGGGCGTCTGTTCTCAGCCTCTGGAGCCATGTCTTTCGCGCACGCGGGCAAGAGCGCGCTCCGTGCCGCGAAGAACATCACGCACGGGTACTCGGACACAGAGTCCAAGGCCCGAGCGGCGACGAGCAATGAGTCGATGCCACCGAGTGGCCAGCAGATGCATGAGCTGTCCGTGCTATCGTACAATCAGTGGGTCATTCCTTTGTCTGTCCCGACGAGCGACCGACCTTCGAGGTCCGCAGGCAGGATTTTGTAGAGATAATGGAGATTCTGGACAAGCGCTTGAATGATAAGGGAAAGTACTGGCGGCACGTATACAAGGTAAGTTTCCGTGTTCTCGCTCGTGCACAGAAACTGAAAATCATCATGGAATATTCCAGTCGCTGGTCGTTGTGGACTATCTCTTGCACAGCGGCTCTCCGGCCGTCATATCATATTTTCGCAGCAACATCTACATTATCAAAACGCTCACAGAGTTCCAGTACGTTGACGACACTGGTCGGGACGTCGGCGGGAATATACGCGCTCGCGCTCGCGATATCACCCGACTGCTCAATGACGAGACACGGCTGGCGAGTGAGCGGCGGAATCGACAGCAGATGCACGATCGCATGCTAGGAAGGAGCAATCACGAAACTTCAGGCGGGACAAGTAGCCGAGATGGCCCTGAGGGCAGGAGAGGAGACGGGGGCGACGACGAGGACCTGCAGCGGGCATTGGAAGCGAGTCGAAGCAACGAGCAGGGCATGACGAATGAAGAGAGGGATTTGGCGCGCGCTTTGCAGTTGAGTCGCGAGGAGGAAGAGGAGAGGAAGCGGAAGGAGTCGGAGAAGAGCATGCAGGATGCCCTCTTCGACGACAACCAACAAATGTGCGTTTAAATTGTCAACGGCCTGATATCCGCATCTCTGACACTGGTATTCAGAAACCTTGTGGACACATCTGTCCCTGCAGCACCTTACGTCCAGCCCCAGTTCACTCAGCTGCAGCCACAGTACACCCAATTCCAGCCTCAATATCCTCAATACTCGTTACAGCCGCAGTTCACTCAACTTCAACCCCAGTACACAATGCAACCTCAGTACACGGCGTACAACCCCTATGCTCAACAACAACAGTACGATGCCATGACCCAAGTATGTTTTGTCACTCACATCATCGATCATTTGCTCAACCATGCTTTATCATCTGAATATCCTTGCAAGCAGCAGCAGCAGTACCATATGTCGATGCAAGCTAGTCAGCCGCAGCAGCTCGTCCCTCAGGCAACAGCTTACAAGTCAGTGCAAACCCATTTGGTCTCCTTGGACATCATTTCCCCGTAAAGCGATACTGACTCGAATCCGTGATATCTAGATCTAACAATCCTTTCGCACACCCATCATCTGTCCTCTCGTCGCCCAGTCCAACATTGTTTTCGAACACGACTCCTACGTCTACGCCTGCCTTGACGTACCGCGCCTCCACTGCCTCGTCCGACGCTTCGTCTCGCCCTCCCGCCACGCCGGATGCATCTACAATGAGCGTCCGGAGCGAGAACGCACGTCTCGCTCAGCTATTTGCTGGGCGAACGGGCAATGAAGACGGCGTCGATACGTTTGGAAACACTGGAGTTCTCCGGTAAGTACATTTTCTTCGCTCCATCGTACCAATGATCGGATTTTGACATGCTGACCCCGGATCTCTTCTCCTACAGATATGGCGACAGGACGTACGGGCAACTAAGTGCGCAGAAAACTGGTCAAATGCGCGCAAGCCCGAGCTTGAGTCCATCCCTCTTTCCCTAATATCCCCACCTCCCGCCCACTGTCCTAGAGCAAGCTTGTGCTCTCTGTATTGTTGTATGTACGTCACTGTATGTTGTGTGTACCATCTGGGTGTACCATTATTGTTCCTCTGAAGCCTCGATCTCTCCATCTAGCCCCCTGTCCACCGTATGTATCGTATTCGCTGCATTATGCTTCCCACTCCCCATAATCTACAGGTCTCTAATTAACTTCTATTGAATGATGCTGGGTTACGTGCTACCTGGTGCTGCTTCTGGCTGCGGGTATCATGCGTGTGGGTATCGGTTCTACCGAGTTTTTTCAATCCGAGGACAAGGACACGTAGACGTGCGCAACAGCTACCGGGGCAGACCAGGGCATCTCCGAGGCTAAGGAGAGGAAAATCATACGGAAGAACTGAGCGGCATATGTTAAAAATACCCCGGCTGGCCTGTCCTGGAGAAACCTATGTATTAACCCAGTGAGTGCGTACTTCGTGCTCGAATGGCTATGTCGGATCGGGAGAGTGGCCCTTCGATCTCGGAGGGCGGGAGATAAAAACTGATGACACGAGCAACGAACATCGAGGTACATCGATACAGACCGAAAAGCAGCCCAACTGACCCGTAGGAAGTGCTGGATATAGGGAAATATGAGGTTTTCACAAAGCGAAAATTCAAACCAAACGGACGACTCAACACAGCAGATGTGGAGAACGCGATTGCAGCCAGTGAGGGCGCCGTACCAAGTTCTCAAAGTTTGAGACACGCCTGCTTCGATAGGTTCCAATGTCTTTGAGACTATATAGGTAAATACCACGAGCGACATCGACATACACAATGGGAGCCAAGTTGAAAAAACGAATTCAAAGTACAGCGATTGTCAAAATAATTCGTGATACTGCCAACAGTGGCAATCCGGAGGGAATCAATACATACACGGGAAGAATACACAGTCGCCCGAGTAGCGAACCTCATACATAATCGTGAAGTCATGAGCTTGGCGTCAGAGTACTTGGGTCCAATAATCCCCATCTTCGAGAAGCCACCTCAAACGTTCTCCCTAAACTTGGTACCTCCAGCAAGGGTCGATACTTGCTGCACCGAGCCCGACGAGGGCCCGCGCTCTTCCCTACCTGGGTTTTTACGTGTAGGAGGGAAATATGACGTCGCACGTCCGTCGTACGGCTCGAAGGCCGAAGGTGCTGGGCCAGACGGGGCCTGCACATGAATGACTGGAGTCTCCGAGAATGGATCTTCATACGGCATTTCCAATGGTGAAGCTGCCAGCCCATTGTCCCCCTTACCCACACCAGCGGGATGAATGAACTCTGCGGTCCGACCTGCCTGTGCCGCATTCACAGACACCATCTCTCTGTGCTCCCCCGTCAAAGCAGATTCGTCACCACTGTCCCACTCATCGCCAGCCGCTTGCAGCCATCCAGAACGCGAGCGTCGACCGCTTTTGAACATGTTCCCCAGTTTCTCCTTGACAGAACCAAACCCTTCCGAGGATTCTGGATCGTGCAACCCAATGGGAAGGGGATGGGATGCGCCGGGGCGACGGATAGAGTATTTACGTCTTCTTTCACGTTCATGGGATGTGGGTTCATGATACCGCAGGAGCAAAAAGATCGCAGCACATGCGAGGAGGAAGATGAGCGAAAGTGCGACAACCAGGCCGATGAAAGCTGCATCCACCATTTCAATCGTTCAGTGCCCAAGTCAGTCGCACAGCACAGACACAAACTTACCTCCTTCAGAACCATTGATCTTTGGGACGTTACTCCTGTTGTGCGTTTGCGTTTGGGTGGCTGAAGCGCTCTGAAAACGATCGGATGTCGCGTGACATCAGACACAGGGGTTTGTACGTTCCCGTACGACGTGAGACGCTAGAAGACATGGATAACGGTGGAGGTCTTCTCACCTCAGTCGTCGTGGAACCTAAAGGTGCATCCTGTCGAACAAGAACAATGCCACGCCTTGAAACGGAGCCCATCTTCATATGACGCTGTAAGAGTCTGGGCCTGCAGATTGAAAGCCAGAAAAATGGCAAAAAATGAGTCTTGTCAGATACAAACACAGATCAGGTCGTAGCTTCTGTCTGAATATAAACGGCCTCGAGGTATGTACAAAGGAAAGGAAGGGCTCCTTGAACATGCATGGGGTGGAGTACAACGAGTGTACAAGTCGGAGTCCCAATATGGTCACTGCACCCTCGGCTTCCCCCGGAACTATGACGCCACCAACTCTGCGACTGAACTTCAGAACCCAGTTAGCCTTAGACGACTCGGAATACCGCTGTTACTGGCCTTCGATTAGCTTTTCCGGTAAGCAGTTGAGCCCTCTTTAGATCGCGAAAGGCTCAAAAACTCTCTATGAATACGTGATACCCGAATCCCATTATAGCCGGCATTTGTTTTGTTCAGATGTTGCGTTGCAATGTACGTCTGTGACAGGTGGCAATGGTTGATTCGGTGCCCCTGCGATGCAAAACATATCATTGCATTCACAGACAAATAGGATATATGAAAAATACACAGCCATGGTATAAATCATTCATTCTCTGGGGACTTACTTCGATCGTCTTCAGTTCTCGCAGAGTCTAGGTGTTTATGTTGAATCTCAGAATAGCCCCGCGGCTGAATGGACTCTAATAATAGGGTGAGGTCTGGCCATATGTCCAGAAGATGTCTCCAGCAGTCGCCATTATATCATTGCGTACTTCGTTGTAGATTTCATAGCGCCCCCAACTAGAAATCTAGAAACCTCCAAGCATTCCCACCACCCTCGGCCCTGCTCCGCATGCAGCCCACTTTCAGCTGGTATTCTGGTGATCTTTCATTCACCAAGAAAATCCTGCTCGGTACCGATTTGTCTAACCGAACTGCATTCTGACCGCGTCGAAGCACAGCTTCTGGGGAAGACCGGTACGAAATGGAGATTGAGCACCACATTTTTCGGTTATCTGTCCTCGAGGATGGTCGCCGCGTACCAGGATTTAAAACTGGAGGTATTTTTGTCCAGGTTCCTGCCAGATGCATTTAGTCACGAGACTTCCCCCTGGACGTTGCGGTCTTTTAGCTGTTTGTTCAACTCGTGCGGGCTTATAGCCATTCGTTGGATACGAATCTACAACACCGTCTTTTATAATGGATCCAATCATATCGCGCACGAGGGCAGCCAATTGGTCCTATGTTCTGTGGTTTCTGGAAGATAATGTTACCTTCCTTCTGATAGGCGCCATCGGCCATTCTCGAACTACCCGCACCTGTTCCGTCTGCTTCACCTGCTCTTAAAACGAGAATAAAAAACGATTCAGGGGTCGGATTGCTCTCTCTCATTGCTCTGCTGCTCAGCACCTCACCATCGTGCACCATGGATTCCCACTTTGCCGACCTCGAGAAGGTTTCGGAGGGCCCCGCTTCTTCTCTTCACTACGACCTCGAGAACGGGCTCTCAAGCAACGGCCCCGCTCATGTCGCCTTTCCCGAAGAGTCACCCATCGACGACGAAGGGAAGATCAGGCCCAAGGGCCCGGAGATGAGAAGACAGATGACCATCGAAGAGATCCAGCTAGCGGCTGCAGGGTACGAGCATCTTGATCAAGGAAAGGCAAAGTCAACCGCAAAAGAGCCTCAGCTTGACGAAGCAGACATCCGGGAGCATCTATTGACGCTTCAGGACGCCGTGGACGGTCTAGATACCTCCTTCGACACCAAGGATCCGCCTCAGTCGTATGGTCTCACTGCAGAAGAGGCAGCGGCACGCCTGAAGAGGGACGGTCCCAACGCACTCACTCCCCCCAAAAAGAAGTCTGCATTGCGGAAGGTATGCTTGCCATTATTAGAAGACCCTTCCTCATTGCTCATTCGATCCGATCCCAGTATTTCGATTGTTTGCGATCGATGTTCAATGTGATCCTAATTATAGCCGGCATTCTTGAATATATCCTTCTCGGTATCGACTACAAGGTAAGCCTTTGTAGATCCTTCTCGATCAGTCTCCACTCATCACCGGCAACTCAGGCCAACTTTCCAAATACGTATTTGGGTGGCATCTTGATCGGCGCTGCGTTCCTCAACGCATTCATCGAGTTTTACCAGCTTCAAAAATCCGAAGCGATATTGGCCTCGTTTCTTGCCCTCATACCCCCATCGTGCAGGGCCGTTCGTGGGGGGACGTTGACGTCCATCCCAGCTCAGAACCTTGTCAGAGGAGACATCGTCCTCATAGTAAGCCACAATCATCGAGTCCTTTGCTTGCTCAATCTCATCGAGATTTCCTGCTTCAGCGCGTTGGCGACAAGACGCCTGCAGATCTTTTGCTTTTTGCCGCGACAGACCTGAAGGTGGACAATAGCAGCCTGACTGGAGAGTCAGAGCCACAAGAGCGAATGCCCAAAATCGATGGATCGTCACACCCCCGAGCCGCCGAGGCAGAGAACTTGGTCTGCGATCTTCCATATCTCACTATAGTCCTCAGTTCTCTGATCTAGCCACAGGTCTTCAATTCCACGCTTGTTGTAAACGGTGAAGGATGGGGAGGTTAGTGGCCTTCAGATTCAACTTTTCGAAGCCACGCTGATGTACCTATCCTTCACACAGTCGTCGTTCGTACCGGAGATCGCACCTTCATCGGTTAGATGACCGACTCCCTTCGGTTCTGTCTGACTGACATTTGAATTATGTAGGCCAGATTGCTGCGCTCACCGGCGGTGAGACAGGCAACCAGAGCCCGTTGGCGATGGAGATGTAAAACACCTTCCCTTGTCCTCGCCCGACATAAGCGTCTGACTCTCCTTGTTCAGTGCCAGTTTCGTCATGATGGTGTCCACGATCGCCATTATATTCGCGGTCGTCTTCTTCATCGTCGGCATCACCACAGCCTACAAGGGCAAGGGAGCTCAAACCGTGACCTTCGCTGTGTCTATTCTGGTCGCTTTCGTACCTGAGGGGCTCCCCTCCGTGGTCACTCTGCTGTAATGCCTTCTCCCTTTCACGTTGCTTATTGACTGACATATATCTTAGACTGTCTATCGCTGCGAAGAGGATGGCTGCACAAAACGTGCTCGTGAAAGACCTACAGGGTGTGGAAACGCTCGGTGAGTTTGGAAAAGTTTGTATATGGTATAGTCTTTGACTAGCTCGTCCCTAAACAGGATCCGTGAGTTTCAGGCATAATAGGTTCAAAGTATTCTACCAATCCCTTCCATAGCTGACGCTCCTGGCCACGGACAAAACTGGCACGCTTACAAGGAACCAGATGACAGTACGTGCTCAGTCTAGCTTTATCGCACTGTGTTGTCGCGGAATTGGATTATCCAGGTTACGAATCTATGGAACGGTGATAAAATGTTCTCGGCATTCCAAGTAAGTTTGAATCTTCCTCTCTCGCACACCATTATTGACATATGACGTCTAGTCTGACAATGACGAACAAGACACGCCCAACTTTGCTCTGGATGCCCCCGGCATGAACGATATGGTTTCCATTGCAGCCTTAAACTCTCGCATCAAGTTCGACAGGACTGATGTGCCATTCGCGAATCGCGAAGTTATGGGAGATGCCACGGAAACAGGCCTTGCTCGTTTCGCTGGGCGTTATCTTCCCGACTACGACGCGTACCTAAAGAGCCATCGCAAGACCTTTGAAGTTCCTTTCAATTCTACGAATAAATGGGCGCTTGTAATTGTGAGGAAGTTTCCTCATGATCGCGGATCAAATATCCACTCATCTTCTTGATAGGTCAATAAGCCTCATGACGTTGGTGATCTCACTCTGTACATCAAAGGAGCACCCGAACGTGTCCTGGGGAAGTGTTCAACATACTTGAAGCAAGGGCAGATTCTCCCCATCGATGACGCCTTCTCACAGAATTACGAGGCTGCATACAATGTGAGTTCTGCAGCCTACTTGACCCAATCTGATCTGATTTCTTGATCAATCAAGTATATGGCGTCCAGAGGTCACCGTGTCATCGGTTGTGCTCAAGCTCTTTTGCCACGCGACAAGTACCCTGTCGACTATGTCTTCTCGAAGAATGAAGTGAACTACCCGACATCTGATTACTGCTTTACGGGACTCGTCTCCCTTGAAGACCCACCGAAACATGGCGTCAGAGAGGCTATTGGAACTCTTCGACTCGCGGGAATCAAGGTCATGATGGTTACAGGTCTGTATATATATTGCATTTCCGAGTACTGCTTCTCAAGTCCATCATCGCGCAGGCGATCATCCGAAGACGGCGGAGGCAATTGCACGTAAAATCAACTTGATTCTCGGAGATACAAAGGAGACTCTCAGCGCGAAGACTGGACGTCCGATCGAACAAATCTATGATGATGAAGTCCAGACTATCGTCGTACATGGAGATGACATTGACAAGCTGGAAGGATGGCAATGGGACTTGAGTGAGTAACAGATTGTAGCTGAGTTTGACCAGTTGTTGACGCATCGTGCAGTTTTCAGCAAACAAGAGATTGTCTTTGCACGGACCTCGCCGCAACATAAGTTAGAAATCGGTGCGTGATAACTTGGAATTGAAGCCAACGGGATAACAAGAGTTCGTGTTTCCTTGATATTGCAGTCAAACATGCACAAGCCTTGGGACATATCGTTGGAGTGTACGTTCTTTGTTTCTCTGAGGCATGGTTGTCGCTGACCAGCTTTCAAGTACTGGAGATGGTGTCAACGATTCCCCTGCTCTGAAGAAGGTCTGTTGTATATTTTGGCATTTTCGATTAGTTGTTCATTATCGGATTCCAGGCCGATCTTGGTATTGCAATGAATATTTCCGGATCCGATGTCTCAAAAGAGGCAGCAAACATGATTCTTCTCGGTGACTTCCTACGCTTTGATTCCACGATCCCTCAAATCTAACATGAATTCGATTTAAAGACGATAATTTCGCTTCGACTGTCAGTAAGTAAACCGATGATCGCTCATTCCTTGTTCGGGGCTTGACATGGCAATATTAGAGGGTGTGCAAGAAGGGCGTCAAATATTTGTCAACTTAAAACGTTCCATTCAGTAAGCTTTTTTACTGCTTGGTTGGTTGGATTCAGAGGTGTGTTACTTACATCAGAACCCTGATTGACCGTTCGTCAGGTATACCATCTCGCACAGTACACCTGAAGTCGTGCCTCAACTTCTATGTAAGCTCTTCGGACCTTTTCCTGGAGAAGTGGGTGTCTGAATATGCTGCACTAGACGTCGTTGTTCCGATCCCATTGCCTTTGTCGGCCATTCTCATTCTAGTGATTGGTATGCAGCGTATAAAAAAATCACTATCGTAAAGTGGATGCTAATGAGCGCTCCAATAGACCTTGGATTCGAGTTGTTTGTTGCGGTAGGTTTAGCAACTTCAGGTCTTTGAACATTCTTCTAATGAGCTCTCTTCTCCTTCAGCTCTCTTTCGCTTGGGACAAGTCTGAGTCGAAGGACGGCCTAATGCGTCTAAGCCCAAGAAAGCCAGGTCCGTACGCATAGTTTTGTGACAAACAATCATAGTGTTCACGATCTGATCCTTCATTTGCTTCAGTGAACGAGGCCTCAATCATGTCTTTGAAACGCAGGGCTCTCAAACGGAGCAAAACGCTTATCCGTGACTCAGAAACTCAGCAAATCATTCCGCCAAGCCGCATGAGCGTCATATCTCAAAAAATGAAAGCGCCATTCACACGCGACTTCTGGGAGGAAAGGCTTGAACAGACTGGTGGCGAGACTCTTGTCGACGGCAAGTTGCTGAGTTACGCATACCTCGAGGCGGGGATGATTGAAATGCTCGGATCGTGAGTCTCGGGATTGTATCCGTTTGTGTATCGACTAACATTTCGTCGTCTTACGTTGAAATTGGGTAGTTTGGTCGCATACTTTGTTGTATTCTTCAAGAATGGCTTCTCTCCGAGCGACCTGAGGACAGCTCAACAGGCGGGAGGTGGTTGTATTCCGGCTCGTCGTCTTCATTCATCTCTAACACGATTGGTATCGCAGTGTATTTCACAAAGTCTAGCCCCGATTTCGTAAACCACAGTGGGAGAATCTTGTCAAGTTCACAGCAGGTACAAGCCCTAGGCGAGGCCCAATCAATAGGTGACCCTTTCCCTGCATAATGCCTGCCTTATGAACTCAACCACGCTCTTTCCCAGTATACCTCTCGATTTTCATCATGCAGTGCTTTAACGTAAATTCATCATCTACTCATCGTAACCATGGATTTATTTCTGAACCACATTTCCTCCAGGTATTCGCTGTCAAGGCCAAATTCTCTCTGCCTTTTGGAAACTGGAACAAATACAACTTCTTCGGCATCTTTGCAGGCGCCTGTCTGGGTATGTTCATCGTTTACACGCCTCCCCTGCATGTGGTCTTCGGAGGCTCGTTCCACTTGTCGCCATTGTACTGGTTAATACCGGTTGCGTTTGGGTGTCTACTGCTGGCGTGGGCCAGCGTGAGGGTGTTGCTTTTGAGGAAGTCGATCGAGCAGGCTAGGGTGAAGGATATCAAGGGCCTGATGATGTGTACGTCCCTGTCAAGTCATTCGCGACAAGTGATTTATCGTTCGTTTAGTCCCGACAATGCGGACGATGAGCATTCGCTCTAGGCATTGATTTGGAAGCGTCGGAAGATAGAAGGAACGGAAGATAAAGAATCTGTACTGTTTTTTTCCCGGTCCGAATTACAAGGCCTCTCTGTCTGTATCAGTGACACCTGTTGACGACGAAGATACCACTTTCGCTCTTTTGTCTGTCAGTTTATTGCCAAAAAGATCAATGCAACGCAGACGCACGCGTTCGAGCAAGCTCTTGCAATCATGACATCATTGCAAACAGTGAATTCGATAGTCCTTCTAAATCAGATTCTGAAGATGATAGACTGAGTGAACGAAGCATGGATTCGCTCAAGCATCGACGCGAACAACAATAATGGCTCCTGCGATATAGCGAACAGTCCTGAAAGTACGGGGAAAGCGCAGGCAGCAGCAATAACACGCCTAGTCGTTGTGCTGAAGCTTCTCCACTTTTCTATAGCATGAGGCGCCCACGTATTCCACATCAAATGCATTCCCTCGCCCATATGGAGAGCTACACCGAGCACAAGTCCGCTATAGAGAACCCAGGAGTTAAGGGGCCAGGCACTGAGCCCCGCCTTCACAAACTCGTAGTCTAGCTCTGCAGGTCCGAGGGAACTGATTGGAGGTAGCGGAGAGGCTGGGGCCAGGCGATGTGTGAGAAAGTGAATCGGAAGAAATAGAAGGGTTGTGTAACCCGTGATTGTCAGAAGGCTCGAAGGAGGGCGGGGCGAATGCGGGGACAGAATACGCTTGAGAGTTGCGGTGAGGGGATGGAGTGTGAGAGGGAGAAGAACGAGGTAGGCTTCGCCGAAAGCGGTTTGGTAATATTCTCGCCCGAGAAGCTGTGAATATTCCAAAGTAATGGACGATGATCAGATGTTCGGAAGAATCAAAGGCAACTTTTCGGTGGAAGGCTGCGTACCATTACTTGAGAGGACAGCGATGAGCCTCCGACATTTGCGAGGGCTGGAGCTGAAAGATGAATCAAAAGAAAGATGGATATGAACGGCGTCGATCCCTGTGAGACGTTGGTCAAGTGTGATGAAAGCGTTCCACGGAGCGTTCGTCCTGGTCGAGGAGGGTCAGGCTGAGTATCCGGTTTCGCAGAAGAGTTCATCTCCTTTACACTTTCTCTGAGCAGGCGAAGGTCGCCGGTCAGAGTCCTCTGGCGCCGAACTATAGATATGATAGTCCTTTACCTGTAAGGAATCGTATGAATATTCTAGCTTGAACTTTACCACCTAGTGGCTATATTTTAGAAAGAGACGCACCTCAAGCTTGCATTACAGAATGGGGAAGTGCTGGAGCGAGACCCGCCGGGGACCCCGGTGAGCGCCAGAGTTCGGCTAAACCCGAGCCTGCCTCCCCACGACTGCACCTCTGCGACCACGTTTGACTTCCCATTGTTCTGCCTTCAAAGTCCAGAATGCGCTCCATATGGCCTCACCTCTTTGAACAAGCTCAGGGATGCTCAAACGACTGATGCATATCTTACGAAGCCGACGCATCGTAGCGGCACTTAGTGCCAATCCCCGACTCGCATGGTCGGATCGGAGTTCAGAGTTTGTTGTTGTGAACCGTTACGCGTAGAATAGAAACATTTGGTATGGTGTCGTTCTCGTAGTATAGTACATACATGGTCAATGTCAGATCAGTTTATGCTTTATGATCAGTTCAAGAAATTCAAGAAAATGAAGAAAATTGGTGACTTGAGTAAGATTTAAACAGTACTTTACGCGTTTTTCTAAACGAAAAGCAGCGGCCTCCAAAGGAGACGATCTTTTGGTATATGGATTGCTCCCCATCTATCCTTTTTGCCCTTTCGAATTCGCCAACGATGTCCATCTTTCGCGTAGACGCGAACTTGGATGTGTTCTCTTTTGTCGCCGGATTTGGTGTTGGTTTTGTGCATCGTTGAACTACATGATAATAATATGATATTAGAGGGTGAAAATGACCTGCAAACGACGAATGAGAATAAAAACTTACTAAATGCGCGGCGCGCGCGGTGCCGATGTCGTCGAAGCCTTCTTGAAGAATCGAAGGACATTCACGTGCCTTCGAACAATCCAAATAATGGACCTTCACATGATGTCTAGTGGTCTATGGATTCGACGGATGCGTCGAGCATCGTCCACGTGCATCTCACCAGCCAATAAGCGTTCTGATAGTGGGGTGAGGGACCTTCACGTGCCAGCCAACAGCCAATCAGCGTGGCCACGACCGATGTATGATAGACCACTCATATCTATTCCACAGAACCCTCCCCCACTTTCAGTGGAGTCGGGGATCGCCTTCTTCACTCTAAGCTAGTAGTTGTGTGGCCGAAAGCGAAATACACCCTTGTATGTTGCCTCACTTATCGAGTCGCCTTTCCATATAGCTGGTCTAGAGAATGAATTTATAACGGCGACAGTCTGATGGCTCTTCAGCGCTTCAGCTTCAGTTTTTCGTAGAGCTGACCTAGGTCGCTTTCGTGGAGGCAAGCCTCGGCCTGATCATTGCAATGGAGCTTGCTTGGCGCGTTCGCCTCGACCGTCCACGATGCGATGAGAGAGCTTCTCTGACGCAAATGTGCTCGTGCGTCAGACAGTCCTTTAAATAGCCCCACCTTCCATATGATCCGAACGCTGTTCACGGTCAGTTGATCCGCCTTCTTGATGACATTGCCTCATTCTGCTGCCTAGGCGCCTCCTGCAGGCAATGAAGCGGGGCACTTACTCCGGTCATCGCCTGTCAAGTCCTCGGTCATGGGTTGCTTCGTGCGCATGCTGGACGACACTTTCGGCGGTCTTCTGTGAACCGTCGGGGTACATTGACCGTTCAAAAGCTCTATAAATGCCTCTTTTGCTGGCTGGGATCCTCAGTGTGCTCGCCTCAATCGGTCTGTGCTTTCACCTTCATCGTCCTCCTATCTCTCTACGTCTGTCCACGACAACCCTCCGTCCACCGACAATGAAGTTCACGTTCGCCCTCGCATCCCTCGCCGTCCTCGCCTCTACAGCGTTCGCCACTGACGTGCGTTACGACGAGACTTATGACAACGCCAACGAACCCCTCGCGAACGTCGCCTGCTCCGATGGCACGAACGGCCTCATCACCAAGGGCTACAGCACCCTCGGCTCTTTGCCGTCTTTCCCGAACGTCGCTGCTGTCCAGGCAATTGCCGGCTGGAACTCGCCTAGCTGCGGGACTTGCTGGCAGGTTACATACAACGGCCGTAGCGTCCTTGTCACAGGGGTGGATCATGCCGGCGACGGAGTTAACATGTCGTTGGAGGCGATGAACACCTTAACGAACAATCAGGGTGTGGCGTTGGGTACCGTGTCGGCGACAGTAACGCAGGTTGCGGCGTCCCAGTGTGGATTGTAGGGTGAGTTGAGTTCACTCACAGCTCGCCGTCTGAATCTTTCCTGACTTTCTTCAACCTGACTGTCTTAGGATCATGCATCATGAAAACCAGGAGAATTATTGTTACGCTTTACGCCTTGGACTTTGGACTTTGGACGTGTCATTGGACTTTCGGGTTTTTTGTTATGGACGCTTTGCTTTCAGCTTTCCCTTTGTGCAGTGTTTCCGCGCTGTGATGTTGCTTTTCGTCTAGCGAATGGACTGCTTTGTGTATTCTTACCTTCGTGTCCCAGTACAGCCCGACTCGCAGCGGAAATCGACAGCAATGGACATTAGGAGTAGTTAGGAGCTGGCTCGAAGTCGATCTTCCGTCGACGGACTTGGCCCCGTGTCGGGCGTCCGAGTCGGAATGTAGGTAACTGTGGGATGAACTTCACCCTCCTCATTGAATCTCTTCCGCGTCCTAACGCAGGAATTGATCGAGGAGGAATGCTTCGGGCTTCGGGCTTCAAGGATTTTTTTTTGCTGATTTTCCCGTGTTTTTTCGTGTTACGTCACCGCGCACGTGATGGCCGTGAGCTTTTTCCTGGCCGATGCGCGGGCCTCCCGCCAGAACTATATCGTACAGAAATGTATCGCTACTTATGGCTTCGCCTTGAACTTCACGACACGACGCGACCTAATCGCGGTGCTCTCAGCAACCAATGAAGTTGCTATTCTCGACCTTTCGCAAACCACGTTATCCTTGATCATCTATCGACTGAAGACTCGATACTAAACCAACTCTCAGACACGCATTGTTGTGGACTCGTATCGCCACTGAGAAGATCCTGCCCATCTTCCGTGCTTGTGTACCAAGACATCTAGAGATCTAGCTCGGATATCCTCAGGTGGTTAGCTTCCATCTTCATCGATATTCATCCAACACATATCGCCCGAAACAGCATGGACAGGTAACTTGTATCTCGAGCTGCGCTTGAAAGATCTAATACCCGCTACGCGTCAGAACCGACAAACATCACTCGAGTGCTCTCAAGCAGTCTCAAGCTGGATGTTCTACGTGCGGGTGCAATACTTTCGCCAACCATATGCGCCTGACCGGGCTCACCCTGTGTTCGGGACTGCGGAGCTGGTGTAAGAGGTACGCACGAGGACAGCAAGCATGATCTCACGGAGTGCCGGATTTCCTCCGGCGAATATGGTCACTTATTCTCGTACCGGACAATCCTTGAGCAGTCTCTGTCGTGCCTCTCTTTGCGCCGGCTAACCTTTGGACTTTATTCCTCGTGCTCACAACTACTTAGATACTTGGGTGCCGCGTGTTCGGGCGCCTTCTGCTACCTCTCATAATCTCCCGCCATTTGCTGGGATTCCATGAATCTCATTGGCCTAGGCTCTGTTGAGCAGGAAGCCTCTAATGAGCTTTTGTGAGCCCTTACTCTATTACCGCCTTCTTACGCAAGCTGAACTCAATGGATCTGACCCTATCTGACCTTGATTACTTATTGACCGGTTTTCGTATTCAACGGTTCGGATGGCATCTCGATATACTATTTCATATCTCAGCGCTTCGTTTATTCCAAGTTGCACCCCTTTCTTGGCTTACGGTTCGGCTCTCTTCGGATTAGACATGCCACTGCGGTTGGTGCGTGCGCCAACGAGTCTTACTACTGCATTCCATGTGACGAACGATGGCCGAGGCCGAGGCCGATCCACAGTCTAATTCATTGCTGCTTCACTGTTCGTATTCATTGCGTCTCATACAGAACTGTGGCTTTCGTTGAATCCAGCTTTGAGGATAGACGTTTATACATACCATCGACTTCAAGCCTCAGCTCAGCGCTCAACGTTCAAACCCCAGTGCAGATCTATGTAAGTTATCATCGTAGGGACTCTTGAACCTAATACTCGCTCAGGGCCTGGCTCAAGGCTTCACTCGGGGCTTACTAAGTTACCCCGGACAGTTTCTAGGCGGTTCCCGCCGGCAGGCGGCTTCCTAGGCAAAGCCGCGGTTTCCGAGAGAAGCCCACCCACATCTTCGGGTAGAATACTGATATGGTAGGTGTGAGCCTCGTGGTCGACCGCAGCCGTCGACCTATCCCTTCTTCCCCTCTTTTATGCCCTTTTCTTTTTCTTTTTCTTTTTCTTTTTCTTCTGTCTCCCCCTCTCCATGCTTCTCCATTACGACAGCCCACCAGATTTGCAGGTCGCACGATTTATTATTATTTGTTATCCTCGCCGAGGCCAGGGCATCTTGTAGACTTCTCGGCAGATCGTGCCTCGGTACTGACTTGATGCTAGTGCTGATAACTAGCAATCCCTAGAAAACAATTGAGAAATCACCTGCTCATATTCAGTGGTGTTGGGCGAGCAGGCAAAGATACAAGCTCGCAAACAAATTCTGTCCTGTCCTGAACAAGCGCAGGACATTTTTCGCGACGCTGCATATTAGCCTGCGTGGTAGCTGCGATATGGTGCCTTCATTATTCGCCTTCTAGATTGTGTAAAGAATTCCAGTGTCTGTCGCGTGCACGGCATTCAATCCAGACGGACTTCTAATAATTCTCCGCTGTTGGCTGGGATACTGTTTAATCCAGGGTTCTAGCCTTCCGACGCTGTCCACTAGATTCTGAGACCTTGCAGGTGATTGATCTTTATGCCCCATTTTTCTATATTTTTCCCGGATATCGTATCAGGCCATGATGGTGCAGGGTCTGAGCGAGATATGAAAGGATACGAAGGCCACAGCATTTACAAGAGTTGTACACTGAAGGCTTGACATGACCTACCTAGGGCGGGTAAGTACAGACATGGATTCCAGGAACAGCGGATGCGGGCCCGATCCAGCATCCTGAGCTACCGACAGAGGCGATTAGGTTTGTGCACATAAGCGTGCGTTCATTCGCCGCCCTATGACGAATGCCTGGTACATGTTTGCACCGCAGGACATGCTTGCGGAACCCCTAAATCACAAGAAGCAGTATGGGCCACATGAGATAAATCCTAACGAAAAATCCTGAGTCATGGTTCTGCATTCAGCATATGATACCGCGGTGACCTCTGGCGAACCGCGTCGGCTAGTCATGAATCAATTGGGCGCTGCCTAATGGTCCATGGCCACCCTAAATTCTCGCAGTGTATGATGGTAGAGCCCCGTGTCTGGAGGACGTCGAGGAGCAGGGGGCCAAGGGCAGCTTACGCTCAACATCCGAGGAGTGCGGCGTCGATCACGAAACCGCCCTAGCCATATTGACGGAACCTTTTCTCCTAAAAAGCAGTAGCATACCCGATCAAGCACAGATCCCGAGGCACTGGTGTGAATATTCTAACTACAATACCCCAGTCCGTCGTTGGATTGGACACGGTTCATAGCTCAGTCGAAAAATCGAAAACTAATGGCAAGCTGCTGTAAACGGGAGGGAATTGGGCGTTGAATAGGAGGTAGTAAGGGGCAGGCCAATGAGCAACTTACCAGGAGAGGGTAGAGGGCGATCATCATGATCGAGTGGCCACGAGATGTGGTACGCCGGCGGATCTCGATGTTAGTTGCCGGACACAATGGAGCGGAGGGCGAAACAAGATATGGGCAAAAATCAAATCGCTCACTGGGCGAAATCCAGATTGAACACCGCTATTTAACAGTCCCGCCTGCCCTCTCTCCTCACACCTTTCCGCTGACCCATACCACCGATAGTCATGTCTGCCTACGAAGAGACTGGTATGATTTTCGGATGGACACCCTCACCCTCGTCCTCATCCTCGACGTCCCCTTCGACCTCACCTGATTTCCGCCATGCACACGACCTTCCTACCATCGAGCCACTGGGCAAGCCTAGTTCCCAGCATCGTTACATCCCTAACACGCGTCCATCTCGATCTGTTTCGTTTGGTTCCTATCGGTCTGCTCAGTCCCCTGGTTATTCCACGGACACTACCCCGCCCAGCTCCACCCTGACCTCGTCCGATCGACGCGCCATCCGCAACCGCATGCGCAACCCGGCGTGGGTTCCTCGCCCGCGCAACGCGTTTATCATATTTCGGTGCGAGTATGCCTCCAAGCATGCCAAACACGGTTCCGCGTCAGGTGCCACTTCTGCCACTGCTACCGACACGACTCTGTCCAAGCGCGCAGGTGAGGCGTGGAAGAGGTTGTCTGACGAAGAGCATGAGCACTACAAGGCACTCGCCGATGCCGAGAAGCTCGACCACGCTCTCCGGAACCCTGACTATCGCTTCAATCCCTCCCGCAATCGTACCCAGGCAACGGGCGTCGAGCGTCGCACCAATGGCAAGCGCCAGGGGATGGACCGTTGCGCGAAGGTAGCTCAGCTCATGAAACAGGAGAAGTTGGGTAGCAATCAGCAAGCGGAGAACTTGCACGATTGGGAGGACAGTGTCGAGGCTTCTTCTCCTGAGGGAAGTCAGACGCAGGACGACGATCCATCGCCCCCCATTCTGAGCCGACAGCGATCGGTCTCTTCTCCATTCCCCCATTCCCATCTACAGAAAGACAGCCCGACCACCCCCGACGCCGCATCGTTTTCGACTGTACAATCCTGGGCGGAGAACGAAGCCCATGGCGCAGCGCAGCGTCCATGCGCAGACGAGTATTCTCCCTACGTCGAGAATCAGCAGACTGCGTCATATCCAAGTGTCGGCGTGCAGGTAAGCCCAATCTCTCAGTTTCTGATCAACACATGTCGCTAACGCTCGCACCTTTAGGAAGCATATGCGATGCCGTTTGACATGTCGCAGGGCGCCTATCCGTCGACAGGCTATACGTCCGTCCCATACGACTTGTCGTACCCGAACGACGCCTATGCCACGAGCCTCGAGGCGATGAACTTGCAACTCGCCAATTGGACTTACAGCGATAGTCCCAAGGAGTCATCCTTTACGCCCTCAGACAGCACTTCTGTGGCGACGCCGCAGTCGGACGAAGTGGGATTGGCCCTCGCTTACCCTTCCACGTTCAACGATTCTCCACCACAGCCGCAGCAAACATCGTACTTCCCCGATAACGCAGCGACGATGAGCGCCGATGCCTCGCAAGCGATGTGGATGGAGAGTGCCTATGATTTCCAGTCCTATTCCCTCGCTCTGGATGGAACGCCGGTCTTGAACGAGACCCAGGAGCCGTACGACCTTCATGCAGCAGATAACGTTAGATTCGAAGATTTTTTCCACACCTCCTTGTAGTGTCCTCCACTTCTCCACTCACCTATATCGCTGTTCTTGTACTGTGTGATCCTGCTTTGGACTTTCGTTGTCTTTCTATTGTCCTTTCCCCTCCTTCCCTTCTTGTCCTGTTGTGTTACGTTTGCCTCGATCGTCTGGATCGACTGTAGCAGTAGTATAAAATACGGTTCTCTCATCGTACTCCTGATACTCGTGTAGTATGTTTATTGCTTACTTTTCTCTGTGGATCGTCCTGCGCGCTATAGGTTTTTCATTGGCAACTCCGACTAGGCATGGGTGATCCTGGCCTAGCGTCGTCGGCGGTGTTCCGGTCCTGGGACGAGATAGCCACCGGGGGTGGTACCTGTCCCACATTTGTCATCGAGCTCGATCGAATGTCAAGGACATGAATGACGATCAGAGAGATGAGAGCCTGCTTTGAAATGGAGCGCGGGAGAACGTCACTAGAGGTCACTAGTTGCGAGTAGGATCGAGCTTGAAGCGCGAGGTGCGGGCCCGAGAGATACGGGGCCGAAAGGCGTTTAGGAGGCCGGAAAGCATTAGCGAGGAGTTTTTTACCTTCAGTATCGACGAGCGCCGAGTGCTTAGGCTCCTAGGTAGAGACTTTTCATTGCGACATGTAACCGTGTTCTCCGAGATTACTGAAGAAATTGGTGGTGCGTGGCCAACAATTAACTGCAGTGCACGAAAGAGGATGAATCATCGTCAATGCTATGCTCCGAGCGTGCTCCTGGAACTAGATGGTCAATCTCCTCTTGATTGCGTCCAACATAATAAGGGAGGTATGCACGAGATTCCCGACGTGAGGCCATCAATGCGGTGATGCTCTGGCTGTGAACCGCGGCAGTGCTGAGGCCTGCATCTCCGGATTGCGGTAACAGCCCGGACAGGTCTTCTGCAGGCGTTTTCGGTGTAAGATCACCAAGGCTTGCCTGGTCATAGCGAACAAGGACAGTTGAGCCTTGGCGCCTCAAAAATAGTTAGTTCGGGGTGGATACAAATGCGGGCGCACGAGGAGTAACTCACGGTGTCACCCTTTTTAACTTTCTGACCAGGTGGCGACGCGTTGGTCCATTCTATCTTAGTAATGGCTCGGAGACCGTTCAGAACAGCGTCATTGAAAGCATCGCATGAATTGGGTACTGTGGAGACCTCAGACCGTGGAGGCCCGAGGGCATGATTGACACCAGTTGTATCCGCGACTTTCAAGAATGGAGGGCAGAATTCTGCGCCATGCACTGTGCTGAGAGGAATGACCCAACAATAAAAACCCTCGCCATGGTAGACACAGATAGACACGGATTCATGATGTAGAACAGGATAGCGGAGGTCATGGGAACCGCTCAGTCCAAATCGGGCTACTCATCCTTCTATACTTACGTAACGGAATACCAGTCCTTGTCCGCCTCGTCCCTGTGAAGTCCAAGTCGCACAGATTGTCTGGTCTTCAAATCACTTCTCGCCTTCAGATTTCGTGCTCTGGCACCAGTTACCTGTAGCCGACCCATGGCAAACTCGCCTTTACCCGTGCTTCTACCACCAGAGGTCATCCGCGTGCCACAACCGGCCAGTTTCTCGGAATGGACACCGAAGAGCTATTTGAACGCACCGCAGGCTCCACCCATGGACGACGCGAAAAGCCACGATTTGGAAATGGCAGCTGCGAGGCAGATGATGGATGGAAAGGCGCTCAAGAAGACGCGACCGCGGCGGACGGTGGACTATGCTGGGGGCATGGGCCGTTGGAACTTGGTGAGCCCAGCGTTCATGTGCCTATCTTTTTTCATGGCGCTCATAGCGGGGATACCTCGGCCAGTTGCGCAAGATTCAACCGAGCCCGAGATATGTCCCATATTTGAGACCGAGTCCACCTTATATAGTCGATGTACGGTGTATTCCTCCAATGCAATTCGACACTCGAAGCACCGACTGAATGGGCGGTATTACAGCTCCTCCCTCCCAAGGCGTACCCAGACAACGCCTCCACCTCGCTGTGCACCAAATTCGTGCACACCTCAACCAACAAAATCAGATGCCCCGTCAATGTCGTAGTGGTCCGTCGCAGCTCTCGAAAGACGTCTAGCGAGGCATGGATCGATGGCTCACCCTCCTTTGACAGTGGACGCCGGAGGGGAGACGGATTCTGACGGGATCCACGAGCGGCGAGTTCACGCTCTGGAACGGGCTGACGTTCAACTTCGAGACCATCTTGCAGGCGCACGACAACGCGATCCGCGCGATGCAGTTCACGCACTCCGGCGCGTATTTGGCGTCCGCAGACCAGAGCGGCATCATCAAGTACTTTCAGCCCAACATGAACAACCTGACCGCGTGGCAGGGCCATCGCGAGGCCATCCGCGGCCTCAGCTTCAGCCCGGACGACAACCGCTTCGCGACCGCGAGCGACGACTCGACGCTCTGCATCTGGTCGTTTGAGGAAAGCCGGAGAGAGCGAGTTCTCACGGGTATTTGCCTTCGTGAATGGTCAGGTGCACGTCCTGACCTGCATTTCTAGGACACGGGTGGGACGTCAAGTGCGTCGAATGGCATCCGACCAAAGGGCTCCTGGTCTCTGGGAGCAAGGATAACCAGATCAAATTCTGGGATCCACGAACAGGCACCTCGCTCACCACCTTGTGAGTCGCACGGATTCGCGTGTCCGCATTTTTTAAATGATGCACCGGCGTCAGACACCAGCACAAGAACACCATCCAAGCCCTCGCCTGGTCGCCCAACGGGAACCTCGTCGCCAGCGCGTCCCGAGACCAGACGACCCGCGTGTTCGACATCCGCGCCATGAAGGAGTTCTGCATCCTCCGCGGGCACAAAAAAGAAGTCTGCTGTGAGCCCCTTCTCTCCTCGCCCGCCCACTGCCCGCGCGCTCCTCACACCGCCTCCCCAGCGGTCACATGGCACCCCGTGCACCCGCTCCTCGTCACGGGCGGCTCCGAGGGCTCGCTGCTCCACTGGGACCTCTCCCTGCCGGACCCCGCGCTCCCGCAGACGCTCTCCCAGCCGCGCGCGACGCTCTCGCAGGCGCACGACTCGAACGTGTGGGCGCTCGCGTTCCACCCGCTCGGGCACCTCCTCGTGAGCGCCTCGAACGACCACACGACGCGCTTCTGGTCGCGCGAGCGCCCCGGCGACGCGTCCTCCGTGTTCTCGGGCGGCGGCGAGAAGCCGCCCAACGTCGTCGACACGAGCCAGCAGGACGAGGAGGAGGCGATGGTGCCTGGCTTCGGCGGCGGCTGGTGGGCGAAGGACGAGGAGCCGCAGGGGTTCGGGCTGGGCGCGCCGGGCGCCGACGGGCCGTACGGGCAGCGCAACGGCTTCGGGCCCGCTGGAGGGGGCAGCGCAGGGGGCGCAGGGGGCGGGCAGAACGGCGCAGAGGACGAGTTCGTGCTCCCCGGGCTGGGCGGCGGCGCGGAGAGCGGCGGGACGTTTGCGCTGGGGCGCCAGAGCGGGCCGCTGCCGCCGCAGGAGGACGTGTTGGGGGGGGACGCGCCGACGGGCCACGTTCATCACGGTGGTGCGAGCGGGCCTGGAGAGGAGGACTGGCAGCAGCCGCCGCGCCGGGGCGGGGGCAATCGGGGACAGAGGTGGGGTCCGCGGAGAGGGCGGTATTGACGCGCCCGCGTATCGGCTGTTCTCTCTCGCCTTGGGCGTGTCGTCGCGTCGTTTTGTATTGTGTACGGTGTAGTGTGTATGCCTGAACTGTGTCTGAGGCATTTGCCGCTGCGAGGCGTTGAGAAACATTTTTCGTGCGTGATTGATACCGCCATGCTGTCTATGTATAATACACGAGACGGGACCGGGGACCAGAAAGGCTCGAAACAAAACACACTCGCTACATGTCGCACACAGAGCGCGGCGAAGCCGCGATGTGTCCGCTTTGACGCCCTCGAAGGCCGTGGACGACTTTGCGCGAACGATACACGTCCCCGTCTCATCGGTGCCCACTGCCCACTCACATTTCCCTCTTCCTGATAGTCTGCGGCACAAACACAAAACGCAGCACGAGACCAGCCGGGAACGGTCGGGCGCGTCAGGGAGCGTCTTCCGGACGTCGTGGAAGCCCCGAGCGGGAACCAACCGCGACCTTCTTGCCGGATACTTAGTGCTTAGTACGGGACTTGGGAATGCCCGCACGAGGCGGAACGGAGCCGCCGAGGGCCTTGCGTGGGGTTTTTCGCTTGCGCCGCGAGGCCGGAAAGGATGGGACGCGTGCGCGTGCGTGCGCGAGTACATCGTGAGCGCGCCGCCGCCGGTGCAGGGCTGCGCGCGCGACCTGCTACGAGCCTACGACGTCGAGGTGCGAAGCTGTTGCGAGCTTGTTGCAGAGATAGAAGTTATAAGCGCAGGCTCGACCGCCCCCCTCTCCCTATGCTTCCCGAGAGCCGAATGCGTGAGGAAGGCGGGCGGGATGCGGGAGGCGGGAGGGGATGGAGATGGAGATGGAAATTGAGTGAGGGTGGCTGGTATCGGAGGGGTGCGGATGTCAGAGCGCTGCGCGCGGCTGGACCGAGACGGGACGGGGCATGGGTCTCGAGCGCGGCGGGCGGCGGACACTGGGCCGGGGGGCTTCACACTGGCTTCACGGGGCGGCCGCAGGTGTGGCCAGGTGTGGCCCCGTGTGAGACTGTATGCGCGGCTGTGCAATCCGGTGTAATCCAGGGTTATAGAGCACGGCACACGGCATAACGCCGTGGGCTGGCGCGGAGCGCGTCGTATCGCGTCGCGTCGCATCGTATCGTGCCGTCGTATCGTGCCGTATCGCGGTCGCGGTCGTATGGCATCGTATGGTACTGTATCGAGCCGCAGGAGCCCAAGGACCGCCAGCGATAGCTCGATAAGTGCCGCACTGCTCGTCGCCCGAAGCTGGAAGTCCGAAGCTGGAAGGCGAAAGCTCGGGCGGGCGGGCGGGCGCAGTGCGGGCGCGATAGGCGCAGATAAGGGCTGCGCTGGGGCATCGATAAGCTGGAGCGAGCGAACAAGTGGAGTGGGGAAGAAGTGGAGTGGGATGATAGGTCAGAGGTGGACCTATGTGGACACACACGAGTCCGGGGTCAGGCCGGGGTGCGAGAGGCCCCGCGGTGCTCGTCGGCGTCTCGCGTGGCGCGGCGCGCGCCGTGGGTGGGTACGGGGTGGGTGCGTAAGGGCGTGTACGTGCGCCGCGGGCGATATCCCGGGGCGGGTGATGGGAGATGAGCAGCGAGGGGCAGCGAGGGGCGCGGTATTTGAGATGGGGGGCGCGTGGCTGCGCCTTGGTCGGCGTTGGCAGTGCGTACGCGTTTGTTTTTGAGTTTTTTTTTGATTTTGATTTTGATTTGGGATTTTAATTTTGGGTGCTGCGTTGGGCGGGATTTGTCGGTGAGGGTGGGTAGGTGGGTGGGTGGATGAGGCTGGCTGGAATACAGGTGGGACTGGGTGGACGACGCGTAGACTCGTCGAGGAAGGACGCCGGGCGCGGGTGCGAACGTGGGCCTTGGACGCGGGGGACGCCTGGGGCCGAGCAGGGGCCGAGGCCGGAAGCGCGCGATCTATCGGGAGTGCTCCGGGTGTCACGCGCCGTCACAGGGCCCGAGGGGGACCGTGACCGAGTCAGCCTCCGCTCTCCCATGTCTTCCCTCCCGTCTTCCTCCTCGTCCTCGTCCTCCTCCTCGTCGTCCTCGTCGTCGCCGTAGACCGCAGATGCTGCTCTCGTCGTCGTCGTCCCCATCGTCCCCGCCCCCGCCCTCGCGCTACGACTTCCTCGCGTCGCACCCGAGCACCTCTCCTCCACCCCACCCGCAGCACACGCACTCCTCGCCGTCCTCCCCGCGCGCCTCGACCCCGCCTACGCCTCCTTCTCCGCCTTCGGGCCCCCCTCCTCATCGACTCCACCGACGGCGACGACGCAGACGCACACCCCCGCGCCGCAGCCCACCGCTCCGTTCTCCAAGACCGCCGCCTTCTTCGCAGCCCCTGTCGCAGCCTCTCCCCCGGTGCCCCCCTCTCTCTCCTCGTCGTCCTCCCCCTCCAAGACCGCCGCCTTCTTCGCTCGCCCCGTGCGTGCCCCCTCTCCGACCCCGCTCTCCAGACGCACCAGCGCCGCGGATAGAGCCCGCGGTGGAGGCGGCAGCGAGTTCGATGCGGGTGCAGCCGCCGCCGCCGAGAACGTGCCGACCAGCACCGCGGCTTCCCTTTCCCACTCCACAACGGCCCCACACTCCCCCCGTCCTCCTCCCCGCCGTCCCCGACGCCCTCGCGCTCCGCCTCCCTCCTCTCCACCTCCGCCTCTGCCTCCGCCTCCACCTCGCCCTCCTCCCCGTCCACGCCCTCCCGCACCCTCTCCTTCTTCTCTTCATACTCCTACTCGTACTCGTTCACGGCGGGCCCCACCCCGCCGCCCTCCCTCCCCTCGCTCTCCCGCGGCAACTCTACCGCCTCGCACCACTCCGCATGCGGCGGCGGCGGCGATGGCGACGGGAGCGGAGGTGGGGGCGGAAGGGGCGGGGGAGGCAGCGCGCGCTCGCGCACGGAAGACTTCTTCGCCCCGCCCGCCGCGCACGCGCCCAAGCCGACCCCGCCCACGAGCCTCCGCTCCGCGTCCGCCTCGTCCTCGTCCTCGTCCTCGCGCTCCCTCTCCCACTCCCTCTCGCTCTCCGAGCGCGCGTCCTCGGCGCACATCGGGGCCCTCTTTGCACCCGCGCACGACGCGCACGAGGTGCACGCGCTTTCGGATGAGGACGGCGCGCGGCGGCACAAGGCGCGCCTCCCGCCCCTGGCGCGCTTGTTCCCCTCGCGGTACGCTTCTATCGCGCCGCGTCGCGCGGGGGGGTTCGAGTTCGACCACCGCGAGCGCGAGCGCGAGCACGGCGACCACAGCGACGACGACGAACGTTACGGCGACGACGGTGATCACGACGACGACGGCGACAACGACGGTCAAGACGAGGCTGGCGCTGGCGCTGGGGCCGTGGCGCCTGTACCGCGACGGCCCCGCCGGACGAGCGCGTTGGAGATCCGCGTGCCCGGCGCGGACGGCGAGTATGGCGCGGACGGATACGGATACGGATACGGCGACGCGGGCGCGGGCGCGGACGGCGAGTATGGCGCGGCGAGCGCGACGCCGACCCCCCAGGCACTGATGAACGTCCCGCGCGAGGCGCACGCGCACGCGGCCGTGCCCGCGGACGTGCTCGATGCCCCCTTGCAGGCGGACGCGGGGGGGTTCGGCGCGGGGAGCGTGGTTCGCGCGGGGGCGGGGAGCGTGTTCCCCGAAGGCTCCGGCGCGCGGACGTACGAGCTCGTGCGCCCGATTGGGACGGGGGCGTTTGGCTGTGTTTGGTTGGGGCGGGAGGTGGGCGGCGCTGACGAGGGTGCGGAGGGGGGGGGGCGGCTGGTGGCTGTGAAGATGATTGCGCGGGAGAGGGAGGGAGAGGGGCATGGGCATGGGCGGGGGCACGGGCACGGGCGGGGGAACCGCGCGAGGGCGAGCTTTTTGAGGGAGGCGGAGGTGCTGAAGGTGCGTCTCCTTCCCTCACGCGCACACACCCACCCACACCAAAAACACTCACGCCAACGCTCACAGCGCCTCTCCGTCCCCGGGCACCCCTCCCTGCCCACGCTGCACGCCGCGCTCGCGCTCCCGACGCACCACGCGCTCGTGCTCGAGCACGTGCCCGGCGGCGAGCTCTTCGACGCCGTCAACGCGGACGCGCAGCACGCGCGCCTCGGCGCGCGCGTGCTCCGCCGCATATGGGCGGAGCTGGTCGGCGGGGTGGGGTGGCTGCACGCGAGGGGCGTCGTGCACCGGGATCTGAAGCTCGAGAGTGGGTCGCGCCGCCTCCTCCCTCCCTCCCGCCCTCTCCCGCGCCGAGTCATCGCCGCTGACGCACACACCGCAGACATCCTCCTCACGACGAACCCGCTCCTCCCGCACGCGCGCGCGCGCGCGCTCCCGCCCGCGGGCGCGCCGCTCGTGAAGCTGACCGACTTTGGGCTCGCGCGCGCGATCGACCCGCGCGACCCGTGGCTGACGACGCGCTGCGGGTCCGAGTCGTACGCCGCGCCGGAGCTGCTGGCCGCCGGGACCCACGGCGCGGGGGTCTGCGGCGCGGGCGCGGCGGAGGGAGAAACGCAGGAGGGGAAGGAGATGGGGAAGGAGAAGGAGGGGGCGGAGACGAGGACGGGGACGGTGGCGCCGCGCCGGGAGGGCACGTACGATGGGCGCGAGACGGACGCGTGGGCGCTTGGGGTGGTGTTGTTTGCGCTGGCGGCGCGGAGGCTGCCGTTCGAGCCGCCTGTGGGTGCGGGCGCGGGTGCGGGCGCGGGGGGGAGGGCGGCGCGGCGGGCGTGGTTGATGCGGATCGCGCGCGGGGAGTATGCGTGGCCGGAGGACGAGGGCGGGGACGGGGACGAGGAGCCGCCGTCGCCGACGGGCGCGGAGAGGGGGCACGCGGACGGCGAGGGCGAGGCCGGAACCCAAGTTGAGGGTGAGAGCGGGGACGAGGCGGAGGAGCGGGTGCGCGGGACGGGGCTGGCGCGGATCGCGGGCGTGCGGCGGCTCGTGGCGCGCCTGCTCGTGCGGGACCCGTGCAAGCGCGCGCGGGTCGGCGAGCTGTGGGACGAGCCGTGGATGCGGGGCGCGACGGGCGAGTGATGGGTCCGCACGGTTCGTCCTGCTCGGGTCTGGGGTGCGTCCGCTCGTCCGCTCGTCCGTCTGTGCATACACGCCGTCGAGGCATATATAACATACGCTCATACATAGATACATAGATACATACGTAGCATATTCATACATACACCGCGCACTCCCGTCCTCCCGTTTTTTCTCTCTCGTCTTCTCGGCTCGGTTTGCGCTACGCTACTTCGACGCGGCGGGGTGTTCCCTGCTGGCGTCGTGCGCTGTTTCTTTCTTACGCCTTTCGTATCGTATCGGTCTCTAGGTCTTTTCTGTTGTTTCCGTCGTTGTTCCTGTTGTTGTTCCTCTCGTCGTTGTTGTTTAATGATTCCGTCGTTGTAGCCGTTTTACCGTAGCCAGTACGTCTCCTCCACGTCGTGTTAGAATAGACTCCGTGTACCCCGTCTACGTCTATCTATTATTTAAAGATGCTAGAACGAGCGCCGGAGGTGGAGTTTGAGCGGAGGTCGAGGGCCGTTCTGCGCGTGGGGGACGTGGATATATTCAATTTATATATATTCATGAGAGACAGAGAGACAGAAGTACGGAGAGACAGGGGCGGGGGGACAAAGGCAGGATAGCAGGTCAAGCGGCGTGCGTGCGCGCATGCGCGCGTGCGCGAGTGCGCGGACGACGTGAGCGGTGCTCGAGCTTCGGAGCGCGAGAGACTGCGGGATGGACGATGGGCGGGGTGCGCTGGAGCGGGAGGAGAGGCGGGGGGCGAAGGGTGTCGTGTCGCGGGCGTGCGCACTGTGGGCGGGCGGGCGGGCGGACCCGAGGCCCTCCTGAGGCTGAGTCGGACGGCGGGCGGCTACATAAGCCGGTGAAGTGGCTGGCTGGCTGGCTGACTGGCTGGATAGCTGGCTGGTTGGAATAATGGCTGACAGGATGGCTGGCTGGCTGGCTGGCGGGTCTGGCGCTGCAGTCTGACGCTGCAAGATGGCTGGCAGACTCTGGCTGATTGGCTAGCAGAGTGGCAGGCGCTGGCTGGCAGACGAACGCACGCACGCACGCACGCACGAACGAACGACGCCTCAGCGCTTGAGCCTTGAGCGCGCCGTCGTCGTCGTCGTCGTCGTCGTCGGCCTCGGCGTCAGTTCGTGGCGGCGTGGCGTGGCGTACGATACGCCACGCCACGCCTCCGAGATCCAGTAAAAAAGCGGATGCGCGTGGATGCGTGCAGTGCGCGGCGCGCGCTCGCGCAGGCCCCGTGCGCCGTCGGGACGTGCGAGGCCTGAGTTGGGAGGAGTTGGGTGGAGTTGGGTGGCGCGGTGGCGCGGTGGCGGCGCAGCGGGCGGCAACGGCGGGCGGTAACCAGGCCATGACAGGCGCTGGCAGGCTGCCCATCAATCTGAGAGCGTGGCGTACCTGTTTGAGGCGGAGGGCCAAGGCGGTCGAGCCGGCGCCTCTTCTGAGTGTCCTCTGATACGGTACGCTCTGATGTGGAAAGTCAGGTCGGCGGTGGGGGGGCCTGGGGAGACTCGAGATACCAGGGCTGGGTGGGATGTGGATGTGGATGTGGGTGCTCGCGCGAGTCGGGGAAACTTTCTGTTCTCCTGCGAGCGGTGCGCGGAGACTGGGAGTGGAACCGGAGTGGAGCAGTGGAATGCAGATGAGCACAGGTCCGTGCCTCACGCTACGTCCAGCGTCATCGAACACAAAAAGCCAACCCGCGCGGTGGCCTGGCAGAGCGACAGCGATGGGCCGCGGATGAGCTCGGTGCCCTTCGGACTCACAGGCGGCATCGTGAAGAGCAATCCACGCTCGCCGTGCGAGGCCGGACGGTGCACGCCACGACGATGGACGAGCAGGATCCGTCTAACCCTGTCTAACCGTCTATCGCGTTGCTTTGTGCGAGAATGCACAGAGGGACAATACAAATTGGAATGTCTGGGTGGAACAGTCAGCACCGGGGACGCGGTCGAGGCGTCCGCTTCAGATCCATTTCGTTTTCCATCTTATTATCGTCTCCCCCCCCTCTCTTTTTTCTTCGTCCCTTCGTCCCTCCCTCCCTCCCTCGCCGTCGTCGCCCACGACGCTCCTAGCCTCCTCTACACCGCGCCCGGCCCCAGCGTGCGTCGGCGGGACTGAAGTTCATTCCACAAGGGACACCCGTCCCACCGGTCTCACCGCAGGCAGGTTCGTCCCGCGCACGTTCGTATCTCCCGCTCTGTGCGCTTGGCTCTTGGGGCTTGTAATAGCTCGTTGCTGATCGCCCTGCGCAGACAAAGCGCAGACAAAGCAGGCCCAGCGCGGTCGCCCTCGCCCTCGCCCTCGATCGCGGCGCACGCCCGCGTTGCAGCGCCACAGGCAAGTGGCCCGCCTCGCTACCAGCCATTATATCTCCCTCCCAGAGCCCTCACGAACGCTGACCGAGAGCCCACAGCCCACAGCGAACAGCACAGAGCGAACGGCGAACATGACCTCTGCCCTCCACCCCGCGCGCGACTTTGGCACCCTCCCGCGCTCCGTGTCCTACACCCACACCCACGCCCATGCCCATCCCCACTCCCACGCCCATGGCCATTCGCACTCGCACTCGCACTCGCAGGGACACAACGCAGCCTCCGCCGCCCTCCCCCTCCTCCCGCGCCGTCTCCCGCCCCACGCCCAATCCGCCTCGGCCCCCGTGTCCCGCCGCGCCTCCCCGGCCCCGACCCCTCCCCTCCCCTCCCCACCCCACGCCGCGCTGAGCACGAAGCCCGCGTCCGCGTCCCCGCCGCCGACGCCCGTCCCGACCGCCGTCGTCGTCCAGCCCCCGACGCCGCCCACTCCTACAGCCACCACGAACACGAGCACAGCACCCACCGCCCCTCCCGCCGCTCCCATTTTCGCGTCTCTCGCGCCTCCACAGCACACACGCGCGCCTCCTCGCCCCAGCGCGGTCCCGGAATCTGGATCTGACACAGGCGCAGCCCCCCGCGCGCAACGCGCGCCGTTCCCGACCTCGCACGCGGACTCGCACGCGGAGCCGCGCCCGCCCGTGGCCACAACGATGGCCACAACGGAAACGACGACGATGACGACGACGACGACAGGGACGGAGCCGCACCAGCAGAAGCTACTGCTGCTCACCCCGGACCCGCCGCGCCCGGCACGTCCCGTGCGTCCCGTGCGCCACTCTGCGCCGACGGGCCTGACGCTCACGCCGATCCACGCGCCCACGCCCGTCCTCGCCTCCACCCCCACGCTCCACCCCGCGTCCGCCTCGCCGGCCTCGCCCGCGTGGTCCCCGTCCCCGTCGGCGTCGTGGTCGGCGTCCATCCCGCGCAAGAAATCCGGCGAGCCGCTCAAGTCCTCGCTCAAGTCCCGCCGCCCGCTCGTCCGCGGCTCGCTCTCCGTGCTCACCGCCCTCTCCACCACCGCCAACACCACCGCCACCACTACCACCAACACGCCGGCGTCCTCGCGCGCCGCCTCCCCCGGCGCCTCCGACACAGGCACGGGCAAGGGCGCGAGCAGCCGCAGCGCGCCGGCGACGCCGGGGCTCGGCGGCGCGCCGAAGAACGTGCACTTCGACGCGCAGCTCGCGCGCGTGCGGCTGTATTTTGCGGGGCAGCGCCCGCTCGCGGTGTCGCGCGGCGGGAGCCCGACGGCGGACGCGGGGAGCGGGACGGAGAGCGAGGGCGTGGGGGGTGGTGGGCGGGACGGGGAGGATGACGAGGACGAGGACGAGGAGGATGAGGAAGAAGGAGAGGGAGAGGGAGAGGTTAGGGTCGAGATGCGGTGGGTTGATGGGCTGGGGCCGAGCGAGGTCATTGGGGACGAGGACGCGCGCGACGTCGTGCTCGAGTCGCTCGAGCTCGACTGCGGCGACCCCGCCAGCGCTGTCCTTCCACCCCACCCGGCGGCTGCGGCGTCGGTGTCGACGGCGCGGCTGAAGCTGGGCGCGGGCCAGCCGGCGGCAGCGACGGTGCGCGGGCTCGC
This sequence comes from Heterobasidion parviporum, assembly GCA_002994785.1. NCBI lineage: Eukaryota > Fungi > Basidiomycota > Agaricomycetes > Russulales > Bondarzewiaceae > Heterobasidion > Heterobasidion parviporum. The sequence goes on along the minus strand of PDUQ01000030.1, from coordinate 118,670 downwards.
GCGCGTGCGCAACGTCGCGTTCGAGAAGTGGGTCGGGGCGCGGTTCACGCTCGACAACTGGCAGACGGTGAGCGAGGTCTCGGCGCGGTACGTCGCGTCCGTGGCCCGGCTTTCATCAGCACACGGAGGGAGGGGGTCCACAGAGGAGAAGGAAGGGGAGGGGGCGCTAGCGTGGGACCGGTTCGCGTTTGCGATTCGCGTGCCGCTGCGCGTCGGGAAGCGCGCGACGACGCCGGCGGGAGGAGCAGGGGCGGAGCCGCGCACGCTGGCGCTCGCGCTGCGGTACCGCGCGGCGGGGCGCGAGATGTGGGATAATAACGGCGGGCGAGACTACACGGTGCAGGTCGCGGCGGCGCGCGAGACGCGGGCGAAGGCGCGCGCGCGCGGAGGGAGGGTGGGGAAGGAAGGCAGGAGTGGCGAGGGGGAGAGGGGGTTTGAGGCGCTGAGGGGGAAGCTGGAGCGTCTTGAAGCGCGGCAATCACAGTCCGCGTCCGCGTCCGAGTCCCCGTCCCCGTCGCACGCTCACGCGCGCAGCCAGAGCCAAGGCCAGAGTCAGGGTCGCTCGCTTGGGCAGGGGCAGACCGTCGGCGGGCTGCTCGCGCGCGGGGCGCCGCGGTACGACTTTGCGGACTCGCTGCGGAGCGCGGGCGTCGGGGTCGGCGCCGGGGTCGGCGGTGCGGGCGCGTGGTCGCCCGCGCGTGCGGCGTCGCCTTTGCCTCCGCTGACGCTGACGCCGACCACGCCGACCACGCCGACGACTGCGAGCCCGGGCGGGCTGCAGGTGCACCAGCGCACGAGCACGTATCCCGCGTCGGCGCCGTCGTCGCGCGGGGGCGCCGCGCAGAGGAGGGGGAGTCGGGGCGCTGCGGTGGGTGCGCAGGTTGATCATGGGGCTGGGGACGGGGCGTGTGGTGTTGCGCGCGACGATGGGCGTGAGCGGGGCCAGGGCCACGGCCACGGCCATGGGGAGAGGCATGCACATGCACATGCACATGCACACGGGCACGGCCCGCGCAGGCGGCCGTTCGCGGGGGACGTGGGGTTCAATTTTGGGTTGGGGGGCGCGGCGGGGCGCGGTGGGCTCGGGATCGAGTTTGGGGCGCCCGGGGCGCAGCAGCAGCAGCAGCAGCAACAGCAGGGGCAGCAGGGGCAGGAGCGCCTGAGCGCACATTGGGCGCCGCCGCGCGCGCGCACGCCGTCGCCGCTGCACACGCCGCTGCACACGCCGACGACGACGGAGTCGGATACGGATACGGAGGCGCAGCGCATCACGCTCGTGCCGCGGCATCCGGTTAACCCTCACCAGCACCCTCACCAGCACCCTCCCGCGCCCCACGCCCACGCCCACACGGTGTCGCCGACGCCGCGCCGCCACACGCGGGGCGGGTACTTTGACGGCGCGGGGATGAGCGGGGTGCGCCGCACGCCGCCTGGCTCGCCGTTCCTGCGGTACAACTCGTTCCCGCCCGCCTCGCCGGCGCCTGCGCTGGCTGCCGCTGCGGAGGCTGGGGGAGAAGAGATGCTGTCGCCGGCCTGGGCGGGGGCGATGGGGAGGCGGAGGGAGATGGTGCGCGCCGGCGAGGAGGATGAAGACGGGGACGGGGACGGGACGATCGGGCGCGCGCAGGGGAGGTTCGTGCGTAGGTTGGGAACGGACTCGCCGGTGCACCATCTGAGCAACTACGACGAGCTCCTGAACCGGTACGTCTTGCCGTTGCGCTTCCCCGCCGAGGGTTGTGAATACTGATCGCGACGCGTGCTTTGATTCGGGGTACAGGTTCTGCTTTTACACGGGCCACTCGAGCCCGGACCCCAATGCGCGCTTCGAGCCGCCCGCGGACCACGTCCCGCGCTCGCACTCGACCTCCAGCATCGACGAGATCCTCGCCGCGCAGTCCCCGCGCGCCGCGAGCGTGCGGTCCCCAGACCTGACGCCGCGCGCGGCGGGTGTCGCGGGCGGCTGGAGCGGGGGGAGCGGGGGGAGCAGCGGGTCGGCGACGCCGCTGGCTACGCTGACGCCGATCCCGGCGCGGACGAGGGCGGGGTTCCGCCAGCTGGGGCAGACGCCGTCGCTCGCCGTCTGAGCGTTTCTCGAAGTTGAAGTTTGGGAGGAGAGAGCGCTCGAGGAGCTCCTCGGGCACTAAAATACACGCTGCGGTCCCTCCTCCGTCTTGGTTTAGCCCCCTTGAGGACTGGATCATTCGGACACGACGCGATGCCACATGCACAGCACAATCTCGCAATGCCACGCGTGACGCGCCCTTTTGACTTATTTTTCAACCTTGTAACAGTATCATCATCGTCGGCGACATCACCACCGCCCACTGCAGCCGCTGAGGATTCGGTGTCTACTATAGCTCGCCGCGGCCTCCTTATCCATCTGTACCATAGCGATCTAGACGCGTCTCGCCCGCAGAGTGGCGGACGCTGGAGCCGGAGGTCTGTGTTCTTGCACGTCTTTTTTCCCCACGTTTCGGAATGGTTACTTTTTCTTCGTTGTAATGGAAGGGGACGCGGAGTCTCGGAATTTATCTTGTTTCGTTCTCTCTATTTTCTTTTTTCGTTATTTCCTCTGGTATTTATCATAATCGTATGGCCACTTCGCATGGACAAACGGATCGGACATCGTCCCTACCCCTTCCCCCACCATCACATTCTATCTCATCTACGAGTACATCACCTTCCTATCCCCACCACGACCATCACCAGCAGACATACACGAGCATGGATATATGCGCTTCGACTCCATTCTACTTTTGCCGTTCTCTGTAATATACACGCGCTCGCATACGCGCGTCTCGGCGCCCCTCGTCTCGCAGAATTTCATCCATTTTTTTTTGTTTCATTTGACACCACGATACAGCGTACGCACAGTACATACTATAGAGCTAGCTGCAATACACGCACACACTCGGGTCACGCTTAAAACTGAAAAGAAGGAAATAAAATGAAGGAGAAGACCCACCACCGTGTCGAGGGCAAGAGTTGATCCATGTGCTGTATGTGATTTCCTCACATAGATCAACTCTTGCCCCCGGCACGAGGGTGGCTGCGATAGGAGCCCGGAGAAGGACGGGAAGTCAGCGTCTGCGAGAATCGAATCGCGGAGGAGGCACTCACGTGGGGGTGCCACCCCCGTGTTGACGACCCCATCTCTTGCGGGATCGTCCACGGCTGTCGAAGGTGGTGCGTCGGAAATGGGTGTCGGTCGAGCTAGGCGCACCTAAGGTTGTTAGCGAGACGTACTTGCCTACACGCGCTGCGGCGTGAGTCCGCTAGAAGAAACGTTCAGATCGCCGAGTGTGATCACAACAACGGGCTCACGACGTTCTTCTTGATGATATTTGATGATATCATATAAGCCAGAGTAAGGCACAGAGGCGTTGATGATCTCGCGACTACAAAAATATTCAAAACGCCGAGCCCAGATCGCAAGAACACCTCACTGGCATATCAGATATTATTGAAGGGGCACTTGATGCTCAAACGTTTGTGTCCGTGGCGGCGTTCTGCACAACACCTTATCAGCCACAGCGAAGGGCGAGGGCAGCTTACTGTCTGAAAGAGGTGGGACTGCAATGTCCAGCACCGAAAGGCCCTAGCCGTGTCGAGTGCCATCGCGCGCGACGACTGGATAGCGCAGTCTTAACAAAATATCATCGACGGCGTGCACGAGCGTCTCAGACATGTGTACATCATATCCCTAGAGAAGACAAGAAGCATAGCGACACAAGCGGCGATCATGCTCACCCAGGCGACTCGGAAAAGAGGATGAAAAGATTCTTTCGGCGGTGTAAGTGGTACTGTCATATGCGTGGTCAATCAATACATAGACGGGACAGTCAGCGGAGAAAAAAAGGGTCATCTGTTCAGGCCCTCCTCCGCCTCTTATGGGAAAATCATGCGCGCATCTTCAAGTGCAGTCTCAACGCGCGGGAGACGCTGGCAGGAGACATACCCGCGGTCAGCATCTGCATCAAGAGCGCGCACAGGGGTGAACTCACAAGGGAACGGTGCCCACATGTTGACGACCCCATCTCTTGCAGGGTCGTCCTGCGCTATTGAAGTCAGCGTGTCGTGGGTGTGCTTGGTGGCCTGTGTGTACGAATGGTTAGAAATGATCAGATGCACCTACCCGGCCCGGACAGTCGCCAGAGGTATGAAGAAAACCACAGCCAGACGACTAGCCCTGACCACGAGGATGACAAAGAGAAGCGAAGAGACTAGAAAGAAGCGAAGAGACTAGAAAGAGAGGGCAAAATGAGAAAGCAAGAGAAGCGCAAGCAACACAGCAGAGACACAAGCATAGAGACCAACATGAAAAGCGGAGCGGCGAGGAAAAAAAACCCTGAGACAACCAAAAAGATAAGCAGCGCGCGGCGGAGACAAGCAGAGCGAAACCGATCCTACGAGCTAGCAGACAAGCAGGACAAGGGCACCAACGAGATGACCAACAAGAGGACGAGCGAGATATCTTACGAAAGAGACAGCATTAAATCGTCAGCCAGAATTTCGGGGCGAGACACAATAGAGGATACACAGATGTTACAGGGGTGTCGCCAGAGTCCTTGCGAAGCATGTCTTCAAATGAACCTTTGCTGCCCAGTAAACTTGCGGGCGTGCTTGAGACGACAATGTCTACGTGAAGAGTATTGAGCTTCAACGATGAAAGGAAGGGCAATCAGACCTGAGAATGACATCAAAGCTGTTTGCTAAGTTAGTCTTCGCCAGAATAGAACAGAGAGGGTAGAACTCACCGATGGTCCATGTCCCCTCGTTGACGACCCCATCTCTTGCAGGGTCGTCCTTCGTTATTGCGGGTGGTGTGTCGTCGAGAGAGTGGCCTGCAGGTTTGAATGATTAGATGCACCTACCCCACCCAGAGAGTCACCAGCGATAGCCGTTCAGGAGAGGAAGAGAAAGACAACCTAAGGGACGAGATCAGGAACGAGACAAGCAACGTAGAGAAGGGCGAGCAAAAACACAGAGCAGCGAGCAAAACAAAAGCAGCGACCGGAATGAGACCCCGGGAGACGAGCAAGAACACCTAAGACGAATCAACAGATAAGCAGAACACAAGAACACAGACAAGCAGAGCCAAGTCAAGCGAGGTGTATTTCAAGAAACATAGCAAGCCTAAGTCGTCGGTCAGAACTTCAGAGAAGGAAAAAGCAAAGGCACACATGCCACAACAGCGTCGCCACGGTCCTTGCGGTTCATGTCGCCAGAAGGTTCCCTGACGCTCAGTACACTTGTCGTGCTTGAGGATCGTGTCTACGTGAGGAGTATTGAGCCTCAATGATGAAAGGAAGAGCGAGCAGACCTGAGAACGTTGTAAGAGAGCTATCGCTGGGTCAACATCTGCCACAATGAAACGGAGAAAGAATCAACTCACAAACGACCCATGCCCCATCGTTGACGACCCCATCTCTTGCAGGGTCGTCCTTTATCCTTGAATTCAGCGCGTGTTGGACGGTGATCGTACGAACTGAAAGAGGAAGAGTCAGAGGCACCTACGCTGTACATAGTCGCTGCCAGAGATAGCCTCAGAATGTCGCCAAAATGAACCAGTGCCACGGAATGATAGCCGGAGAACAAAGCAAAGCAAGAGAGCGAGAGATAAGACAAGGAGAAGGAGGAGAGCAAGAGAGACATCAGAGCAAGAAGCCAGAGGACTAGAGCGCGGAGAAAAAGACACAGCAAGAAGGCGGCAAGCAAGAGGACGAGCAAGAGGACGAGCAACAAAAGCGACACAGAACACAGCAACCAGACGTCAACAAAGACTACAAAGCCACCAACAGACCAAAGCCACAAGTCCCGGAACGGTGTCGCCAAAGCTCTTGAGGCCAGTGTCACCAGAGGATTCAACGCAGCTCAGTAGACTTGCTGTCGTGCTTGAAGGCGATCGTGCCTATTGAGGTTGAGCATCGACAGGGATAGTAACAGTGAGCAAGAAAGGGACATACCTGTGGATTTGATAGCGTCGTGCTTGAGGCGATCGAGCCTATTTACCTGCGGCACACTCAGCTTCCATAACACAAGGAGTAACAATGGTATGAAGGATCCGTACCCCCGTAAAGATGATAGAGCTACGAGAAGAGGAGTGAAATGAGGGAGAAGGGTGGTGGTGGGAAGGGGGAGAGATGGTGGAAAGGTAGAGCGAAAACCTCTGGCCTTTTATCCTGTGGGCACCAAGGTGGCTTTGGCACAATGGGCCACCGGGTGGCGATGACACGCGTAGACTCCGCCGCTGCCTCAAACATTCGCCATACAACGTAACAAACGACACAGCTCTCCCGCCACCTCGCCCATTAAGGAAAGAACATCGGAGCTTTGACGATCAGAATTTGATTGCGCCCGCGTACCCGACAAGCGTGAAAACAAGGCGTTTGAGGCGGTGGCTTTGACTTCTCCGCAGATCCCCGGGTCGTACAAACGGTCACGTGGATGCCGTACCTGCGAAGGGTTTTCGAGCACAAAGGTTATTAGCATCTGAGAAGGCCCCAAAGGAGGGATGGAAAGCGGGTGAAAAGAGGATATGACTTCACTACTTCTGTTCATGTGAATCAAAGTCTTTTAACGCAAGAACAATTGCTCAACAACAATCAAGAGCGCGCTAGAGCGCGCCTGTTCGGTGCATGCAGTGTTAATAGATATGACGCTTTCTCGCGGAACAACCTCCTCACTGAATCGAGGTAGGATTGGTCCTCGGCAGAGACTGGCATGCCGACGAAATCAGTCTTTCATGCTGCAGAAGAGAAAAGCGCACCGAGTCCTTAGTAGGTGATACGATCTTCTGATGAAACGAGCTCTCAAATATTGCAAGTGGTAGCGTCCGAGTAGAAGACGATAACCTCCAATGTCTTCGTCTCGAGAAACAGGATCAACTATGGAACAACAAAAAGACAGATGACTAGTACGGCACGACCAGTACCACAAGACCAATCAGTTGATCGCAAGGCTGTAGGACGTCGTAGAAAGCGTCGCACTTCCTATAAGGCTGTTAATATCAACTGGGCGATCTCAACCTACATCAACACTCACCGATGAAAGGTTCAGTGCCAGCTTGAGCTTGGACCAAGAATTGGGATGACGGGACACCCTGGTTGCTAGTCAAGTACGCTGGAAAGGGGGAGGGGAGGTCAACCAACGCAAGTCAAGGTGAATGATCAGTTCGCATCATACTGAGGAAAGGCTTCAAATCGGCGACAAAGCTAGTGATCTCGCTTGGCGCTACAAATGAGAAGACGGTCCAGGTTGAGACAGTGCCTTTGTAGAGCTTCCATGTGACGCCGTCAACGCTACCGTGGACTGTTAGCGCTAATCCATAGCAATAACGAATTTGAGACTAACGTAGCGGTACCGATTTGAGAGCCTGCAGGTCCGGCACTGGGGATTTGACATAGTATTCATTCGGTGTCAATCGGGAAGCCAGAACAAGCTTACCCGCCACGAGTACTCAACCAGATCATACTACGAGTAGATATTAGCACTGAGTCAATCCCCGCAAAGACAACGCAACTAGTGCTCACATTTCGTAGGTCGAGGACGAAGAAGCACCGCCAGTTCCAGCCGTTTCTGAAAGCCAAAGGTCGTATGAGACATCGGCAACCAAGTTTGTCGATGCAGAGCTGTATGTCCAATGCCATGTTGTCGGGATGGACGAGATGGAAGAGATGGCTTTGCTCAAACCTTGGCGAAGGTCGAGGTTGGCATCTGAATTTTGTCGTCAATATGTATCATAGCAGGACAAACGTTTTGACACAAACAGCTTTTGACCTGTGTGTTGCTGCCGGTCCAACTGTATGTGGTGTGCCAAGTGATTGTGGTCCCGCTCGTCGCCGTCACCTGGGAAGTCTGCGAGCCTGATCATACATGTAATATTAGAAGAAAATGTGCATATTTCTAGAGACAGCTTGCCGCTTGTTGCTGCCGATTCGCCCCAAAGGTTATTCTCCAATGTATACACCCTGATTATGTGGTCAGATCGAGGTCGCTAGTTCGACCAATTCTACTCAACCCGCCAGCCTATTAACACCGACGTTCAATATAATTCTAAAAAAGGGCTGTATGTTCCGCACCTCTGTTTCAGTGTCCCATTGCCCAGACAAAACTGAACCTCGTTTGTTCAGCCCTTGCGTCTCAACGACAGGTGCTGCCAAAGTAGAGGCGATGTTGAGAGTGAACAAAATGAGCGCGAACGTCTTGAAGAAAGTCATTTCGACGATGAACACTCTATCTGGGATTTGGCAGCCTTTTATAGCACCAAAACGATTCCGTCCCGCTGTTTGACGGGCCGACGGGAGAATGCTGCAAAATCAGCTGGCCGGTCCAAGGCAGATGGCGTGATGCTCTGCGGACGAGAGGTTGCCTACAATACTGTAAAGCGTTTCATGCTTCCCACAGCATTCGGCTCATCATCGTGTAAATGATGCCTGACGTGAATATCATACCACATGCATCGGACGTATTCAGCTGACGCATTCATCCGAGGTTGAAGCTATTTGGACGGCATTTTTGTCAACAGTTGCGGAGAAAGGTGTCGCTGGAATATGTTTGAGTGTGTCAAGACGAAAGAAGGCCAATTGAAGACATACGTGGGTTCCATCAGCGGTCCGCCTGCGTGATGGTACTCCTCTGAGTTTTGGGGTTACAGATGTGATGTGGCGAAAGAGAATACGACAAGGAGATGGCGGACAGGATAAGACAAGCAATGTTCTAGTAGTATCACAATGACAACGATAATTACATATCGACAGCAGAGTGAAAAAGACACTGTATCATTCAATCAACCTGAGCACCATGAGCGTTCCAAGTCATAGAGAAAGCAAAGACACCTTACATTGTCCATGAGATGCCAACTATAGTCCTACACCACTACGCTCCAATACCTTTCCATCCAGCATCCCGGGTATCAAGTATCAAGAAGTCATACCATATAACTGCCAATGGAACTGTTGCAAGATGCCATAACGAGTGAGCGTCGACGACACGATACCAAGGCGCAAAATCAAACAACTCGAGACAAGTTGCTGCCGTGGTGAGGATCACCGCCTTCGCGGCGGTCGTAGCGTACGCGGGACGGTAAGACTTGGGCTTGGACGCAAATCGACGGAATAGTGAATATGACGACGGAAGTGCGAATGTGAGCCAAAGAAGGTTATGGCTCAGGCCTAGGACGAGGTTGAATATGATGTTGTAGGTATAATCAAACCGAGGGAGGCTCAGGAGATATGATACGTGTCCGAGGTATATGAAAGCACAAGCAGCAGACCAAAAATAATAGAGCTTTTGTCTCTGAACAGCGTCGAAAGTCGAGGAGGAGAAAGGTCGATTTCGAGGGTCGATGGGGTATAAATGGAACAGTCGAATCACGGAGAAGTAGAGGGAATACAGGATTGTCAAGGCTGCAGAGAAGTAATCCAGCTTCTCAGTAAGCGACACATCTAAGAGTTAGCAATAGTCAGTCTCGAACAAGCTGTGAATGAGACCTTACTAGATAGCTAACCTCGGGTGTGGAGGACTGCAGACCATATCCAGGCGTTGCTGCTCACGTACGACCACCGGATATAATATTTCTTCATCGGATGGCCATCTGGTACATCCCTCTGGACCTCAGCTCGCCCCCATACGTGTAACAAGAGGTTCATAAGGGAAAAGAGCACCGACGCAGGCTCCTGCATTCCTAAGAAGCGCCAGAATGGCCATTTCCCGTAGTATTGCTGCACTGGTACGCCGGTTTCGATGGCAAAGTCAGTAATGGTGTGCATACACTGGTATTTGCATTGGTCGGCGCATGTCCAGTGTGTGAGCGCATCGAGGAAAGAGATGGTGGGGTCGACATCAGACGCGCAGGTCTGAGATTCGCATCGTGTAGCACACCGTTGAAAATCATTTGCACGATCTCCCGAGGATGCTAGAGCGGGATGGGAGAGCAGAACTAGTGCAGCGAGACTGAGAAACAGCTGAGAACGCATGCGACAACAAGACCTTGGGAGGCAAGGAGAAGGTGCTGGGTTTTGATGAGTTTTGATGATATTTCTATATATTGCAGCGTTGGCGATGGCTGGCGACTGGAGACCCAGAGCGTGAGAAGAGCTTACTAACCGTTGTGGCAGGCACACAACCAGAGCTTGTACGGCGACCCACAAGAGCCCACAATCCTCAATCTCTCCCTAAAAAATGTAAGCAAGATTCACGATCGAGAGTGAACATTGACGAATCGACGTACTTTAGACACTGATTAGTAGAAATCCTCCGGCATCTGCCAGTCTTGTTCTCAGGAACTTTCACATAAGGGTATGCGATTGTCATTTCTTACGCCGCTGCAGTGATGTAACACAGCACATTCAAGAAGAAAGCACCTCAACACTGGCGGCCATGGTCCGCAAGTTCGAATCCTACACGTTTTCATCCGCAAAATTCTTCGACGACCGCGGCGAGAGTGGATACGCACAACCCATTACGGAACGCGTCAATGTATGTCATGAGCATCTGGTTCTCTAAGAGGCATCTAGAATGCATTTGAAGCCTCATTCCCGTCCAATAGTATCTTATTACTTCCCGAAAGGTGTTGGTGAACACCACTATGGAGTAAGCGCTTTGACAAGCCAGTGATGTCTATGCTGAAGACATTTGTAGGAACGGCATCCCATGAAACCTCACAGATTATCCTTGACAAATGCGTTGGTAATGGGATACGGCCTCGACAAGCAGATCCATAATATATATAATCCTCGTCGGGCTACACGAGCAGAGCTGGAAGCCTATCATGACCCAGAATACATTGACTTCCTCTCCAAGTAAGTTCCGATTCTTTCAATGAGTATGTTTATTCGATAGCGACCCCTTATCTTTATATTAGAGTTACTCCTGGAAATCAGGACAACATGAAACATCTCATTGATACCTTCAACTGCGTAGAAGACTGTCCAGTTTTTGCTGATATGTACGACTTTTCCATGATGTACGCCGGCGGTTCACTAGCAGGTGCACGGAAGCTCTGTGCTGGTACGACTGACATTGCGATCAACTGGTCTGGTGGATTGCATCACGCCAAACGCGGGGAGGCCAGCGGCTTCTGCTATGTCAACGACATCGTTCTTGCTATACTTGAACTGCTCAAGTGACGTCTCGTTACTTGTCTTCGCAAAACTTACCCATACTAACTCGAAACGCTATGTCTAGATATCATCCACGGGTTCTGTATATCGACATCGACATTCACCATGGCGACGGCGTGGAGCTCGCCTTCTATCACACCAACCGTGTAATGACAGTCTCCTTCCACAAATATACTGGCGACTTCTTTCCGGGGACGGGAAAATTGGATGACAATGGCGCGGGCCTAGGCAAACACTTCTGCTTGAACGTCCCTCTGCAGGATGGCATCGACGATGATATGTATTTGACTGTCTTCAAAACAGTCATAGGCGACACCGTAACAGCCTTCCAGCCAACCAGTATCGTTCTCCAATGTGGAGCAGATTCGCTCGGACTTGATCGCCTTGGAGCGTTCAATCTCTCCATTGCTGCCCACGGCGAGTGCGTGAACTTCGTGCGCAAATTCAACGTGCCACTACTGGTGGTGGGCGGAGGCGGATACACGGTGAAGAACGTCAGTCGATGTTGGACTTACGAGACTGCTGTCCTCGTCGGCGCGGAGATTTCAGATGACCTTCCCGCTACTGTCTATGACTCGTTTTTCCAAGATTCAGGTTGGAAACTCCACCCCCCTCTAACAGGGAAGGTAGAGAACCAAAACTCCTCTGCATCTCTTCAGCGTATCACGATCAGCATTCGGGACAAGCTACGGTACTTGAAAGGCGCACCCAGTGTGGCTATGCGCGAAATTCCGCCGGGGCTAGAGGAATGGCTCGCGGAGGAGACGAAGACGCCAGACGAGCGGGACGAAGAACGCGGAACAGCGCTCGCCGGCGAGCGGAGGGAAGAGCGAACTATGGACAGGAACGAGTTCTTCGCCGGAGAGAATGACGTAGACCAAGACGACGTTGTCCCGATAGTCAAAGCAAGGAGTGCGGCTCGAAGAGCGAGGGGCAAGACAAGAGGAAAGGGACGGGGGAGGACAAGAACCACAGCGCCGGGACCCAGCTCATTACGGGAAGAAATTGAGGGCGAAGAAGAGGAGGTGTCGACACCTGCACGGAGGAGGGGCCGAGGGCGGGGCCGGGGTAGGGGTCGCGGAAAGACGCTTGACAAGGATCGAGACAAAGACGTTGAAAGAGACAAAGATCAAGAAAGCATAAACATGGAGACGTCGACAAATCCCGATCCCGATCCGCCGACCCCAATGGATATGGACATCGATATATGATACCTGAACTTCCAGCCAATTGACAGCCACTGTTGTATCCTAATCAACTTGATATAACCGACGTTTCAGTACCCAGCAAAATCGAACTCGAAGTCTGCGACTCAGAATCAGTGACGTATCAATTGCCTCGGGTGGTGCTCCAAAATCAAGCCTTCTCAAGCCTCAGGTCTACTCCCAGAGGTCAAGTTCACCCTCGAGCCTCGGTAGGCTTCGGGGAGCCGCAATTTTTCCTCGATATCTCATGATCTCATCGACCTTCCTCCATACTGTTTCATACTGAAAGATGGGTGACGACCATAAATACAATCACGTAATTCGTCATGACCAATGGTAAGAAGTTAGCTCGGATAGATCAACCCAGCCAATGCACATCTTTTGTTCAACTCATCACACCACATGGGTGCGTCGAATCAAGACAGCGGCCGCATATCTCCCGCGACTTCGAAGTCGTAGGCGGTCAGAAGACGCCGATTAGCGGTCCGTTATAAGTGCTATGGCTCGATTCCCTCGATACCCAATCTTTTTCATTCTCAACGTTCACGGCTGCTTGTCTCAGTATCGTCAACGCCTTGCTTACTATCATTGACGATGATGCGGGGTGTGGCAAGCCTCGTCACCCTACTATCTCTTTCACTCCTTTCAGACGGATACCAGTGGCTAGATCCTGTCTATGATGCTCTCGAAGATTTGTACACGGTGAACAGTGGACTGGGCTCCAGCAATTTCATTGCAGGGGTTTCACCGTGTAGTTTTGCTCCGGCTAATACCAAGACTACTGGCAGGCAAGCTGCTGCTGAGTGGGTTCGCACGTGAGTACCACTATACTCCCGATGAAGTTAAAGATTTGAATCAAGGAACGCGGCCTATAGTGCGTACCATGATATGGCTACGGCAGATGTCGAAGCTGGTATTGGGGGAATTGATTCCTCTATCACTTTCGAAACCGATCGTGCAGAAAATGTCGGCGGTGCTTTCAATGCCAGCTTTAATTTCTTTGTCGGTTTCCAGAACAACCGTGTGTCCAGTAAGTTTGACTTTTTTTTCCACGCGTAACCTGTCACTGAACGCTGCTCATTGATCGAACTCTTAGTGTCTGACCTTATCGCGCTTGGAACTGTCTATGCTGTCCGTGCATGCTCTGGGCCTTCGATCCCTTACCGTGCTGGCCGCATCGATGCCACAGGGCCTGGTTCTAAGGGTGTCCCTGAACCCCAAGGAGATCTTGCAACGCATACTGCCTCGTTCGCGAAACAGGGCTTTAATGTAAGCGAGATGATTGGTCTCGTGGCCTGCGGACACACTCTAGGCGGTGTCCACGAGCAAGATTTCCCTGCAATTGTGCAGGGAGAGACGAATGCAGACAACAACACTAGTGGGATGCAACATTTCGACGACTCTTTCGACTCTTTCGATAATCACATGTGCGGCTTCTCCTCTTCTACCTTCTGCTTATCCAAAAATCCCCTGATATACAATCATTTATTAATAGCGCTGTGCAATGGGTGAACAGTAGTAGTTCTACCAATGCACTTGCAACTGGCTTCAACACTACGACAAACTCGGATGCGCGTATATTTGCTGCCGACGGTAATGCCACTATGCGCGACCTCGCTTCCAACAACCAAGTCTTTCAGGACCGATGCGCCGATCTTCTTGCACGGATGATCAATACCGTCCCGAAAGGTGTTCAATTGACAGATATCGTCACTCCCATTCCCGTCAAGCCTTGGTTCGCTCAATTGAGTATCGACAACAACGGAAAGCTGCAATTTGAAGGCTATATTAGGGTACGTGAGGTAAATTTGCCGTGATTGATGCATTGATGACTGACAGGTTGTGTGTTTGACTATAGATCTTCTCCACAAACAAGTCGCAGTCTTCTAGGAACTACGCCGTCAAGTAAGTTGAGTTGTCTCGCCGAGAGTAGGACCCGCTGGAAGCCTGAAATTTCGCATGTAGCATGACCTGGACGGATCACGATGGTGCAGCCTGTAATGGCTGTAGCGCCACGACAACATTTCCTGGACTCTTCAGCAGCTCGTTCTGGGGCGCGGTCACGTTCTTCCACTTTAACGTTACCATCGATCCGAGTGTTGGATTCTCTGCCTTCAACGTAGAGTACACAAACACTCCCGGGGGACCTCTGATCAAAGCAGATAATGACGGAGGCGGCTTCCCCTTCGACGATGTTGCTGTGTTGCAAAAGTCGGCCAGCTGCATAACTAACGATGGTAACGTCAAAGCTGTCGCTGCGGTACATCTTGTTGCTTAAACAAAGTTTCAACTTTCAACTGATTTGTTTTTCAATTGCCTTGTTAGATCCGCAATGACCAGAAGATAACGTCGGCATATATCATCTACACGTCAGCCGTGAAGCAAGTCGGGTCTATCGCTCGCAAGCTGTCCACGGCCTTCGTCAACATGACCGAAAGCGGCCCTTCCCCATCCAGTCTGTATACCTTATATTCCGCCGAGTTTAACGTTGGCTTAGTAGAAAATGCTTCATTTGATCTTGTCGTCGAGACCGGAGGTAAAACTCACATCACTGACTTCGTTCGCCCCAATGGTTTCAAGAGTTGCTAGATAGTTTTGCTTCATGGACATTATGCCACAGATTCAATATACTTCATACACATTGAAGGCATGAATCATATCATTCAATGGTCCGTCTACCTGTCGCTGGACTTACAAAACCGTAGGGACCTGCCAAGTGATGTGCGGCTGGGCCGCAAGGAAACTAAACCGATCGCAGGAGCAGCAGGGATTTTTGAGTCATGAGATGAACCCATGTCGTCTAGCGTTATCAACGACCCACAGGCTTCTATGGTGGATCGCATATCTAAGGAAGTATCGCCATGACGGAATTTATCCATTGCACAGTCAGGTGAGAAAATAAACCAACACCAGAAGCTACAATCTCAGAGCAACACCGCTCATTTGTCCCCATGTCTGCGTCTCCTCTCCATGAGAAGGAAAGAGACTAGGGGTTGAAATCCGAAATGCTCAAAGGCGAGAAGGTCATAGTCGAGGAGGCGTACTCACTGATGAGAGAATCAAGCGTGTCGAGGACGTCTGACTCAATCTCTATGTAGGGCAGCCGTGACATCCTCAAGACGAAGAGATAGCGTTTGTGTTTGTGGAAAACGGCGACCGGTTTTCCATCTGGTGTATTCTCACGTACGAGCTGAAGATTTTCAGGAATAAATCGTCAGTCTCCACTGGTTGAAGAGATAGCTAGGCGAGGGTCTTGACCTCAAGCTGACGGTTCTTCACTCTCCACACGTACTCTTTTCCATCTTTTCCTTTGAAACGTCCATGCCTGTCACATGCAAAATTAGCAGATGCAACGGGCTGAAAAATAGGAACACACTCACGGGTCCGCATCTCCTTCCCTAACTCTCAAGAATTCCGCTACAGGCCTGAATTCACCGCCATATATCCGCACCGCGACCGGCTTGTCATCTTCATTTTTCAACTCTCCAATCAGGTCGAACTCCCTCATGTTGGGATCCAATTTGTTGATCCGGGTAACGCAGCGCTCCCATTTCGGTGTCACGATCTCATAATATATCACGTCTGAACTGTTGGCAATGACGACGTTGTGCAGGCTCGTGGTGGTAAGCGTTAATTTCTGAGTCGTCATGATATGAAAAGAAATCCAGAAGAGAAAACAGGCTGTAAGGGGGTCAATGGGGCGTAGCTGTCCAATGGGGTTTATAGCACGCACTCGAAAAGTGGCGCAGAGCGTGGTTATATAGATTGCTTTATTTCATTGCGCACCACAGAGCTTGAGAATCGATGTAAAACTCGGGCTAGCGTAGGTGCCATGGGAAGTACCCACGCCAAGGGACGAGTGATGGTGACAGGAGCGAAAAGTCTATCGCCTAGTACATATCTTCCGATAACAAACAATCAACACTAAAGCCGATGAACACGATGGATGCAGCTGATGCAGCAGGGTTCTGACCCTGTCAATTGATTTCATTGGTTGTGGGATGATCGTGAACATCAACGTGTGCGGTGTGAAAGTATTCTGTTATTATCGTTAAGCGGCTGCTGAATCAAGGGCAAGCAGAGGGCTTCAATGAGTTGTAAGAGTGATCCAAGTTTTTTTAGAGAGAGAATGAACGTACTTACGACGATAAGCTTCACCTGGAAACGAAGCCCAACGTAGGAGCAAGATAACACGGTACCTGCCTAATTGACGAATCGACACTCCCACAGTGGCGCTCGTGCCTTACAACAATCGCCATGGTCTATGATTGTGTCTTCTTCATAATTAATGATACAATGCGCGCGCGAGAATACGATGCGATCGGGTAGTTGGGAATGGCGCCCGAGGGCTTCCCACATATCGATATCCACAGTCGAGGAATCAAAACCCGTTCATCCCACCCCCGTCGGCCCACTCGCCGAACAGCAAGCTGATGGATTCGCCATTGTGAGTCCGGCGAATGCTCTCTGAGATCGTTGGACTGATGTCGATAATGAGTAGTTTTGCACATAGATGCTGGTGCTCCTTCTGGGGAACCGTGTTTGTAACCTGTGATCCACATTTAGGAGTGGGAAGAAAGACTGATGACTTAGGGTACATACGACTAGTGTGTCAATAGGAAGGTTTTCGATGACGCTCATACGTGTCTCGGAAAAAACACCTGATAGCCGGTATGTAAATACCAATCACCCGAGTGCACGATAGGCGAAAAAGTACTCGCCGTGTGATACTAGAGCATGCACACTCTTCGCACCGTTCTCCTTCAAGGAGCGAGCCGCCAAGGTGAGCGTGTTCCCAGTGTCGATCATGTCATCCACAAGAATAGCAACCTTTCCCTGCACATCGCCGACGAGAAGTTCCATCTTCTCTGGAGCATCTTCCGATTTGCCGTCCCGTTTTCTATGGAATAAGGCAAATTCGAGGCCGAGCTTGTCCGCCATAGCTGTCACCCTAGATCGCGGGTGTCAGAAGAGTTGTGGAAAAACCCGGCCCGAGCTTGCTCACCTTTTCGCACCGCCGGCGTCTGGACTGACAATGATGGCATCCTTCCAACCCTCTATATTTCGCTTGATATATGCCATCATCAATGGCTCCGAGTACAAGTTGTCAACAGGGAAATCGAAGAAACCCTGTATCTGACTGGCGTGCAAATCCATGGTAATGACATGATCGCATCCGGCTACCGCAAGCATGTTGGCCACGAGCTTCGCTGTGATAGGAGCACGAGAGTGTTCTTTCTTGTCCATCCTCGCATAAGGGTAACAGGGGATGACGGCGGTGATGCGCCGCGCAGAGGCTCCCTTGCAGGCAGATATGAGGATGAGAAGTTCCATAAGGTGGTCGTTGACGTCGCTACAGGCCGACTGGATAATGAAAACATCTTCGTCGCGGACGGACTCAGAGATCTTGACGTTGACCTCGCCGTTGGAGAACTTTTTGACCTCGCAGGGCGTCAGGGGTACATTGAGCCTGGTGGAAAAGCATAGTCTATCGACCGCTCCACTGCACCATAAGAACGCAGCTCACCGCTCGGCCACAGCTTGGGCGAGCTCGGGATGACTGTTTCCTTCAATATGTACCATGAGCATCAGAAAATTGGGAAGCCTGTCAAGTCAAACTCACCCGTAAGGATCCTCACCGAGTTGCCGTGGAGCATAGTGAATAAAATACAGTAGATGGTGTCTATGTGAGGATGCTATATCATTCAGAATATGGGGAGATGGGGGAGTAGGAAAAGAAGAGAAACACGGGACGATATTTTTTCAGCAGACGGAGCCAGACGGGGAAGATCTTGCCTCCTTCCATATTTGGTAGGAGATTAGATCAAAATGTTTCATCAGGGCGCTCTGACAGGGCCGCAAGGCATTCCTCAAGGATATGATGTTTTCCTCAAACACCGACGCAGTTTGTACGTTACAAGGGAGTGTTATACCAACAAGCCAAAACAGGGACCTCATGGCGGTACCCTGATTGTGATGTTCTCAACTACATACTCCGAATCTGCGTATCCCAGCAACTGCGACATATACGAGCTGTACAGGTGAACAGCCAGGGGACTTCGATCAGTATGGAATTTTGGTAAGAAATGGTATACGATGCAACGTACCTGTTCAACCCCTTGACTTTGGTGATCTGTGCCCAGTTATAGTTCGCTAGGCCCCTCCCAACTTCTTCCAACTCCCAGTTCTCACTTTCATCCGGCACTGTACGTTGCTTCTCCGCTATGACTGCGTCGTCTTCCGGCAGAGCATTTGCCGTCGTGAACTCCAACAGATCTATCCCAGATGCAGACCTCGACTGCGGCCCCAAAGACGTCACGAATGCACTGGGCGTATCGTGAGCCATCCCTGCAGCATATGATTCGCGAGCCGCCTCGACGTCTTCGACATTGCCATCCGCTTGCCGTCGTACCATGATTCTCACCGCCTGCCCAGAAGCAAACTCGCCACGTACGCCAAGCACCCCGGCTGCGAGAAGCCTCCCACCAGATTCGCGCTTCGCTAGGACATGATGTGCTCCGGCATCGATAATGACACTACCAGATGGGCTGAGAGTATGGCTTGTCCACGATTTCAGGTCTCGGAGAGGTGACCGGGAAGGAGTGAACATTGTATGAGGTGGCCGTGGTAGTGATGCGAGCTTCGGGCTCAGTTCCGATGAGATTTCAGGGCTAGAGTTCTCATCGCGCGGCGTAGAAGATGAGGATTTGACGGAGTTGTGGAATTCGATGATGGGAAAAATGTTCGATGGGTTTTTGCTCGAGGTGATGATCGTCGTGACACCAGCCGCGGTCGCGATCTCTGCGGCGATGAGTTTTGTTTCCATTCCACCTGTACCGAGACTGGATCCTAGGGTCGCGGTACTCACTACCCGTCAAACAGACCCTTTTGAATTTCAGAAAGAATGTCTCTCCATGAAAACATCGACACACCTTCAGTTCGGATAGAGGATATCGAAGAAACAACTTCAATAAACTTAGCTGACAGATCTTTTCGGGGATTTGCGGTGTAGAGGCCGTCCACGTCGGTCAGTAGGAAGAGATAGTCTGCATGGATCATAGATGATGTTACAGCTGAGAGCGTGTCGTTATCGCCGAATTTAATTTCCTGTGTTACAACAAACGTGCTCAGAAAAGATGGAAACGTTGAAACAATGCTGTACTCACGCTGACTGATACTGTGTCATTTTCGTTGTCGATGGGAACGGCGCCCACCGAGAGAAGTTCCTTGAACGTGTTCACGGCGTTCAGATAACGCGTCCGCTACACGAGCAGCCTCATGAGCTGTCACTCAAAGCTGATAGATATGGAATCCAAACCTCACATCAGATATGTCTCCCCTGGTCAAAAGCACCTGCGCGATCGGTTGTCCAAACTGCCCAAATAAATTATCCCAGAGCGCAATGAGCCTTCCTTGACCAATTGCCGCCAATGCCTGAACGTGAGTATAAGGGTTCTGCCTCGTCCTCTTCCAAATGATCACTCACCTGCTTCCCAGACAGACTTTTTGGTCTGGCGGGCATGTCCATCCGTTGCAAGCCGACACCAATGGCACCTGAGCTCACTAACACGACTTTATGCCCTTGTGCCCGGAGGTGGACCACAACTTCAACCACAGATGAGAGCGTTGAAAGCAGGGGATGATGAGTCTTTTCATGCACGATAGAAGATGTGCCTGCTCTCTCATTCAGTACGATCAATTTGAACGAGTCTGAAAACGCACCAAGCTTAATGACTATGGTTGAAGATGCACCATGGCGAGATCGAGTCGACTTTTGTGCCATTCTGATCTTCTAACGATGTTTTACCGACTGGTGTGCGGTCCTTGGAGGGAATCAACTTAGAGACACTGCACTTAAGGCAGCTTGAGGAAGTGAAGGAAGTGATAATACGGACAAGCATGCATGACTCGTGGTTATGTCCTGGATTGTTTCCTTTTATGGACACGTACGAGTACATAAAGCAGAGTGAATTACCTATCCCGTAATCGTCACAGAAACAGCCGGTCTCCTAGGACTGCGTAGCGCAGACATAGCTGCGCAGAGGTTATAGCAATGCATATAGGTGTGATGATACCAAGATGTCTCGCGGTAGAACCAACCTGACTTCTCGTACAATACAGACTCGTTGAAGAAGATAAAGGCTAAAGGCCGTCTCCAAAGACGTGCATCGATCTCACAAAGACAAAGAATCAGCCCACCGGCGCCTTGGCCGCCTCTTTCTCTTTCTGCAAGATGCTCTCTATGTGTGAACCTATTTTCTTCCGGTCGCTGAGAGGGACAGGTTCCGCAGTGGATGAATACCCAAGTTCTGTAAGACAAAAGTGAATTCGGCGATACCTGGGAGTAAAAAATTTGTACTTACTGAGACTGGGGTACTGCAGAGGTACATTGTCACTTTTGATCGGAAGCGTAGAAAGATCGAGGGGGAAAGATGGGCCAATCCATGCTTTGCGTGTGTCATGGTCTCTGCGGATCCTGTATTCAAAAACAAGGTACATCACCAAACAAATGCGCTCACTTTCTCTGGAAAAATACGTGCCGATGTCAAGACAGACGTCAAGGGACGAAAACAATAGCCAATATCAAACGACCAACCTCGTCACGCGTCAAAGGATGCACCAGAATACTGCAGTTGGGGCAATAGATTGAGGTATTGACATTGTTTGGCACCGAACATCAGGCTCACCTGAGCTCACCGCGATTGATACATAAATACGAAAATACTGAGGCAAACGATTCGGAGGGACACCAGATTTCATAAGAGCCTTCGAAATAAGTAGCAAATGTTTAAACCTGTGGGCGATAGGCAACCCCTCCCTAGATAGGCTCACCAACAGGGTGTGGCCCAATAGGTGCCGTGTTGACTCTAAAAAGCGGCACAGCAACAAAAGCACCGTCGCGGCGCAGTCGAAGAACTGCATCGCGAAGCTCAAGGGCAGATTGGTGTTCGTCGGCGTTGTTCTGGTGGAAGTAGATGTCTGTAAATATTCAAGGCCAAGTAGCGCTTTTGTCAAGTCCTGCTTCGTTAAAGGTTTAACTCATGATGGACGTACGGAAATGCCATTCCCTAGAATAATGCAAGGGGGCGGGCAGGTCAGGTCAGATCAATCCTGTCCGGTCACCAAGACGATATACAGACTTGATCTCAGTGTCTAACACTTCTTGAAGATCAGTTGGAGGAGCCATTGTCAGAAGATGATTGAAGGAAAAGAGCGGGTCTGGCAAGAACGTGGAAAAAAGAAAAGGGAACTCACTTAGTCATACACACATCGCAAGCTCGTCAAGGGATGGCGTTTGGACGAGTGCATGATCAAAAGAGACACGTGGTAGATCGTTCTCTCCACAAGGACAGACCCATTCGGGAACAGCAAGATATACATGCGGTATCTATGCTATCTCCTGCTATCTCCCACAGAATAATCCAGAACATCATCTCGACGGAAGGCATGCGGCGGTGATCCGCTTGCAGTTCGATATGCTGAGAGATGGGTACCTTAACCTTGGCTTAGGGTTTGTCGCATGCAATGGGTTTGACGTCGACTCGATACGATTGAGAGATTCAGGTCAGCAGTCTGTACACAACAGCGAGCAGGATTGAGAACAACAACACGAGGAAGGATGTGAAAGTCCTCAGAGAGTATGATGAAATGGGTCCCATCGCAGCGGCTTCCTGCAGCTTGTCATCCAAGGTCTTCGCCATAGCATCCATCCCGAACAATTCTCTCGCCCTGATCTTCGCTCTCTCTCCCAGTTCTGTCCTCTCTGCATCAGAAAGCGCCATGATCTCCATTAGTGCAGATGCCCATTGATCCGCATCCGGAGGACGCAGCCAACCTGTCCTGGCCTGCTCCGGGACTTCCAACACACTCTCTATCGGTCCACCGGTATTGCAGGCAAGCACAGGTAAACCGCAAGCCATGGCTTCTACCGGCCCGATACCGAAGTGTTCGTTCGTGGGCGTGTACAACAGTGCTCGCGTAGACCGCGCGTTGAGGAGCGCCGAGCGCTGTGCTGTGGTGAAGTTCAAGAGGAGGAGGATGTCGGGATTATTTGCCGTGCAGTTGAATGGAGGGATGCTGGTTGGAGAGGAAGAAGGTGAGATGATGTTGTAAGTGAGAGAGTGCAGCTTGGCAAGATCCAAAAGAGAGACAAGCGTCATCATATTATTCTCAAGCCGAGGGTCATATCCGCCTGTAAAGCTTTGAGATCAATCTGTACATAAACCTGAAAACTTACCTGCGATCACAAGGCGGAGATTGTCTACATGGTCTGACAGCTTATTTCCAGCTAGGCGTTTCCGCAATAAAAAAAATGACTGTATTGCCAAAGCCACGTTTTTCTTTTTCTCAAAGCGGTTCAGAGACAAGAGCGTTGGCCGTTCACTGTAAGAAATTCATTACGATGTCTTCGAGATAAATATGGGAAAATACGTGCGATGTCAGTTGTTCAATATCGTGGTCACTGGCGCCTGGTTTGCTTTCATATGCTGAAAGATTAATTCCTGGGTATACAACATATGGGTCTTGCGCGATAGAGGGAAAGTATGACTTGAAGACATGGGAAGTGAATCTTGAGTTGGCAAGTATAACATCCGCTTGTCCTTCCGTCATTTATACAATGATAAATGGATTGTTTGAGTGCATGACGGGTTGTGGACATACGAGTAGTGACTTCTTCTAGCCAATCCACTGGGAGACGATAGACCCTCTTCAACCATCCGCCTCGCATGTGCATCTTGCCCTCCACAAACTCACCATTCGCAAGTAACTTGTCTGGAAAATGACAATAAAACACGACACGGCGGCCTGCAAGCAGTCGGAGAAATGGAACACATGTTGATAGCTGGTCGACAAAGTATACGTCGTACTGTGGTGAATCAGAGCGCAGGAGGTATCGCGTGAGATGCAGTTGCCGAGCGTGGGCAAGCAGAATATGGAGTTTGCCCTTGACGGAGCGAGGGAAGGGAGAGACAATGTGATGCACTCGAAGTGTGCCGTCGCGCGTCTCGTCAAAGCAGTGACTTGGGTCGTGATGAGATGTGAAGATATCGACTGAGTGGCCGAGTTTCTGGAGACCAAGTGCTGCATCGACTACCAGCCGCTCCGCACCACCTGCCAATGTTACAGAGTTTTAGTTTATGATATAGGGAAGGCTGATGTGCGAACCAATGCCCAGATCTGGATGTATAAATGCGATCCGTAAAGAAGACGGTCGAGGTGCCATTGCTGAGAAACGCGTTGGATGAGGTTGGTTAAATTGCGGGCTAAATGAAGGAGTGTCGGAGTTCTTTGCAGGTGGTTGACTTCAATGAGTCGTGATGTGAAGAAGAGAACCTGAGAGTTGAATCGAATGGCGAAGGTCAATGAAGCTAATGAAGGCCCAGCTTCAGGTAAGGTGCATGGCGTTTGTGCGGAGTGTTAGGATGGAATAGGCTCAGTGCTGGTCAGTGTGATCACTTTCGGAGCTTGAATCGCACGACGACTCTATCCTCCCGATCTCATCTGGAGAGCAGGGCTCGAGAATTCCACTAGCGATGTCAATGAAGCTGAAGGCTACAGATCTTGTTTGCTAAAACATGTCAAAAGGACTAACTAAAACAATTCGGAGAACAATGAACCGATTCCGTAATATGGTGGTATCTCGAAACAAATCCACGAACTTACAACAACAGACCTACACTGGCATGGCTGGATCGGACTTGCCAAAAATCTTGACATTCTCCTATGATGCTCTCGCTGCACTTCTTGACCTCGACCGCCTTCTCTCTCTGCGCGTTGCTTCCACCTCCTCTTCTGTGCTTGGCGCCCTGGGTATACAATGCAACTCAAACACACACGGCAAGACTTCCCCGCAGTGTTCCCGCACGAAAGCGTCGTTCCGATCGATGCCCCCAAACATCGTCGACATCCCTAACCAGTCTAGTCTTCGCAGACCATCTCCCAAACGTCCGCCTGGCACGCCATCCGCGGTCGACCGGTTGAAATGATACGCTGTCTTGAGCGCGTTCTGCTGGTCTACAGGTTGACTATTGTATTCCGAGCTACGGAGCTGTCTGTGGAGATAGCGACTCAGCTGGTCGATGATGTCCCCACAAGTGACACCGATCGCCGGATTGGAGGCTGGTATGTCGATGATCCACGGAAGGACACGAGAAACAAGACGCAATTCCGTCACCCGCGGGAAAGTGGCCGGCTCTTGACGACCGCCCGACCAAGAACGGTCGGCGGGCTCATCTGAGCGCTGACACTGAGTGGGAGAAAAGAGCATATTCCATCTCAAGTGCGCCCGGCTCCCTTCCTCGTCCAACAGCGGCTTCAGCAAGGGATTCATGTGGATATCGGCCTTGACGTATTTGATGAGCATTGGCTTCAGGACAGGGCCATCTGGGCACGATGGTGGTTCATCACAGATCTCTACCAACAAGATAATAAGACAGACGAACAGTGTGGTCCTGCAGCAAACCGATCTATCTTATCTGCCCTATCGCGCGTTCTGGGAGGCATCTGTGCCCGTTGGGGGGGAGGTTGGCCCCATCCCGGCGGTGGTCCACCAGGATATCCTCCTGGTGGTCCACCGGGGTATCCTCCTGGTGGTCCACCGGGGTATACCCCTGGCGGCCCGCCGGGATATCCTGCTTGGGGACCGCCAGGGTATCCTGCTGGAGGTCCACCGGGATACCCGTTCCACCCATTATGCTGCGGTGGTGGCGGATACGGCTGACTATACTGCGGCGCGGGTGTATACATTCCTGGTGGTGGACCAGGTGGTGGACCCGCCGGCCATGGTCCAGGTGGAGCATATTGCTGGGGATATGCGCCAGGGTGAGGGGCGTATGAAGGGTACCCGCCGTAAGCCGGCTGTACAGGTGGAGGGGGAGCTGGCCATGGAGATGTTGGCGGCATCGATGCGGGTGTGGGAGGCCAAGGTGAAGGGAAGCCAGTCCAGTCGGACGAAAAGCCCTGTTGGGACCCTTGACCTGGAGAAGGTCCTGGTGGTAGGCGAGCGTTATCAGGGAGATTAATGGGGGGCATATGATACGATCCCGGTACGGGTTGGATGAATTGAGTACCTGGGTAGGGAGAGAGGTAAGCGTTGGGTGACTGCTGATTATACTGGGACGCGTTTTGCTGGGGGGCATTTTGCGGAGGCGACCAAGGGGGTACGACCGGGGGCCGTATTGGTGAGTTACGCCTAGAAGAATGCAGTTCGGGATGTGGGGGAATGAACGGAGTCACTGGTTCAGAGTTTGACATGGTAGACTTTGACGATATATCATGGAGCACATCCACGTCCACGTCAAGTGTGGGAAAGGAGATATACAGAGATCAGCACATGGACTGAGCTGAGAGAAAAAAGAGACATACACGATCTGGGAAGGGAATACAGGGTTCGAGTCAGATTCTCAGGATGGTGACTCGAATTTGTCTCTCTGGAAGGCAGTCAGATAGCTTGACCCTCTCGAGGATAGCAAGATGACCTTAGCTGCACGATGATAAAGCAGGTTCCAAGTGAACGTTCAAAGGGCGAGTTTTAACCAAATGGGAAGGAAGGGGGTCCAAACAATATATTGAACGATCAGCTATCAGGCCTCAGGGTTTAGGGTTAAGATGGCCTGCCTATTTACAAGCGCCCGATTGAAGAACGAGAGACGAAGGAAGTATAGAGGAAAAATAATTCACGACGAATGGCGCTCGTTGTCGACACTACAGTGAAAGTGCAAGGATGATCGGAGGAGGCGAGGTCGTCGAAACACGTGTACGAGTCATGTGTCAATTCAAGTCAATCATGTGCTTCGTGTTTTCAGGCGCGTTTTATGCAGCCGTGCTTGCATGGCCGTTGACATGGCCTAGTCATGGCCTCCGGTTGTCGCTTAGACTCATTCCATTCGAGTACATATCTCTCTCAGATCGCAGAGATTGTTCGGCTCCCGTCTGGGTCGACTGAGATAGGTCAGTTGGAAATCCATTCATAGCGCATGCGGTGGTAGATGATGTATCCGAAACATACACATAAAAAGGGACAGAGAAGAAGAGAAAAATACAAAAATAGCGATACCTCCGTAATATAAACCACACAGCCCTTCACCAAGCCCCCATCCTCAACAAAAATATATTTGGCGCCGAGAAACCGAGACGCCCGTGGATGTAGTTATCATCCTTAACCATGCTTTCGAAGCTGACTTTGTCCCGAAGCCAATCTAGGCAGCCCAATTCAGGAAAACAAAGACGGAAAAGCACCGAGGGAACCACTCACCGACTCGCCTCACCCGACTGGCAGCAGGGGTGTAGAACCCTGTCCACGGTGTACCGCCCCCCTGATTGGTCTGCGCAGCGCGCTTGATCACGTCTTGGATCCGTTGGGGGCAGCTCCCGATCTCTGCCTCTGTGACCGGATTGTCTGAGTATCTGCACGCGCGGGATCACCTCAGCGCCGTGTTCATGTCACTGCAGGGATTGTGGACGTACTCTCTCCATAAAGTGCCAAATACGTCTCCAAGAGTCACACCCTCGGGGTTCTTCACTACTGTGCACCAAGGGGAATGGTCTGTGATGATAACCAGTTCTTGCACGCGAGGCAACGTTGCCGGCTCGTTAGCCTGGGTCAAAGGGAGGTTGTGCTCGGCGTCGTTCGGATTGTATCCCCCGGGTTGTCCTGTCACAGAGTCATGAAGTGCAGAGTTCCCGAGAACGAGGATGGAGCTCACCGTCGAGAAGGTTGAATATCAGTGTGAACGAAGGGTGCTGTCGCGTCAAGATAGGATGAAGTTGAATCTCCTTGCACAGAATATACAAGTCCGTCTGGGACAGGACAGGACCATCTGGGATGAGTCGAACGATACAAACTCAGTACTCGCAAGCGAGGAACGAGTAGGAGAAGCGCTCACACGCAGGTCCCGCCGCCCATTTGTCCAAAGTGTGCACTTGAGCCATACTATACGTCCGGGCTCGGCGCACAAGGTGAGAGAGAGGAAAAAAAGATTCGAGCGACTTAAATCGCTCTGCTCTATATACACAGGCTATGCAGCAGTGTGCACCGAGTCAAGGATGAGGTCACCTTCCATACGAACATTTTCTGCCTCGAGGCGACTTACAAGAAGATCGGATAGATCGGGATGGGCAGCGATGCGATCATGCGACCCCGTGAGAAACCCCTGAGTCATGATTACAGGGAGATTAGATTAGATCCGTAGCGCATCTCTTCCTTCCTCTCAGCCCTCATCTCGTCCTTCATTATTTCCCGTGGTCGCGATCTACATCGATATGGCACCAAAAGGTGGAAACGCGAAAAAGGAGGGCGGTCGGGCGAAGAAGGCAGAAAACGAGGCGAAGAAACAGGGCGCGGCAGCGGCAGCGGCGGTACGTTTGGCCTCCCACAAACCCAAATATCACAGCCACGCACGCACACGTTCATGGCCACTCACTCCACCCCAGGAACGCACAGAGGCATCAAAGTGGTCCGCAGGCGGCAAGGAATCCAGCAGCAGCAAGGAAGAGAAGGAAGAGAAACGGCGTGCCGAACTGGCGCGCAAGGCCGAAAACGCGCGGCTGCTCGCTGAGGAGGAGGCTGCCGCGCCAAAAAAGAAGGTCGCGCCGAAAGCGGGCGCGAAGAAGGCTGCCGCGCCCAAGCCGAAACCAGCGGGTCCGGGAGCCATTGCTGCTGGAGGTGGACTGGTTGACGATGACTCGAAAGAGATCGTCGGCAAGGACGAACCCATCGAAAGCTATACCGCGACCGGAATCGATAACGCTTTGGACTTGCTGGATGTCGTCACTGCTAAAATGGACAAAGCCAGTGTTGGAAGCAAAGCTGCCGGGATCGAGAGACATCCTGAGGTATGTCGCGTGCAGTATACGGCGTGGCGTCAACTGATGATTTCATCCCTTCGCGGTAATATAGCGGAGGTTCAAGGTATGTATAATTGGAGTGTTGCGTTCTCATGCCTTCAGAGCTCACGTTTTAATATCAGGCGGCATACGAAGCCTACCAAGAGCGGGAGCTTCCCAATCTCAGAGTCGAGGTGCGTATCTCCCTCCGATATTTTCTATGAACAAATAAGTAACACTGTCCTCTCATAGCACCCCGGGTTGCGGCTGCAACAATACAAGGTAATTGACATCCTTACTCTTCCACGTACATGTCGGGATCCCTGATGTTCTGTCGCAACCCAGGACCTCCTTTACAAGCAATTCCAGAAGTCCCCAGAGAATCCGTCCGCCTCCTTACATCTATCCCTCGTCTGGATAGTGTTCTGACACTCCTGCAGGTTCAATCAAGTCACCGTTTCCTATGATGCGACCAAGGACGACAAGGTGGAGGCTCTCAAGAGGCGGCAAACCGAAGTCGAGGAGCGTCTGCGGGACAAGTGAACGGTTCCTCGGCGCCTTTGAAGTATATCTCGAACTACTGCCATCGCAGTATTGCTGTAGCTCGATTGATGTTGTACCACGTTGTGTGTAGGTGTAGATGTATCAGATACAAGTACGAAGCGCTTACGCATCCTTTCTGTTGGCTTTCCTCTTGGTTCCACCTCCACGACAAAGGGGCTACCGCTTGGCAGACGTGCCCTTCGTCCTCTACAAAGTTTTCAGCGCAACTAGCTACTAGAGCGAGAACGGGCGAGCTCGTCGAACATGAACATCTACCGGATGCCAGTTTCCGACTCTTGTTCGTTTCAAGTAGCTGGGGGTTCGCGAGTCCAGTACTTGAAACGATGTTCGTATCACATACGGCCTACTACACAGTATCATCGAGCGCGGACCATGTTGAAATCTCCGAGTTTACCCTTGGCCCAATTTGGACCAGAAGGGCTGTCGAGAAGCCTGATACTGTGAGGATGTAGAGCGGGTTGAGAGCCTGCAGATAGTCAAAGAGCAAGGTGGACCACAGTTCGAAGGCGGACGTCCAGCTGGGTTCTAAACGCGTCAACATGCCAGACCGCATCGATCCGTGCATCGCGTCGCGAATGAAAAACAAGGGGTCGACTGCGTTTCGGGCTGTATGTATGTGTGATGAGCCGGGGTCGGCGAGGGTAGGGGGTCGAGTCGGGGCGAGTGTCTGCGGAGCATGCATGGCAGGTGGGCGGTGGGCGCTTCACGAGACCGATCCCAGCTGACGCGGAGGACGGCATGCAGCGACATCGCCATCCCCAACGCCTGCGATCCCCATGATACGGTTTCGGATCTAGGACGTGATGCATGCATGATGGTCAATGCGTATTTGGCAATAGGGGCTCTGATAGTGCGCTGCAGGCCAGGCTATGCAGGTCTGGGACGCGTATGGCCCCTGTACGAGCACGCGTCGGCTGTCGGTGCCCTCGACGCACCTGCAGCCTGTGTAGTAGAGTGTCGAGGAGAGGTGCAATATGCGCGTCGAGTTGTGTCCGAGTCCGAGTCCGAGTCCGAGTCCGTGTATGACGACGTGCGCGCGTGAGGTCAGCAGCGGCTCCAACAGCCATTTGAATGATACGACAACGACGACGATCACAACTCCTCCGCTCTGTGTGCCCCAGCCCGGCCCACGAGGCTGGTCCAACGCCAGGGTCGGTGGCAAGCGTGCCTGCCATCTCATTCGAGTAGCTAGCGAGGCGAGGGCCCACGCAGACGGGATAAGTCATCAGCCCGAAACACCGTCGAGGCTCGCGCTCGCTTTGGGTGTTGGATTGCTCGGGTGCAGACCCAGCTACTACTAGCCTGTGCTGGGATCGCCAATACGTGGCTGCGCGCTTCCCCAGTCAGTCCCCTAGCTGCCACGCCCCGAGGCCACACACACAGCCCACCCACGCCCGCAACGGTCACACCCGTCCCCCGCTCCCAGCAACGCTCCTTGTCCCACCACCCACTCAATCCCCTATTTATCGCCCCACCGCGAGGAGCCGTCCCAGTCCTTCGCTCGTTCAAACTTCACATATACATACACGAACACACACATACACCCACGCGCCCATGTCCGCCGTCCTAGCCTGCACTAACTTGCTCCAGCCCGAGGCGGAGAGGGAGAGCAAGGTCGACATCGACATCGCGGCCGAGGTTGAGGTCCGCGCAGAGGTTGACGTCGTCGTCCCGGAGGGCTCGCAAGCAGAGTCGGGCACGTACGCGTTCGTGTCGTTGACCGCGGCCGAGGCGGATGCGCGCCTCGCCGCGCTCGCCCACCCGACGCGCACCACCTTCGACGCCGCGAGCGGCCGCGCCGCCGATGCCGTCTCCTTCCAGCCGTGCCAGAGCTACAGCTCCCAGGACCGGCACGTCGTCAAGGAGCTCGACATCCGCGGCCAAAAGTGGACCTTCACCGGCGTGTTCGACGGTGCGTGTAAACCATCCCATTCTGCGCGCAGACGCCTTCGAGTCCCCGACGCTCACGTTGCCCCCGCCCGCCGCCCGCAGGCCACCTCGGCGACGCCACCGTTCAGCACACGGCGCACCACCTCCCCATCATCGTCTCCGAGTTCCTCCACAAGGTCGTCACGGGGCCCTCTGCGCCGCCGCCTGCGCCTGGCGTCGTGTCCGACATCCTCGCGCGCGCGATCACCTCCTTCGACGACGCCATCGCCGGCGACGTCCTCGCGCTCTTCCCCGGCGGCCTCGCGGCCCTCCCCGCGCGCTCCAGCGCCGAGATCCGCACCGTCCTCAACGACTACTACGACGGCGGACAGAACTACCACAAGGCGCGCCTCTGCATGTACGGCACCACCGCGCTCGTCGCGCTCGTCGACCCCGCGCACGAGCACCTCTGGGTCGCGAACCTCGGCGACTCGGACGCCGGTGAGTCTTCCCGCCCCCCGCGCCTCCTGCGCCGTCCCGAACCCGGCGCGCTGACGTGCGCGCGCAGTCCTAGTCTCGCAGACCGCCGCGGGCGCGTGGGAGTGCGAGCTCCTGAACAACATCCACAACGGCGACAGCGACGCCGAAATCGAGCGCGTCCAGCGCGAGCACCCCGGCGAGGCCGAGTGCGTGCTCGACGGCCGCGTCCTCGGCGCCATCGCGCCCTTCCGCTGTGCGTCTCCTCCCCTCCCCTCTTCTCCCTTCTCTCCTTCCCCCTCACCCGTCCGCGCACTGACCTTATCGCGTTCCCCAAACGGACGTCGCGAAAACAGGCATCGGCGACGCCCCCTTCAAGCAGCCCGCCCTCTTCACCCGCCGCATCCTCTACAACCTCTACCCCGGCATCCCCGACTCGAGCCCCTGGGACGCCTTCCTCGACCGCAACCTCACCCCGCCCTACATCTCCGCCCGCCCCGAGATCACGCACCGCTCGCTTCGCGCGTACGCGCGCGAGCGCGGGAGCGTGGGCTCGGGCGAGGGTGCGGGTAAGGGCAGGCCGTATCTGGTCCTCGCGACCGACGGGCTAGCGGAGCTCTACGACGGCTTCGCGCGCGCGGAGATGGCGCAGGACTGGGCGCACGTCGTCGGCGCCGCCGTCTCCGTGCCGCGCTCTCCATCCCAATCGCAGACGCACCCGGCACAAGCGCCGCCGGAGGAGAACGTCGCGCTCGCGCTCCTGCGGCACGCGCTCGGGGACGACCTCGTGACCGTTTCGCAGCTGCTGACGCTCGATATGGATAGGCCGTGGATGGACGACACGACGATCGTCGTGCAGGCCTTGTGAGTGAGTGCGTAAGCGTGAGTGACGCCGCCTTTCTCTTCTTCTTCCACGCGCGACTCTCTCGCGCACTCTCGTTCTTGACGACTCCCTGAATCCAAGATATTCAACTAGCACGTTATACATACCATAGTATCTATACATACACCCCGCCTCGATCGTATTTTCTCCTCACTTAGTAGCAGCAGCAGCAGCAGCATTAACAGTAGCCTAGCGCCCGCCTCTCATCTCTTCATCTCTGGCTCTGGTCTCTATTTCTCGTCTCCTCTGGTCTCCTCTCGCCTATCCGTCCCTGCACGATACCCTACGCCCACTCCTCTTCTACATTAATAGCCCCGCCCGCCTCTCTGTCCGTGTACCCCGCCACATATGTCCCTAATACTCCTCGCCCCTCCTCGCCCCCCCCCTCCCCGCCCTGCGCTTCTCTGTGCATATGTAGCCTCCCGATCCCCGTCCGCCTCTATCCATCTCCCTCCTGCGTGTTGTTCTGTTCTGTCCTGTTCTGTCCTGGCTCGCCGGCCGCTCCCATCTCCTCTCTGCTCGCTCGTCGAGCCACTGTATACCTACGTAACCTACAACTAGCCGCAATGCTTGCTTTGCTTTGTGCGTGGCCGTTCACGCGCGGGCGACTGGCGCGTCGCCCGGCCTGTCTGATCTGCGTCCGACTCCCACACGTACGTTTCGGGCCTCGGCCACAAGCGGCAATCGCGTCCTGTGGATGTCGCTGTCCCCCGTGGGCGAGGGCGGTTCCACGCCACAGGGAACCTTCGATCCCTTGCCCGCGGTGCGCCAGGATCTCCCACTTCGTTTCTCACTCAATTATGGATGAGGGCGTTCCGTACGGCCATCCCGGGCTTCCAATCAGTCCATGCGGTTCAAAAACGTGTATTGTACAGGCGTGCGTAAGCAAAAAAAGAAGTGAATCTGTAAATACATAGTCCATACAAGTCGTACTAGTACACAGACGAGGCGGTGAAAATCCCTAGAGAAACGGAGAGCATCTGCGACGACGAGGGGTAGTCAGCATTCGCAATCGAGAGGAAACGGAGGCGATGAGGGAAGAATCAGAAATAAAAGGCAATATCGTGTTGTCTCCACAGTGTAGCAGAACAGGTCTGATAATATTCATCTTGCAACGGGCGAACGGATGAACCAAAGCAGAAAGCGATACTCACGATCATAAAGCGATAGCGACGATGAGATGCGACAGATGTGGCTATAATAAACACAAGCATCAGCGGCGGTTCGGACACATCGGCAAGTGCAAAAGGAAGGTCAGTAAAAAAGGCAATATTCAAGTTGTCCGCACGTCTCGATGAGATCGGTACAGGTCTGAGAATAAATCATCACGAAGAGAGACGAAGGAGAATGCCAGCGATCGTGACACCGCACTCACCCATCAAGGCCTAGATCCAAGAAATACGTGCGGGCGTCTACGCCACCACCCAAGGGACAGGCGGCATCGACGTCGGCGTCGGCTTCCACCGCATCCTCGACGGGTTGTCGTCCCCATACTCCCAATCCTCCTCGCCCTCGGGCCTCGCGAGCGCCTCGCTGTCGCAGTCCTCGACGTACACGCCGATCCCCGCGCCGTCCTCCGGGTGCACCAGCACCTCGATGTTTGACCCGTGCTGCGCGCGCTCGGCGAGCTGCAGCTTGCGCAGCGCGGCGATGAGGTCGTCGGCGAGCGGAACCGAGTTCGGCGGGTCTTCCTTGATCGGCTCCCAGCCCTCTGGCGGGGAGCCTGGAGGCGAGATGAGGAAGTTCTTCTCGATGGCAGGGGGGCGGAGGTATTTGGGATCGGGGCCCTCCGCCGGGGCCTCGACGATATGCGTGCGGTCGCCGCGGTACACGCGGATGACGAACTCTGCTCTACGGTGAACGGTTGAGCGTATGAAAATATTTGTGAAGGAAAGAATGCGCGCTCACGTCTCCGAAGTGGCCTCGATGGTCAGGCCATCGCAGTGCGCTTTCGCCATCTCAGCGTCCGCGTCATCCTTGAAAACCAAGATTACCCTCGCGAACGCACGCAGAGGCGCCCACGCGAAGATCTCGCCATACGATGCAAAGTGATCGCGCAAAGCCTCTAGGACAAGCGGATGGAAGAACGGAGGCGGGAGCGAGGTCACGACCAGGGTATTGGTCGTTTGTGGCGACGTCGATGATGGGGACGACTGTGATGAGGAAGATGCGGGTATAGCGACGGCGAGTTCTGGCATTGTCGATGGAAACGACAAAGGGAGAACCACGAATGGAGAGCGGTAAAGGCTGGTGGAGGGGTGGAGATGGTGGACGAGAGCAAGAACGCTCGCGGTATTTTTAAAGTTTATTTCTGGACTTAGGTAAGCTGACAGCAGCCAATCAGCGCACTGTGGTGTGCGACTTTACTGCGAGATGCTATGAAGCACAGTCCTCGACACGCACATAACAGTACACACCCACTGGGTGGCATAGCTTGCTTCAGGAAAGGACAGCTGAGCTGGCTGGAGTGTTTTACGGATGTGCTACTCACCTCTTTTGTACGATATGCCTTGCCTTGGGCCAAGAGAAACCCTAAGAGTCTGTCCTGGTAGCTGTTGGTTGCACACATCTCAAGTCCCTAGGTGGGCCAAAATCACTGCGTTGACTCGTTCGTTCGGTTTTCCTCGTTCTGTGGATTTCTCATAAGTTATTTCTCTATACTTCGCACTTTCCCATGGGCCGGTCGGGCTACTGCTTTGCGGCGTGTGTCGATGTTCCTCGATGTTCGTTGCTGTGTTGTTTCATTCTGCTCTGCAAGATGTTATAACACGGCTATCTCGTGTCATCGGTTGTCTCCCGCCCTTAAATATCGGAGGGTTACTCTTACGATTCAACACATCTGTTTGAGCACAACAACGCACGGGTGCGAAGCAGCACTTCCCCTCATCCCGGCGGCGCTTCCTGGCAGCAGATGTGTGAAGTCGACAGCTCAACACTTGTTAGTTGTACGATACGATGTGGGGCCTTGTGGTCGCTCTCCACCCACCGCCAGATGTGGCACGATCTCTGCTGATCCCACGGCAAAGGCCCAGATCGCGCAATTTCTGACTGCGTATGACTCGAGTATTCGACATGAGCACCTATAAGTGAACCGACACACTGCCGACACCTGTTCACTGGGATATCTGGTAACAGACCCCGGCCTATCACATCAGAGTCGGTACATCCAGACCCTCGAGCATGCCCTCCACGAAAGCACTCGACCACATCGTGCACATCACGCCCCCGGGGACGGGTGAAGCAGTGTCGGAGCACTACAGGAAGCTCGGCTTCAAGTGAGTCGACCCCAGCGCTCCGTCCTCACCCTGATCCCATGGACTGCGCGCACGCTAATCGCTAACATTCTCTAGCGTCATTCCCGGCGGTGTCCATGCTGGCGGTCTCACCGCCAACACGCTCGTGGTGCGCGATTTACGTTTTCTCACCGGCGCGACGCAGGCTGACGCCGACGCAATGTGCCTCCGCCCTCACAGATCCTCCCGGACGGAGCGTACATCGAGCTCATCTGGTTCGTGCATCCCGCATCCCACTACGAACCAGGCACGCCCGCGCGCACAGCCCGGGACACGCACCAGTGGGCGAACAAGCCCCCGGGGTGGGTCTCGTACTCCTTCCTCGGCGTCCCGCCCGCCGACGGGCCCCTCTCCGCGCTCATCAACGCGCGCGCGGAGCGCGAGCACAGCGGCGTGGCGTACGTGCCAGAGGTGGACGGCGGGCGGACGCGCGGCGACGGGGCGGTGCTGGAGTGGCGGCTGACGTCGCCGCGGGGGTGGTGGGACGCGGTCGGGGGGAGCAGGCTGCCGTTCTTCTGCCAGGACCTCACGCCGCGCAGTCTGAGGGTCCCTGTGGAGCCAAAATCGTACCGGGAGCATGCCAACGGGAGCAGCAGCGTCGCGTATCTGCGCCTCCTCGTCCCGCCTGCGTCGTTCGAGCAGCTCTCGAAAGAGCTCACGACC
This sequence comes from Heterobasidion parviporum, assembly GCA_002994785.1. Lineage (NCBI taxonomy): Eukaryota > Fungi > Basidiomycota > Agaricomycetes > Russulales > Bondarzewiaceae > Heterobasidion > Heterobasidion parviporum. Next base: position 82,768 of record PDUQ01000030.1, on the reverse strand, counting down.
GTCGTCGGCGACCCACCTGTTGAGGTGACGCCGACGGAGCGGTATTGGGTGCTCGAGACGGTGCCCGACGCCGGTGCGTCTGGGCAGGTGTCGCATCCCCGCCTCGTGATTAGCACGCCAAAGGCGGGGGCCGGGGAGGAAGAGGAGTTCGTGAGGGTTCGCGGCGCGGGGATCTATGAGATTGGGTTCAAAGGGCCGAGAGGAGAAGGGGGTGTGAGCGGGGAGGGTATCTTTGGGCGCGTCAACTTAGGACAGGAATGAGTCCCTGGGACTGCTAGATCCACAAGATGTATGGGGTTTGAATCATGCTAGGAGGTCTTGTTATTATTCTAACTTCGTTACGACGGCACGTCTGGGGGCCTGGGAACTTCTCTGAATAAGAACAAGCACACGATCATGGGAGCAGGCCACAACGCAAGTTGCAGAGTTAGGAACGGAATAGCTGCAAAGTGACTTGAAGAATTTCGTGGCGCTCTCATTTTCCAATACGTAGAGACGAACAAGCAAAAAACAGCAAGGTTGAACAAATACACCGTACATTTATGCCATTGACTGGACAATAACAGCGTCGAATAAGCAACAGAGCTGTCCACTAAGTGTGCCGTTCGCCCCTCAAACGTCGAGCGAGCGCGAGATCTTTAGGTTGGCTAAAGACAGGGGAGGTCAGAGAATCCTAAAGGGTTATCGTAAATAAACAGCGCACATCGTGACGCGCTTGGCATGGATGGCAGCGAGGTTAGTGTCCTCAAAGAGGGAGACCAGATATGCTAGATGCGTTTACGAGTAAGTGGATAGCCATTACCAGGACCATGTGGGCAACGCACCCTCGCTAGCTTCCTGCAGCGCTAGCACAGCAGATGACTGGAAACGGAGATCCGTCTTGCAGATAAAGTAGAAGAAAGTCGAGCATAGAGAATGTCAGCCCCGATTGAACCGACATCCACATGGATCTCAGCGTGCGCGTTGCGCAGAGCAAACGTACCTTGAAGTCCTGCGCGATCTCCCTGACGAGCCGCTGGAAGGGCAGCTTCCGGATGAGGAGCTCTGTCGACTTCTGGTACCGCCGGATCTCGCGCAGTGCGACAGTGCCGGGGCGGAACCTGTGCGGCTTCTTCACGCCTCCCGTCGCAGCCTGTTCGCATAACCATGAGCAATCCCGCAGCCAAGAGCGCCGATCAAATGCGCAGGGGACGTGGAGGGGGGAGAGGGGGAGCTGGTTCGGATGGGGACACCTACGCTCGGGAGGGGCGCCTTGCGCGTGTACTTCGTCGCGAGCTGCTTGCGTGGCGCCTTGCCGCCGGTGGACTTGCGCGCGGTTTGCTAAATAAGGAAATATTCAGGAAATGGATACGCACGCAGGGAGCGGGAGGCGTGGATGCAGGTGCGTGATGATAGAACAAGGCGCTGGTATCGGAGACGTGTGTAGGACGGGCAATGTGCAGAATGCAGAGAAAGGAGGAAGGGAGGAGGGGAAAGTGTTTGAGGAGGGTTAGACTCCTGTCGCACGGCACGCCACCCGAGTACAAACCAAACTTGTGCACGACTGTTCCTCTGAGACATAAACATGTCACCCGAAACGCACCTTGGTACGAGCCATTCCGATATAATCTCAAAGGTCAAGATTAAAGAAGATAGAAAACTTAGGGAAGTGGGGAACTCTGGTGGAGATGATGAGGGTTCGAGGTCAAGAGAGGTTGCGGTGCTCTCTCGACGTGGCCTTCCTCTTATAAATCATCCGGGGCCGTGCATTTAGATGACTCCCGCTGTGCGGCTGGTCCAGCTTAAGCGCAGTATGTGTGGGCCTCCGATACAACAGAGAGCATCACGTGATGTTCTCTACGGCCATACAGAGTTGGTGAAGACCTGGACAATATACGAGGACGGTATCCTTAGCTTGGAAGGATATCTAATGGTTTGGAGACGCGGGATGTGCAGCCGTCAGTTTGGCGTGCAGACGATGTGAGACTGTGAGGTGGGATTAAGCTCAGAAGAGGATGGATACAACAAATATGCTCGTGTGAGGGAGTCCGAACCGATATATGAAAATGCGACAGATGATATGGCCCTCCAATCTAGATCCTGAAGCCAAGCCCGCGCATGCACGCGAGGTGCTGCTGCACCAAATCCTTGCACTTTTCGTCAGCTTCGGACGAGTCGAACTTGAGGAAGCAGTCGTCACGGGCGGATTTAGTCTGTGGGCACGCGCAACATCTATGAAATAGGTATTTAGGGTAAGACACATGTTTGAATGGATAGGTGGTCGGGAAGTGTGCAGGAGCAATGGAATAGGTGTTCGGAGCTAGGTGCAGTCGCGTTTGGAGTTCGGAGAGGGGCGGAACTTACGATTTGAGTCCTTGAGGGTTCAGAGGATTTTGCTTGGGATCTGTGGGATCGAATGGCTTTGAAGGTGCAGGTGCGGAAGAGGTAGCCCAGAGGGAAGTGATCTGCAGAAGCCGCTATCGTGAGTGTCCGCGGACCATGGAAATGAGAAAACAGCGTGCCAAGATACCTTTTCAAACATAGCAGCAAGCAGTGCGAGTCTAGTATAGAGAATGGATTATAGGAGGGAATAGAGCAAATGGAAGGATGAGTAAAAGCAACCTAAAGAGTTGCTGACTGAGGCTTCCGAGGTCGTCCGAGGTTATGTCCGGGAAATGAGCGAATTCTGGCGATGAACCAGATGGGCTCTCGAGACAACTGAAGACTCTCCAAAATTTTCACGAACCAAGGGATACGACCTTTCGGAGAGCAGAGTGCCGCAGACTTGCGCGGAGTGGTGGTGGTGAGATAACGAGCGGAGGAATCAGTTTGTTTTGCCACGTGCTCTCGAGAGCGTCGACTCCGAGCTACTCCGAGGGACCGAGCAAGCCGTTGATTATTGCTGTTGTTAGCAGACGACACAATTCAAGGTTTTGCTATCTTTGCCCGTCATTCTCGACGTATTGGGCCCTCAGAAGGGCATGTTTCCGCACCACATGTCTCCATTTGACTCACGGCTTTCGTAGCTATATTTGGGCAGGCGTATGAAATCGAACGACATCGAGCACGCTCCTGTATAGCAGTTGTATAACTCGGAGTTGCAGAGCTGCGCCTTCCCTGATCCTCCACTTACTTAAAGCCAGCGTCTTTCTCTTTCCCGCAGATCATCCTGGTCCTGTCGTCGACGGAACGCATGTCGTGTCCTCAGCGTGTCATGACCAAGGCCGTGATAGCGTCCTCTGTTTTTGTTCTCGCGTTTGTCTTGCCTGGGAACGCACAGGTCTCATGCGAGAATTATGGTGTCCCGGCTAATGCCTCCTCATGCATTTGTCCTCCAGGATTCGGCGGCCCGACGTGTTCATCGCCTGCCTGCGGCGGGGACATCTTCCAAGGCGGTCGGCGTTCACTAATCCAAGGCTCGTCTGCGACATCCTTCGGGAACCTCACTTCTTCTGGATGCTCTTGTGAATCAGGATGGACTGGCACAGGATGCAATGTGTGCCAGAGCTCGACCAGCTGCCAGAGTGCATTCGCCGCCGCCGGGGGCAACACCTCAACTACTGACTCTGGGTTCGGAGATTCAACGGGACTGAACGAAACGTTAACCTGTAACACTTCTCCCAAAGTCTGGGCGGCGGGCGAGATGAGCTGCAGCGTGATCGTACGTATCTTTGTCTGAAACATTAGACTCCACCTGTAGGCCTCATGCGTCACACAGAACCCGACTCTTCAAGCAATATACCCTCTTTCGTCCACCTTGACCATCCTCCGCACCCTCAACGACACTCTCACGCCCCAGTCCAACGTTACCTCATTTGGCGTCTCTGGGACTATCTACGCCCAGCTCTGGTATGCCGAAGTTGAGCAGTTCTACTGCACTGCGAGTTCATGTACGCAAGACGCCCCAGACGACGGGACATCGTCCTGGCAATGCCATGACCTCGCGTGCACGTGTCGCCCGAACACAACATTTTGCGGCGCGGTCCCGCTCACGAATCTCACGTCGACGATCGACGGCCTCAGCGGGGACCTTGACATCTCGTGCGGGGCGCTCGCGAGCCAGAACAATACTGCCGCATGCTCGTTCCAGCAGACTATCCTGAATCAACTGTTTGGGTCGCAGGGGCTATCTCTGAGCGGCTGCGCGTTCGGCGAGTGTGTGCGGCAGGGCGTTATCGATACTGGCGCGGGTGCGGGTGGGACGCAAGGTGGAGGTGGAGGAAAACAGCTGAGTGGAGGCGTTATTGCAGGGCTGGCTGTTGTAGGTGTGTTGGTGGCTGTCGCATTGTTGGGGCTGCTGATCGGATGGTGGAGCCGGAGGCAGGTGAGGAGGGGTGGGGCGGGATATGTGAAAGAGAAGCGACATGGGGGTGTCGCTGTGGAATGGACCAATGTCAGCTATATTGTGCCGGGGACTGCAGGGAGAGGCTGGCTCGCTGGGCTGCGCCATAGACGGCATGGAGTAAATCGCAATGCAGAGAAAGCTGTGTTGGATAGGGTGAGCGGGGTGGTCGAGCCAGGACAGATGATGGGCATCCTCGGTCCAAGTGGTGCGTCCCATTCTTGGAGCCACTCACCAATATCAAAAAATTATCTTATGCACTTGTAGGCGCTGGTAAAACGACTCTTGTAGAGATTCTAGCCAACAAGAACAAGTCTGGGATCACGACTGGCCTCGTCCGATTCCCTCAAGCAGAGTCTGCCTCTCTCAAACGTGACCTTCACATCGGTTTCGTACCACAACAAGACGTCCTTCCCTCGACCCTTACCGTTTTCGAATCTCTCCTCTTCGCCGCTCGACTGCGTCTTCCTGACTACGTCTCTGACGCAGAGAAAAGACAGCGCGTAGAGGATGTAGTGGAGCAGCTTGGGCTGTCGCGTATCAGGAACGTCCGGATTGGTGGGCGGAGTGCGGGCGGAGGCGAAGGGAGAGGGATAAGCGGTGGTGAGATGCGGAGAGTCAGCATTGGTTTGGAGTTGGTGGCCAGTCCGGACGTGCTGATCTTAGACGAGCCTACGTCTGGTGAGCGCTATCTTTCTAAAGTACTCAAATGATTAATACTGAATTCCATGCGTAGGACTGGATTCTGTGTCTGCGTCCAAAGTGGCTAGTGTGCTCCATGCAGTCGCGCATGACTCAGAAAACCCAACCGCTGTCATTGCTTCGATCCATCAGCCGAGGTACGTCTTCTCCTGAACTCCTTTCTACTGAAACATCTCATGATCAGTTCTTGATTGATTACGCGCAGTTCTCAGCTTTACCAAACATTTGACAAGATTCTGCTCCTCTCCCGTGGACACGCTCTATATTGCGGTCCCGGGTCCTTTGCCCCTTCAGAGTACTTCTCCGCACAGGGCATCGCGTATCGCGAAGGCTACAACGTCGCAGATCATCTACTGGAGATCGCCAGCGATCCGGCTGACCCAATTGTTCAGCAGGGTCGGGTCATCACAAATAATGAGAATGTGAGCGGAAGCAGCGTACCAGAAAATGAGGAGGAGAAGGTAAGACAGAATAATGCATCTGGAGATGTTGAACTTGGGAGTGCTCGCCAAATGGTGGGCGGGCCTAAAGGATGGAAGGCGGCCTTCAAAGGACAACAATACGCGGCAACATTCTTGACGCAGATAGAAGTCTTATCTGGGAGGGAGTGGAAGAATCTGAGAAGGTAACATCCTTCCCTATCGTCTTCTTGAGGAACGAACTGACGCACGAGCTTCGTCGTTTATGGAACATAGAGACAAGACGCTGTTCTTCGCCCATGTGGGCGTTTCTTCAGTGCTAGGTGTATTTTGTGGTAGGTCTCGGCTCTCACTGGATTTTTGGCGTCAGTCTAGAGTGAAAAATCTGACTGCTCACTGCTACGTTATAGGTGGTCTGTACTATAAGACAAACGAGACTATCGCGGGCTTTCAGTCTAGAGTCGGGTGTCTGTTTTTCTTGGTACGAGCACGCCGCAATCCATTTTAGATCACGTACTGATGTGCCGCTGATCGTCACCTATAGGGAGCGCTGATCGCGTTTTCGTCATTGAGCGCATTGTACAACGTAGTGGAAATTCGCCCATTGTTTCTGAGGGAGAGGTCCAGCTCTTACTACAGGTGTGTATGCACGTTTTGGAATTTCTTGGATAAGCCAGTCTTAGCACTGACTACTCTTGGTTCATAGTCCAACAGCGTGGTTGCTCTCTAGATTTGTTTTTGATGTGCTACCACTTCGTATCATACCCACGATTGTTGTATCATCTGTGTAAGTGTACATTCAGTGTTCAGCGGGTTTCAACGTCGCAGTCCCATACAGTTACTCACGATCCTATGTTTGTCACGGTAGCACGTATTGGATGGCGGGACTGGCGCCTCATCCAGCCAATTTCTTCAAGTTCCTATTCATCCTCGTCCTGTATACGTTAGCGATGACGCTCTTCGTAAGCTTACTTTACTTGTTGTCATCGACTAAATCCTCCCATGATGTATTGTAGAATTTCCTTCTTGCCACCCTTTTCCGCAACGGCGGTCTAGCGATCCTCCTCAGTGCGCTCACTGCGCTATATCAAATGACGTACGCCGGCTTCTTCGTGCACCTGAACGACATCCCGCCTGTCTTGCGATGGTTGCAATGGCTCTGCCCTCTGAAGTACACGCTCGAGGCTCTGTCCGTCAACGAGGTCGGCTCTGGACTGATGATCAAAGATACGCTGCAAGGCGTGCCGGTCGATGTATCTGCGAGTCTTATCATGAATCTGGTGCGTCGTTAGGCAATCGCTTGTGGAAGGAGAATTGATTTTGTTTGACCCCCTGATAGCTGTTTGGATTTGGCAGTAACAACTATTATCGGGATGTTCTTGTGCTATTCGCTTTCATTGCAGGATTCGGAGTGGGCGTGATAGGAATTGTTTGGTTCAAGGTGCGAGAGACGAGATGATGCACCTTCTGAACTCGAAACTCTCCCCTACTGATCCATGTACCCCATTCGATCTCGAATATAATCTTTGCTGGTAAAGGGCTGATGTCATTTGAAGATTTAAAAGCAAGCATCGCAGGTACAACATTACTCTGACCATGAGTGGCGCGTAGGAGACGCAAAGCCACCCTTACGGCACCTCGTGCCGGGATGGTCGTGGTCAACGACCCTTAGCCGATCGCACACGCTGATCACGAGGCGGCTGGGCAGAGAAGCGTGGCGAATGTCGGTGGTCAACCGATGGCCCCAAAGCCACATCGGTGACCCCCAAGTCTATAAAAGGCTCACTGTTCTCTCCTCTTTCCCTTCACCACTCTCTCTTCCTCCCCACCACCACCATTACCCTTGTCCTCTCTCATGCGCTTCGGTAATTACTATCGTCTCCGAGCTCTCCCTCATTTGTACAGGTACATCTCATTCACGCTGTTCGCCATTACTTCCACCATTGAACCTCGACGCGCTCTAGGTTAATATGCACGATCGCCTCAAGCACGACGTCAAGCTCATAGGTACGCGTTTTTGACCACTGTTCGTATATCATCGATGCTCAACGACGCATCAGCAGGCACGATCGCCTTCAAGCACGACAGCAAGTTCACTGGCTGCTCTGTATCTTCTGGCGACACTACTCTGGAATCTGTGGCTTTGGTCTGTGGCATTGGGCTCTATCGTTATCTGGAGGTGGCTTCGACGTCTGGTTGCTGGTGTGTCTCGAACTTGTCTGGGTTCTGTCTTACTTGTCTTGCTCGTCCTCTTGCTCGTCTTCTCACTAGTGGTTATCGTGTCTGGTTATCGTTTGCTGCGCTTGATGTCCTTTGCTGTGGTTCGCTCGCTCTCGCTGTGTTGTCTGCTTGCTCTGTGTTGTCTGCGCGCTCTGTGTTGTCTGCTCGCTCTGTGTTCCCGTCTCTCTGTGTTCTCTCCTCGATCTGGCTTGCTCGCTCTGTTTGACTTGCTCCTCGTCGCCCTCGCTTTATCTTCTCTCCTGGCCGTGTCTTTTTTTCTGATCGCTGTGGCTTGCTCGCTCTGTTTTACTTGGTCCTCGCTTTCTCCTTTACTCGCTGTGGCTTTGATCTTGGCTTCTGACTTCTCGTTTCAATCTTTGCTCGTTTTCGTCTTCATGTTGGCCTATCTCAGTCTTGTCTTCTTGCTTGTCTATCTTGTCCGGCTGTCTTTCACTCTCGGTGGCTCTGGTCTATCTCGGCAACGGTCTCGGTCTCTCTCGCTTCTCTCTCTTTCTCGCTTACTGTTCTTTTCTGGTGTATCTTGGCGACCTTCTCAGCCCATCTTGGTCACGAATATCTTGTCAGTGTAAGTACACCTAACCATTCTATCGCTTAGGTCCCGCACCGCAACACACGCCTACTTCGAGCTGCAAGAGATCAGGTGGCCAGTAAGGGGGCGTCAGCCCCCGGTAAGTCTTTCATTCCTCTTTCCACTGGCGCAAATACTGAGTCGCCAACACGTCTTACATCTCCAGGTGTGTCTCCATCCGGCTGTTCATTTCTTTCGTCCTCACTTCACATTTCAAGTGCCACACCAAGTCCTCTGCACAATCGAAACCCAATACTGTATCCTTTGGCACGATCGCCTTCAAGCACGACCTCCAGTTCACCGGGCGGAACAACCAACGATCTTCTGGCGACATCGATCTTGGGCATCTTGGCGACCTTATCTGGTGTCTCTAGCTTTGTCCTCTGTCTTATGCTGGATCGCTGGCCCCACGGCGTTCTGGTGTTCTATGCCTGTATGTTGGTTCTATCTCGCTTACATTGTCTGAGCCTCTTTGCTCTGTGTTGCTCGCTTGCTCGTCTCGCTCTGCTTTATTCTCTTCATGCTTCCTCTCTCCTCTCTGTGTTTTCTGTGGCACTGGTCTATCTGGGAGACTTCCTCAGTATCTCCTTCAAGGCATACATGGAAAGCTTCACGTCTTCAGGTCATGACGCCAACTTCAATTGCATAGGACGATCCTGCAAGAGATGGGATCGTCAACGTGGGGGTCGGCACCTCCTGTGAGTTATCCCTTCTGCATACCGTTCTCGCAGCTGCTGACTGCCCCCCACATCTTCCTTTAGCAACATCCGGGCATTGAACCGCCACTGAATAAATACACAATACTGACATCGGAGCATAGAGACGTGCTCGTACACAATGAGTATAATATGTCACTTCTATCGTTGTTGGATGAATAGTCCCCCACGAATATTGTGGCTTTCTTTCGCAGGAATAGAAGTCAATGTTCATATCAATATAGTTGCTTGTGAATTCTTCTCGTGCGACATAAACAACATGGGTGTGCCGATTCACATAAGCACGCAGTAGCATACCATAACCTACAAGACGAACTTGATTTTCAACTCTGCATTGTCAGACGCGACTGACGACGGGCACGATAGTTCTCAGCTCATCAACCCACGTGTCCGGCAGGTCCGATTTGATGATCTCGACCTTTTGAATCGGAGACCGCGATGTACTGCGCTGTTCGAGTACGCGGGTCAAGAGATCTCGAGTGGATGTGGGTGAGGATCGGAAGTCATGTAAATGTATGGATTCAAGGCTGGGGAAAGGCAAGTGCTCGCCAAACGAGTCAGCTAGTGTCTGCTCGGTATCCGTCTCCGTGTCCATAGCTGCGCAAAATAGTGGTAGAGTGGATTCAGAAAGGGAGATGTGCTTCAAACCCCGAGCACGTTCAATTGCGCTACGAAACATCGCCAGGTCCCAAGGGAGGTCTGCAGCCAAGGAAAGAATAACAGTCTCTGGGGTGAGCAAAGCTTCTAGGATGTCACTATCGAACAGCGGTTGTCGAGATTCCCATTCGAGTGTCAAAGAAAATGGCGCCGGGGCTGTTTTGGAGGAGTCACGAGAGTGACAAGGAGAGTGACAAGGATTATAATGCAGCCAGCCACTGAAATAAATCCACCGTGAGGCTTTACGGCGATGCATTCGAATGGTACGAAGAGGGGGTGCAAGTCCTGTTTTCCCGCTTTGTCTCTTGAGAACTGAAAGAAGCGAGCGCGTGAAAACCCCCTCATTGCAGTGACAACAGAGAGTCATTGTAGCAAGGGGTGGAAATTCCACGATTTCGAGGAATGCCATACAACGCGACCAGGCTCCACTCAAATTCAAGCTCGAAAGGTGTGAGAGGGCGACTGTCTTTTGTGGTCGACCAGATGATGGAGCATGAAGGGGAGGGAGGATTCCCGAAATGGTAAGTGTCTCGAGATAAGGCATGTTGGACAATGCGTCGAAAAAATTGTCGTATGATGGGCTTCACAACTCCATGTACCTTGAGGCTAATCCGATTATGAAAGACTGGGGGGGACCAAGGAATCGCCAACCCGTCAAAAGAAGCAGTGCGCAAGAGAGGGGCATGGTTAGAAAACAAGTTGTCCGAGAGTTTCATAATCAAGTCATATCTATTCCCCACTGACAGCTCAATATGTTCCATCATCGGCGCAGGAGCGTCAATGGGCTGCAAGTCCCGAACCGGGGTCACGAGGCCAAATAGAATGACCGCCCTCGCGCGAGGCCAATGGGGCGAGATGAAGCGAACAGAGCTTTCAAAATGGTAGCTTTCGAAAATAAGAGATGCTTGTTTTGCACGCGGAGACATTTCCGAGACCTATGCTTTGCCGAGGTCAAGTTGGATCCTTGTCCACAGTTGCGGGTGTTCCAGAGCGATTTCTCTCCAGTAACTGCAAACATGTGAGACCTTGATCCATTCAGGTCGTGTTTGTGCGGGAAATCGACTTCCACCGAGAAGGAGAGGATATGCGCTAGAATCCAAAAGGAGGTTGTGTGATTGCGCCGTGCATTAATGGTACATATCGCGATGCGCAGATATGCTACTTCATCATCAAAGGCCTTGAGAGCATCCGAGTCACCTGCGGGTATACCGGAGCTGAGATGGGAGAGCGAAGTAAGTCTCGATTGCAGGGGAGGACTCCAGTAGTCGCTTGTACTGTGTGAGACGGTCAAACCACCATCGCGATAGTCCAAGATACAGCAGATCAGGATACTCACCTGATCTCGAGAGCGACCTTCGTCACATTTTAAGGCTTCACTTGCGCTCCAGAACAAAGAGATAGCTCAAGAGTCTGATTGGATGGCATGTGGGTGTGGACTGCCTGTGAAAACGCGGAACTCAAGAGGTCGATCCGAGGTCGTGACTATAACCACGTGATCTTGCCGTGCAAAGTAAGGCGGCAGCTCCATCCAATCCCATCCAGCGCCACTCCAATGGCGCCATCTTCAACTTGTCCACACCCATCTCAAAAGCAGCAGCAATAAATATCTTCTCACTGCTGTGAACTGTATATCGCTCGGTTATGACATCAATATCCTCTCCTATACATACTTTCGGGAAATGCTCATCGAGATGCTTCGTCGAATCCAGCCAATCACTCGCGAAACTGCCATCGCTGTCACTGCACGACAATATGAATCGTTCCTTCCTAAGCATCTTGCTTGCCTTTCTGTGATATTATGTCTTTTATGAGCCTAGAGCTTTATAATTTGTGTCTCAGAACTTGCGTGCGCAAATATTAGCAGATATCCATCGAGCCAACTGTGGCATACGGCATTACAGCCATCGGGAGTGTGCAATCGACATGGTGTTCAGTGGTTGTGACGTTGCACGCTCTGAGCGGATACTATATTCGCCCCACCCTCGTCCATCAACGTGTCTTGCAGAAACATTTGCAGAACGGAGACATCCATAACGCATAACTGCAGAGAATAGCAGGAGCCGCGCGCCCATTCGTAGCAAGCAGTGGGACATCGGGAAACCCATGACATCTGGGGATTCCGTTGAAAAAGTCCGAAACGTACTGACATACTGCCTTAATGGAGAGGAGACGACGAGATTGGATGAAAGGGAGAAGGCAACATTCTGATCGTACGATGCCCTCTCGTCGGCGGAACGTACTGCAGCATGCAGATCTATCCCCAGCATCTGACCACGCTTATCGATGAGGCGATGACGTTCAGCATGACATACAGACCCCCTTCTCATGAACAATGGCTCGAGCCTACATCCACGGTCTCATGAATCCTCCCTCGACACGAATAATAATCGGAAGATCGCACTCCCTGCCCACTCCTACTCGAGGAAGTCTCTAGATATGTACGCACCCAGAAAACCAATTCGAGTCGGGTGTGAGCACACCAGATGTTAGCTGTATCTGTTCTACCTTTGAATTCCCACGACGCTGCTTACAGCGAGGGTACACGCCCTTGACTGCTGGCCAAATTAGTCATCCCGCTTGTGCGTTGATCACTGAGCGCCCCCACCTTCGCATCGAGGTTATCGAGGTCGCACTCTGACGTGAGTAGACCCTTAATCCTCGGTCAGGCTACAATGATCCTCCACTCCCAAAAAAGTGATGAAATGAACATGGCACAAGACTGTACCTTGCTACCCCTGCGTGTTGTGCGGAGACACCAGAAGCAGCTAGAAGTTTCGATTCGAGAACACGAGCTGAATGATGCCGTTTGCAATGGAACCATCCTTGAAATCAAGCACCCTGATGCGCCTACAACCTATCAACAAACGGCGTATAATTTCAATTGCGGCAGCCCGTCCCAGATACAAGGCATGACGCCGAAGAGCGTCCACTGTCGAAAGAAGCTGTGCAGAACAAGGGAATAAGCGGGTTGTTACGACATGTGTAACCCCGCTCCTCGCATGGCTTTGCCACAGATGTTATCGACGTCGGATGAATGACGATAACGACGGATGGACCCCAGAAGTACGCCGGATGGTCACAGCCTGGACACGTTCTGTCTCACAGGATTGAAGGAACGATGCAGAGAAAATTGCTCGCCTGTCGCTGGAAGAGAGGGCACGGCCGAAAGGAGAAATGATCAACAACCTGCGGGATGCGAACAATGGACCCACCTTGCGGTTAGGTCGGAGCCTAATTCCAGCAGGCGAAGGAAGGCATCACACCGGCGTCGGAGGCGTTCCTTGGACTGATTCCTTGGGAAGGCGGTGGGTGCTTCTTCGATAATAAGATTAGAGAGCCGAAGAAAGTAAAAAGTCAACCGTTCACTATACCGCTAGGTGACACCCGCTTCTCCTCCACATCAGCGCCTTTAAGATATGTCCTACTACTACGGCGACGACTCGTTTGAGGACGAGCTTTTCAGTGCGTTGTATATTTGCATATCATGTCAGAACTTCGCTATACGCTAACGCGAATCAACCCACAGCACCTGGCGCAGGTCCGTCGCGCTCCCAACTTTATGTCGATGAGACACACGGCGAGAGCAGCCACGCAGACCAGTCGGTAAGTCTGAGACTTAGCTTCAGACCTTCAACACGCCACTCATTGTTCTGTATTCTTAGGACGAGAACACCTACCCTTCCGTACAACTGTGGCCTCACGTCTACATCGCCCTTGGTGGATACCCAAGCCCTGACGCGCCACTCCCACATCACTCACTCCTTGGATCCTACCTGGAGGGTCCAACCACCATCGCGCCACACGCGCCCGCCCAGGCCGCCTACTGGAACGACGACAACGAGTCAACGGGCGCATGGCCATTCCCGGTTCCAGTGAACGCCACTCGCACTTACACGGAGGCGGTCCAAAGCTACATCCCCACATCGTCCGTCTCAAATCTGATGGGTGCATTGGACCCTATCGAGATCGGGGAGCACCCTTCAAGACACCGCACGGCTCCCTTCTCCTCGTTGCTGGGCGCCGTCCATCCGATCCAGGGTCTGTGGAGCGAGATGGCACGGCAGATTGTGGAGGCACCGCGCGACACCGTCCTTCGGGTGTTGGCAGAGGTGCCTTCGCAGGTGCCCGCCGAGGAGGTCCCAGAGCCTGTCCCAGAGCTGCCGCCGTCGCCAGAGACCACTGCGGACCCGGTGCCGCAGGAGCTCCATGTGGATGCTGAGGAGGAGCCGGGGCTGAAGAAGGCGAGGAGTGGAAAGGGAAGCCAGGGGGAGGGGGAGGAAAGAAGCCAGAGAGGGAGCGGCGCGAAGGTTGAGAGGCGCATAGTCAAGAGGCCGCGCATGCCCCCGATCATGGGGTGCGGGTTGTTTTCAATTAGGCTGCCGAGCCGATACGCGGCGAGAGGGAGGGAGATGATGGGGGCGCAAGGCCAGATCCCTGTGGTCCATCCACAGGCGCACAGTAGCGCCCCCCAAGAGACTACAGATACATCGACGACGTCCACCCACAGGGTGGAGAACCCCACAGGTGAGCCAGTCCCCGAGGCTGTACCGCAGTCCATCGGAGGGCCCTCGACGGCTTCACTTGGAGAGGAACAGAGAGGTGCGCGAAAGCGCAAGAGGGCCGACCCTCATGTCTGCGACGGCACCGACGGGTGCAGCAAGCGGCTGTCGTGCCCGTACGACATGCCCCGACACAAGGCGACTCTGCGCCACGGAGGAGTGCGCAAGTTTGCATGCGACGACTGCCAAGCCCTTTTCGTGCGCAAAGATGAAATCCACCGCCACAAGCAGAAGCACTGCCCAAACAGGCAGGAAACATAACGGCAGGGGCGGTCCCTCGCATGGTCCGAGACACGATGGTTCAGAGGGCGATGGAGGGGGAATGGGGGGTATGGGGTATGGCCTGCTCAGCGGATAGAGCTGAAGGTGCGCACCATTCGCTTTCATTTTCTCCTCGCTCGCTCTTTTGTTTCGCGCCGCACGCCATCGATACCTTCGCCTTTCCTTTCCTTATCACCCTAGTCGTTCTTGCCATCATATTGCGCTCGGATCGATGCGGATAGGAAGCTGACTCGCTGTTGTTTTTGCAGGGATCTGTTCGTGGTCGACGTTGAGCAAGGCATTGCACGACGGGAAGCCCACCGTTATGTAACCAAGGGCAGACGCTCTTCGTCTACGACGGGCCGACGACACAGCTCAGATTCGAGAAGGTTTCTTTTTATGAGGTTGATTCCATCTATCACAGAAATTTCTTGTACAAATTATTCTCTCCGGCTCTGTTTCCGAATAACTATTCCTCCTCATATTGTCCTTCGAACTCGAGCCTTGCTGGCGCACGGCTGCTTGAACAATGAACTAGACTGGATGGAGTAAAATTTCCTTGATTTCTTGCTGATTTTATCCAATGCGGCTGACCGTTTGCTCTGACGAAACAAACGACTCCTGCCGCAGTGTCGAGCTTAGCAGGGCATTCGCGAGTGGCTGTAGAGGGCAAGGAGATCGATATGTCGGAGGGGCAGTGCGTCAAGCAGGTGCAAGCTGCACACAAGTCTGGACGAGTTGGCAGCGCCGACGAGAGACGACCAATTCAAGACGACCGACGCGCTTTACCCGCGATGTAGGGTTCCGTGAGTAATTCCCCGAGAGTTTCTAACATTTGTTAATAACATGCTCGGCTCTGAGCCTTTATTAACATGTGTTAATAACGAATTAATAACATTTGTAAATAAAAGATTAATAACATGTAAGAAATCGAATTATTTACATGTTAGAAAATAAAGTGGTGTTAATAATTCAAAATCACCAACTCCAGTCAATCTGAGAGTTAGGAATGAAATGGGGAATTTCAGTGGGAGGAGGAGGAGTAGCTGAGGGCAAGTGCTTCAGAGTGAGATCAAATAAACCATAGGTAGTTATAGGTGCTCAATACTTCAGTTTGATCAGTAAATATGCAACACTATTAATCGGGGGGACAACAACTTTCCCAGCACCAATTACATCCGTAGCCTAACCTCTGCCCAAACCTGCTTCTCACCTCGACCATATTAAAATAAATATTGTAATCCCGAGGATCGAACCAGCAATTAGAGGCAACTGAACATCACACACCGCGGGCAAAGTTCGATGGAAACGGTGATTCCAGATCGATTACCTGATGATTTCTTGCCCAAAAGAATCAGTGTGAGATTTTTGGATAAATCATGAACAAAATAGAAATGTGCTTCTCAATTTCTGCACAAAGTGTGCTTGAATTACATCGTGATCTGATTGAAAGTATGATCTAGCATGAAATCAGGCTGAAATTGAGCAGAAATGTCTTAAATTCCATAACATGTGTCCATGGAGCACAAAAGGAAGGACATTTGGGCTGGAATCACAAAAAACGCGCCAATCACATCCTGAACTCATCCTAAATAGTCCATAGATTCCAAGCTGATCCCATTGTGATTAAATGATCAGCAATAATTTAATCACAATGGAATCAGCTTGGTCACAATGGGATCAGCTTGGAATCTATGGACTATCTAGGATGAGTGCAGCATGTGATCGGCGAGTTTTCTGTGGTTTTAGCTTAAATGTCCTTCCTTATGTGGTCCACGAGCACATATTGTGGGCTTTATAATCTTTCTCCCCGATTTCAGCCCGATCTCATGCTAAACCAATTTCTGAATCGGATCATGATGTAATCTGAGCGCACTTTGGGCAGAAATTGAGGATCACATCCCCATTTTGCTCATAATTTATCCGCAGATTGCATACTGATTCTTTTGGTCAAGAAATCATCAGGTAATCACTCTGGAATCACCGATTCCATTGAACTTTGCCCACGGTGACATGATCAAAGAGCAACACCTGAACCACTACACCACCAACGCTAGATATATGCTGGCACTGGCATGTATATATCTATCTTGTGCAGGAGTCAGCGCTGTGAGTCTTTCGGGTAAGAATAGAAGGCTCCGCCACCTTTGTGATACACAATCTTCTCTCTACCAATGTGAGCCTTCATGCATATGCACTCTGTTTTGTTTTTTGTATGGAGTGTTTGCCTCAAAATGATTTAATGATTTCTTACATTACTAATATTATTAACATAGGTTTTATGACCTCGACAAGGGACCATGTTAATAACATGTTAATAACATTGTTAATAACATCCTTTATTAACATGTAAGTAATTCCGGCATTACTCACGGAACCCTACCGCGATGCCAGCCACGCCGCCCGACGAAAGTTTTTTGCTGGAATTCGGAAATGTAAACAGCCAGGCGGGTTTCGAAATATAGTCGGGAATCACAGGATACGCCAATACGCTCAAGGTGCGGTACCACCTGGCTTCACATACCACACGGCACCTAGGTCTGGCATTGAGGCTTATTCGCGTCTGCAGGAAAACGCGCTCATACAGCCAGGCATCCTCATAACCAGCACTTTTTCTGGCGCTTTTCCAGAGGCCCAGATCGCACGATGGGAGGGCGCAGAGATCGCGCGCGACATCTGTGACTGCTTTCCTCGAACGCGACCTCCACACCAGTCTCGTATCACAAGTGACAACATTGTGTCCTCCCCCCGAACCTCAGGGCCTTTCAGACTTTCCGCGCTGCCTTCGAATGTCTCTTCTGGAGAAAGGCAGGAGGTGGACGCGGAACAGCTCGCGCTGTCGTGTGTCAAGAACATCCAAAAAGGAGGACTGAGCGCGAGCGGAGGCGACGGGAGGGGGATTCATGGTGTTCAAATGCGGAGGGTCGGTATTTCGTTGCAGCTCGTGGCCAATCCGGGCGTACTGATGTCGGACGAACTGGTGTCTGGTGAGCATCATTTTCAATCCTGTGGTAATCTCTGATTTCTTCTGGCGTAGGTGAGGATCCTGTGCCTACGTTCAAAGTAGCCAGTTTACTCGATACAGTCGCACGCGAGTGTGAGATACGATAGATCAGCCTAAGTACGTCTCCCATCGAACATCTCCTGTTTTGAGGTACTTCATGATCTACTTGTGGGTTGATCACGCCCCGTTCTCGGCTCTACCAAACAACTGACAAGATTCTGCCCCTGCATGTTAGTTGTGCTCTAGCCGGCGCTCCCGGGCACTTACATCCGAGGCAATGACTGTTCTTCACCGTGTAGGGATCACTGATCGCATTCTTGTTATTGAGCGTATCGTACGACATGGTGTAAATTCGACCACTATCCAGGGGAAGCCGAATCCTTCATCAAGGTATGTGGAAGTTCAGGATCTTGTGATACTAGTACCAACAGTTTGTTGTTTTTCGCCCATCAGCTCTGCGGATCATCCTTGAATGTGTTACCACTTCGTCATGCCCACAGCTATCGTGTCATCTGTGTAAAGATGCTTTCAGTCTTTAATTCACTGTGTCAAATGACGTACGCCGGCTTCTGAGTTGCAATAGCTCGTGTTTCAACGCGGTCAGCGATGAAATAATGATCAAAGATATGCTGCAAGGCGTGCCGGTCGATGTATTTGCGAGTCTCATAATGAATTTGGTGCGTCGTTAGGCAAACACTTGTCAAAGAAGAATGATTTTGTTGACCCCCTGATATCTGTTTGAATTTGGCCAAAATAATTACTATCGCGATGTACTTGTGCTATTCGCCTTCATCGCAGGACTCGGAGTGGGCGTGATAGGAAATGTTTAGTTCAAGGTGCGAGAGACGAAATGATGCACCTTCTGAACTCGAGAACGCTCACCTACTGATCCATGTATTCCATCCGATCTCACATAAATCTTTACTGGCAAAGGGCTGATGTCGTTTAGAGATTTTAGAAGCAAGCATCGCAGGTACAACATTACTGTGAATATGACTGGTGCGTAGGAGGCGCAAAGCCACCCTTACGGCACCTCGTGCCGGGATGATCGTGGTCAACGACCCTTAGCCGATCGCACACGCCGATCACGAGGTGGCTGGGTCGAGAAGCATGGCGAATGCTATGCTGTGTGGCGAATGTCGGTGGTCAACCGATGGCCCCAAAGCCACATTGGTGACCCCCAAGTCTATAAAAGGCTCGCCGTTCTCTCCTCTTTCCCTTCACCACTCTCTCTTCCTCCCCACCACCACCATTACCCTTGTTCTCTCTCGTGCGCTTCGGTACTTACTATCGTCTCCGAGCTCTCCCTCATCTGCACAGGTACATCTTATTCACGCTGTTCGCCATTACTTCCCCCATTGAATCTCGACGCGCTCCAGGTTATTAGGCACGATCGCCTCAAGCACGACGTCAAGTTCATA
Organism: Heterobasidion parviporum; assembly: GCA_002994785.1. Taxonomy (NCBI): domain Eukaryota; kingdom Fungi; phylum Basidiomycota; class Agaricomycetes; order Russulales; family Bondarzewiaceae; genus Heterobasidion; species Heterobasidion parviporum. Next base: position 63,899 of record PDUQ01000030.1, on the reverse strand, counting down.
GGTACGTCTTTTTGACCACTGTTCGTATACTATTGACGCTCAACGACGCATCGGCAGGCACGATCGCCTTCAAGCACGACAGCAAGTTCACTGGTTGCTCTGTATCTTCTGGCGACACTACTCTGGAATCTGTGGCTTTGGTCTGTGGCATTGGGCTCTATCGTTATCTGGAGGTGGCTTCGACGTCTGGTTGCTGGTGTCTCTCGAACGTGTCTGGGTCTTGTCTTGCTCGTCGTCTTGCTCTTCCTCCCACTGGCAGTTCTCGTCTCTTATTATTATCCCCTGCGCTTTGATGTCCTTGGCTGTGGTCTGCTCGCTCTTCGCTGTCTTCTCTGCTCGCTCTTCGCTGTCTTCTCTGCTCGCTCTTCGCTATCTTCTCCACTCGCTCTCTGTTCTCGTCTCTCTGTGCTCTCTCCTCGATCTGGTTTGCTCGCTGTCTTACTTGCTCCTCGCTGTCCTCTTCGCCCTCGCTCTGTGTTATCTCTCCTGGCTGTGTCTCTTTTCTGCTCGCTCTGGCTTGCTCGCTCTGTTTGACTTGGTCATCGCTGTCTCCTCTCGCCGTGGCTTTGCTCTTGGTTTCTGGCTTCTCATCTCAATCTTTGCTCGTTTATCTCAGTCTTGTCTCCTTTCTCGTCTATCTTCATGCTCGGCGGCCCTGGTCTATCTCGGTGACGTTCTCGGTCTCTTTCGCTTTTCTCGCTTTCTTGCTTATTTCTCTTTTCTGGTACATCTTGGCGACTTTCTCAGCCCATCTTTGTCACGAATATCTTGTCAGTGTAAGTACACCTAACCATTCTATCGCTAAGGTCCCGCACCGCTACACACGCCCACTTCGAACTGCAAGAAATCCGGTCGGCAGTTAGGGGGCGTCAGCCCCCGGTGAGTCCTTCATTCCTCTTTCCGCTGTCGCAAATACTGAGTCGCCCACACGTCTTACATTTCCAGGTACGTTTCGATGTGGCTGTTCAAGATCAATGTTGTATTCTACGGCACGATCGCATGCACGACATCAAGCTAATGGGGCCAGGCAGCAAACGAAAGTCGAGTGACATCGATCTCAGGCATCTTGGCAGCCTTATGTGGAGTCTCTAGCTTTGCCCTCCTCCTTGCTGTGGATCGCTGGCTAGATAGATAATTCCGTTTATTGGTGGCTGTGCAGGTCGTTTACGACCTATGTAGCTACCCGTACTCGTGTGCACTATGGTACCGTACCCGTTGCGCAGTAAGGTAATATTGTATCGTAAGGTAGTGCGAGTAACCATAGGGGGGGGTTATGGATCGCTGGCTGACGATGTGCTGGTGTTATATGGCTGTCCTGGTCTAATTGTTCCTGTGTCGCTTAGCCTGTCCTTCTTTTCTCTGTGCTCCTCTCTGCCTCGTTTTGTTTGACCTTCCTTTTCTTCGTGCTTCTGCACTCTTCTCTGTGCTTTTCGTGGCACTGGCTTATCTTGGCAACATCCTCAGTAAATCTTGCCAGCTTCAATGCAACGTTGAGATCTTCAAGTCCGGCCGCCGAATTTTAGCGTACAGGACGATCCCTCAAGAGATGGGGTTGCCAGTGAGCGGATGTGAATCATCCGTGAGTTTGATGATCCGATCTCACTACCACAGACACTAATCGAACACCTGTTGTCCTATTGTTTCCATGTACGGCACCAAAATTCTTGATCTCTATGAACCTTTGCTGGCTCTGGCGACATGGCTCTGGCGTCTGTGGATTTGCAATGGCTCGCTCCAAGCTTGCGGACGACAACTTGCTCTATCTCTTGAAATACATCTTGGTCTTGTCTCCTGTCTCTCGCTCGTGGCTCTTGCCTTGCTTGTTTGGCTCGCATACTTGTTTTGATTGTATTCCCATTGAAGTCCTCGCTTTGTTCGCCGCTCTAGAGATAGGATCGTCAACAGGGGGTCGGCAACCCCTGTGAGTTGATCCTTCTGCATACCGCTCTCATAGCCCCTGACCTCTCTACACATCTTCAAATAGTCACATCCGGCAATCAAAGTCAAGCCATAAGTATCGGACCCCTGCGCCTACGTCGAACAACCTACGGAGATATTTTCGTTGATAATGTGTATGACAATGAAATTGCTATCGAACATCATTGCGGTTCGAACCTTGTGGATTTTCCTGGATAAAACCTCCTGGCAATCATCCCAGGACCCAGGTACTGATATCTCTGCTTGTTTTCTTTCGCAGGATTCAAATTCAAGGGTCCCATTCATTTCGTAAGCACTGGGACTGTATCTGATCCCTATGCTCGTTTGGATTACATTGCAATCTTGTCTGAGAGTAAGAAAACAAAAGTACGCTGTTTGCTACATGACACGCTTGAATGACGCAGTGGCATAGTACCATGTTAGGTCACGTCTTGGTTCTCTGCACCATCTGATTGCTGCGTATTGCATCTCTGGGAGATCGCGTCGAACGATGCCGACTTGAATTTGACGCGGTCAGCGATTTTTCTTCCACGCCAACTGACGATGGGCACAACAGCTCTCAGCTCTTCCATCCACTTTTCCGGGAGATCCCATTGGATGACGTTGATCTGTCGGATCGGAGCCCGCGATGTACTGCGCTTTCTGAGCACACGGATCAAGAAACCTAGAGTGCGATCTAGTCTGGACGCGTTTGAGACTCGCAAGGGGTGTAAATGTATGACCTCAAGGCTGGGGAAAGGAATATGCTCGCTGTACGAGTCGGCTGAAGTCTGCTCTGGAGCTGTGGTATCCGTGTCCTTCTTCATAGCAATGCAAAATGGTCGTAAAATGGACTTAGAGAGGCAGATCCGCTTCAGACTCTGAGCACGTCCAACTACACTGCGAAACATCGCCAGGTCCCAAAGGGGGTCTGTATCGATAAACAGATTCACAGTCTCTTGGGTGAACAACGCTCCTAAGATGTCACATTCGATCCGCCATTGCGGACAGCTATTATAAAGTCTCAAAGTAACTGGCATCGTGGCTCCTTCGGAAGAGCAACGAGGATCACAATGCCGCCAGCCAAGAAAAAATATATACCCTGAGGCGGGAGGGCGAATCATCTGAATGGTCCGAAGAGGGGGCGCAAGTCCCGTTTTCCCGCTTTGCTTCTCGAGGACGGGAAGCAGAAAGCGAGTAGAAAGCTCCGTTTCTTCGCAGTCACAAGAGAGAAACATTTCAGCAAGGGGTGGAAATTCCACAATTTCCAGGAATGCCATACAACACGACCAGACTCCTCCCAAAGTCAAGTTTGAAAGATGAGAGAGTGCGATCGTCTTTTGTGGTTGACCAGATGACGAAGCAGAAAGGGGAGGGAGGGCGTCGTAGATCAAAAGTGTCTCCAGATAACGCATTTCGGACAATGCGTCGAAAAAACCATCGTATGGTGGCATCGATGAGTTCTCGGCAGAATTTCCATACACCTTGAGGCTGGTCAGATTACGAAGGACTGTGGAGGACCAAGGGATAGCTAACCCAGAAAAATAAGCAGTGCGCAAGAGGGGGGCATGATTAGCGAACAAGTTCTCCGGGAGCTTTGTGATACAATTGTCTTCAGCCCGCACTGAGAGCTCAATATGTTCTACTATCGGCGCAGGAGCATCAATAGGCTGTAAATTCTGAAAGGGGGCCATAAGGCCAGATAAAATGATGTCCCTCGCGCGAGGCAAATGGGGCAAAATTAAATCGACAGAGCTCTCTATGCAGGAGCTTTTGAAAATAAGAGATGCCTGCTTTGCACGCGTAGACATTTCCGAGACCCATTCTCTGCCGAGATCAAGATTGATTCTTGTCCACAAATTTGTGTTCTCAAGAGCGACGTCTCTCCAGTAACTGCAAACATGTGAGACTTTGATCCATCCCAGGTTTTCTTTCCGCGGCAAATCAACTACAACCAAAAAAGAGAATATATGTTCCAGGAGCTCTGGTGATAGGCGACATATGGGGATTGTGCGATTGCGCCGCGCATGGATGGCACATATTGCGGTGCGCAGATAGACTACTTCGTCATCAAAGGCCTTGAGGACGTTCAAGTCACCTGCGGATGCAGTGGCGCTGAGATCAGAGAGAGAATCGAGTCTAATTTGCAAGGAATGACTCCAGTAGTCCATTGCACTATGTGGGACGGCCAGATCAACATCGCGATAGTCTCAACTACAGCACATCTGGATACTCACCTGGTCTCAAGAGCGACCTTTGTCACATCGCAAGGTTTCACTTGTTCCCCAGAAGGAAGAAATGTTTCAAGAGTCTGATTCGACGGCATGTAGGTGTGAACTGTCTGTGAAGACGCGGAACTCCGAAAGAGGTCGAGCATCCGAGCAGTTGTGACTTTAGCCACGTGGCCTTGCCGTGTAAACATCGACGTCCAATGCCATCGAGCGCCACTCCGACGGCGCCGACTTTGACTTGTCCTCCTACATCCACCTCAAGAGCAGTAACGACTTTCGTTTCACCGCTCAAAGCAGTCCATAGATCGTTCATGACATCGCTATCGTCTCTTGAACCTATTCTCGTGAAACGCTCACCGCGGTGCTTTGGTTGCTTGCGAAACTGCCACCAGTACTGCACAACAATGTCAATCGGAATTCCTCCCAAGCCTCTTGCTCCAGCTATGGCATACTGAGGCACATCTATCGGAGATGTGCAGTAAACATGATATGATGGGGTATCGAAGAATCTGGGAGCACTATCGTGAACATTTACTTTGATATGTTCGCGGTAAGGTTCCCATGCCGAGCTGAATTTCGCTTGGTTCATAGCCCTGCTAGGACGTTGCATCCTTCGATGCGACTCTATCCTCGCTCCAACCTGATCTATCAGCTTGAAAACGCGAGCCATAGGACTACCTCTTTGTTGTGAGCAGGGGACACTAGTACTCCTTGAAATTCGGAGAGTCCGTCGAGAGAGCCCACAGCATACAATTGGATGAAAGGGAGAAGGAATTTTTTTGATCGTACGATACCATCGCGTTAGCGGTTAGCACTGCGGCATGCAGGCATTTCCCCAGCATCTGACCGCGCTGATCGATGAGGCGTTCAAATTGAGTACGAAATCCAGACCCTTCTCATGAACAATAGCTCAAACTTAATTTCCGGCGCCGCTGATGAATGCTCTGTCGACACGGGCAATGATCGACCGGGTGTGTGACTGCATTCCCACTCCTACTGGAGGAAGCTTCTGAATATGCACGCGCCGAGAAAACTGATTCAATAGTCGGTTGACTGAATACATGAGTTGGATGCGAACAAACTAGATGTTGGCCGCACCTTCACATCGAGGTTATCGAGGTCGCACTCTGACGTGAGTAGACCCAAAATCCTCGGTCATTCGTCGTAACATTCCGACCAGCCTGCAATCGCCGATACGCGGAATCCTGAGCGAGCTGAATGGGCCCGTTACGCTACAACGGTCCTCCACCCCTGAAAAAGCGACGAGAGAAACATGGCACAATGCTGTGCCTTGCTACCCCGTAAGCCGCTAGAAGATTTCGAATCCAGAACACGAGTGGGCTGCATCATGCCGTTTGCGATGGACTATCCGTAAAATAAAGCACCCTGATGCGCCTACAACCTATCAACAAACGCGCATCATTTGAATTGCGGCGGGCCGTACCAGATACAAGGCATGGTGCCGACAGGGGTAGACCGCCCAAAGATGCGGTGCAGAACAAGGGATTAAGCGAGCAGTCACGACATGTGTAACCATGCTCCTCGCATGGCTTTGCCACAGATGTTATCGACGACGGATGAACAACGATAACGACGGACGCACCCTAGAAGTCCGCCGGATGGTCACAGCTTGGACACGTTCTGTCTCACAGGATTGATGGAACGAGGCAGAGAAAATTGCTCGCCTGTCGCTGTGAGAGAGGACACGACCGAAAGGAGAAATGATCACCAACCTGCAGGATGCGAACAATGGAACCACCTTGCGGTTGGGTCGGAGCCTAATTCCAGCAGGCGAAGGAAGGCATCACACCGGCGTCGGAGGCGTTCCTTGGACAGATTCCTTGGGAAGGCGGTGGGCGCTTCTTCAATGGTATATCCGCAGAGTCGAGTGAGGCGAAAAATCAACAGTTTACTGTACCGCTGAGTCTCACCCACCTCCCCCCTACCGACCACCACAACGCTGTTGAGCCACTCAACAACACAACCTACACACCATTATCCACTGGCTTAGCGATGTCGTGGTGCTACGATTACGGCCGTGACGCTGAGGAAGACCTCTTCAGTATGTTCTGCATGTGCATATCATTCGAGCGAGTTGCTACATGTTAACACGAACTCGCTCACAGCTCCTGGCGCAGGCCCGTCGCGCTCCCATGCCTATGCTAACGAGTGGCACCGTGAGAGCGGCCTCACAGATGACGAGTCGGTAAGTCGGAATCTTGCTCTAAAATTTCAACACGCTACTCATTGCTCTGCATTCCTAGGATGAGGGCACTGACTTTCGCCAGGCTGGGGGCCCTTCTGCACCGTGGCCCTACGCCTACATCGCGCATGGGGGACACCTGAATCCCCGCGTGCCACTCCCGCCTCCATCGCTCCCTGAGACCTACCTCGAGGTTCTAACCCACTTTGAGCCACACGCGCCCACCCAGGACACCCACTGGGATGACGGCAACGAGCAGACGGGCGCATGGCCGTTCCCGGTAACAATCCCCGCCACTCATGCGCATAGAGAGGAGGCTCCACCCCACGCCCCCGTCTCGACCTTCTCGACACTGGTGGGTGCATTGGACCCTATCGAGGCCCCCCGGAGGCGCGGCGCGGCGTCCTTCTCCTCGTTGCTGGGCGCCGTTCAACCGATCCGCGGTCCATGGAGCGATATGGCGCGGGATATCATGGAGGCGCCGCGCGATACCGTCCTTCGGGTATTGGCCGAGGTCCCTCCGCGGGTGCCCGTCGAGGAGGTTCCGGAGCCTGTCCCAGAGCTGCCGCCGTCGCCAGAGATCACTACGGAGCCGGTGTCGCAAGAGCACCACGTGGATGTGGAGGAGGAGCCAAGGCGGAAGAAAGCAAGGAATGGGGTGGGAAGCGAGGGGAGGAACGAGCGAGCGATCCAGGGAGCGAGCGGCGCGAAGGCGGGGAGGCGCATAGTCAGGAGGCCGCGCATGCCCCCAATCGCGGGGTGTGGGCTGTTTTCCGTGAGGCTGCCGAGCCACTATGCGGTGAGAGGGAGAGAGATGGCGGGGGCGCGAAGCCAGATCCATGTGGTCCATCCACAGGCACACGACAGTGCCCCCAAAGAGACTACAGTAACATCGACAACGTCCACCCACAGGGTGGAGAACCCCACAGGTGAGCCAGTCCCCGGGGCTGTACCGCAGTCCATCGGAGGGCCCTCGACGGCGACACTTGAAGAGGAACAGAGAGGTGCGCGAAAGCGCAAGAGGGCCGACCCTCATGTCTGCGACGGCTCCGACGGGTGCAGCAAGCGGCTGTCGTGCCCGTACGACATTCCCCGACACAAGGCGACTCTGCGCCACGGAGGAGTGCGCAAGTTTGCATGCGACGACTGCCAAGCCCTTTTCGTGCGCAAAGATGAAATCCACCGCCACAAGCAGAAGCACTGCCCAAACAGGGGCACGAAACATAACGGCGGGGACGGTCCCTCGCAGGGCCCGAAACACGATGGTCCAGAAGACGGCGGAGGGGGCATGGGAGTCATGGGGGATGGCCTGCTCAGCGGATAGAGCTGACGGTGCGTACCGTATGCTTTCATTTTCTCTACGCTCGCTCTTTTGTTTCGCGCCGCACGCCATCGATGCCTTCACCTTTCCTTTCCTTACCACCCTCGTCGTTCTTGCCATCGTCTCGCCCTTCGGATCGATGCGGATAGGAAGCTGACTCGCTCTGTATTTTCTCAGGACTGGTCGTGGTCGACGTCGTCCTGCTCGGCATTGCACGACGGATGGGAAACCGGTCGTTATGTAAGCTATCATGCCTACCGCCGGGGGCGCTCACCGTGACGCCGACTTCGTTCACGACGGCACCTCAAGGCCAGGCCTCAGGCCTCTGCGGCCAGGGTTCGAAAAGGTCATTTCTCACGAGGTTGATCAAATCTATCACGGAAATTTCTTGTACAAATTATTCTCTCCGGCTGCGTTTCCGAATCACTATTTCTTCTCATATTGTCCTTCGAACTCGAGCCGTCCTGGCATACAGCCAATTCCAACCAAACCGAGCAGAGTAACTATCTCGATTTCGTACCGATTTCATCCATTGGAACTGACCATCAGCTCTGATAAGACCAACGAAGCGTCGAACTTAGCGAAGCATTCGTGAGTGTGCTACTGTGTTCTTTTCCATTGATGTCAGATGGGTAAGGCGATCTCAGTGGTAGAGCCTGAGAGTGCAGTTGTTCAGGGCGAGGTGTCGAATGTATTATTGGAGGACCAAGTGGAGACTCAGAGGGTTGTTGATGTTGGGAAGGCTACGGACAGCGCCCAAGATGCAGTTGAGAGAGAGCAAGATGTCGGAGGGCAATGCGTCAAGCAGTGGCAAGACCAAGCTGCACACAAGTATGGACGATTTAGCACCGTCGACAAGTGATGGGGAAGTAACTTAGGTGCGATTCATGGAGGAATTCAAAGCCGACGAATTCGAGACGATAACGCACTACATCTGCGATACCAACGAGGCCGCTCGACGAAAGTTCCCTTGCTCGGTCTCAGAAGTATAGACGACCAGGCGGGTTTTCAATCAGAGTCGGGAGGCACAGGATACGACAAGACGCTCAAGGTGCAGTACCACCTGGCTTCACATACCACACGGCAGCTAGGTTTGACATTGACGCTGATTCATGTCTGCACGAAGACACGCGCATACATACAGCTAGGCAACCTTGAAGCTAGAACTGATTATGGCGCTTTTCCGATTAAAAGTGCCCAGATCACACGACGAGAGGACGCAGAGATCGTGCAAGACAATATCTGTGACTGCCTCCCTCAAACAAGAACTTCACCCCGATTTCGTACAACATCGCGTCCTTCCCTCGACCCTATTCGCTGTTTGCATGCGTCTTGAGAATCTTCTCGGAGAAAAAACAGCTCGTGTAGAACGTCGTGGAACAGCTCGGCGCGTCAGAATAATCTGGGCTCAGCGCGGGCGGTGAATTCGAAGGGGATCAGCGGTGCTGAGATGAGGAGGGTCGAAGCTGGTCGCCAGTCCGGACGTGCAGATCTTAGACGAGCCTATGTCTAGTGAGCGGCATTCTTTATTATTGCAAGGTTTAGCACTGAATCCTCTGGGTAGGTGTAGATCCTTGTCAACTTCTAAAGTGGCCAGTGTACTCGATGCAATCACGCACGACTAAGAGGTTCGATAGATCAGCCTGCATATGTCTCTCCGAGAATGAATGTGGTGCGTTACTGGGCAATCGGTTGTTGAAAGAGAATCAAAAATCGCCCCTTGTTAGATGTTTCGATTTGGCTGTAATCATTACTATCGGGGTGTTCTTGGGCTATTCGCCTTCAGCGCAGATTTCGGACTCGGCGTCTTAGGAACTGTTTGGTTCAAGGTGCGAAAGACAAGAAGATGCATTTTCTGAACTCGAAGACTCTCCCCTATCGATCATTGCGTTTGGTCTCATATAAAATCTTTATTACTGATGTCATTTAGGATTTTCAAAACAAGCACCGCAGGTACAAGGTTACTGTGACCATGAGTGGCGCATAGGAGAAGCCAAAGCCACCCTTGCGGCACTTCGTGCCGGAATTATCGTAGTCAACCAATGGCCCCAAAGCCACATTGGTGACACCCAAGTGTATAAAAGGCTCGCCGTTCTCTCCTCTTTCTCGCCATCACTCTCCCTTCCTCCCCACCACTACCCTTATACTCTCTCGTGCACTTCGCTGCTTACTGTCCTCTCCGTACCCTCCTTCATCTGTACAGGTACATCTCATCCACGCCGTTCGCCATTACTTCCACCACTGAACCTCGACGCGCTCGGACGATTGCCTGGAGCACGACGTCAAGTTCATAGGTACGCCTTATTGACAGCTGTTTGTATACCCTTGATGCTCAACGACGCATCAGCAGGCACGATCGTCTTCAAGCACGACGTCAAGTCTACAGGTACGCGTTGTCGACCACTTTTCTTTCATCACCGATACTCAACGACGCATTGGCAGGCACGATCGCCTTCAAGCACGACAGCAAGTTCACTGGCTGCGTTGTATCTTCTGGCGACACTGCTCTGGGGTCTGTGGCTTTGGTCTGTGGCATCGGGCTCTATCGTTCTCTGGAGGTGGCTTCGACGTCTGGTTGCTGGTGTGTCTTGCGATCATGTCTGGGTTCTGTCTTACTTGTCTTTCTCGTCGTCTTGTTCTTCGTCTCTTATTATTATCTCCTGCGCTTTGATGTCCTTGGCTGTGTTCTGCTTGCTCCTCGCCGTCTTCTCTGGTCGCTCTGTGTTCTCGCCTCTCTGTGCTCTCCTAGCTGTGTCTTTTTGTTCTGCTCGCCCCGGCTTGCCCGCTCTGTTTGACTTGGTCCTCCTTCTCTCGCTATGGCTTTCCTTTTGGTTTATGGCTTCTCATCTCAATCTTTGCTCGTTTATCTCAGTCTTATCTCCTTGCTCGTCTATCTTCTCTGGCCTTTCCTCATGCTCGGCAGCCCTGGTCTATCTCGGCGACGTTCTCGGTCTCTCTTGCTTCTCTCTCATTGCTTATTGTTCTTTTCTAATGTATCTTGGCGACCTTCTCAGCCCATCCTTGGTAACGAATGTCTTGTCAGTGTAAGTACACCTAACCATTTTATTGCTTAGGTCGCGCACCGCCATACACACCTACTTCAAGCTGCAAGAGATCGGGTCGCCAGTTAGGGGGCGTCAGCCCCCGGTGAGTCCTTCATCCCTCTTTCCACTGTCCCAAATACTGAGTCGCCAACACGTCTTAAATCTCCAGGTACATCCCCATCCGGCTGTTCACGATTTCCTTCGTCGATGAGACTTTGCTTTCCCCAGATAATGAGGCACGATCGCCCCAAGCACGCTGTTCCATCTATAGTGCCACACGATTCCACCACACAATCAAAGCCCCATGCCGAACCTTTGGCACGATCGCCTTCAAGCACGATGATCATCTGTTGACATGAACCTCGGGCACCTTGGCGGCCCTATCTGGTATCCCTGGTTTTGCCCTCTGTCTCGCTCTGGATCGCTGGCTCATGGCGTGCTGGTGTCATCTGACCGCTCATGTGTATGAATTCTATCTTCCTTGATCTCTATTCCTTTGCTTTGTGCTACTCTCTGACTCGTCTCGGTTCGCTTTTCTTTTCCTTTTCCTTCCTCTCTCCTCTGCGATTTTTCGGGCACTGGTTTATCTTGGCGACATCCTCCGTCTCTCTGGCTAGCTTCAAGCCATAGGCTCTTCACTTGTGGCGACATTCCGTCTTGACAATCTACCTCCACAAGCAAAGGACGATCCTGCAAGAGATGGGATCGTCAACAAGGAGGTTGGCACTCCCTGTAAGTTGTCCCTTCAGCATGCAATTTTCATCGCTCATGACGGCTCCCATGTTTTTTTAGTGACACCTGACCATCGATGCGCCAGTTAATATGCCGATTCTGATCGAGGCGGAGGGGTCAGAGCAGACGATGCTCTCCTTACCCACTGCCCTATTGATGAGTGCGTTGACGATGTATATGATTGGACAATCAAACCACTATTGATTGACCTTTCCGCACAAACCTGGTGGCTTTCCGTGCATTACACTTTCTTCTGGTGAAATCATAGCTGCCGCTATGTCTCTGGGTAGCTTTGTCTCGCAGGAGTATAAGTGAATGCACACATCAGTTCCGCAATAGTTGGCACCAAACGTCGCACACAGGCTCGTTTAGATTGCATTGGAATTTCTTCTCATCTGAGAGCAAGAACACAAAGTACAGCACTCGCTTCGTAACTAAAAACATCACGATATTCTCCAGATCTAGTATTCCGTTGGGTCGCTTCTTGTTTGTTCGCGCCAACGCACAATCGGCACGATGATTCTCAGCTCATCAAGCCACTCCTTCGCCACGCTCCAGTCGATGATCTCGACTTTGTGAATAGGAGACCGCGATGTACTGCGCTATTTGAGTACGCGGGTCAAGCAATCTTCAGTGGAAGTGGATGAGTATCGGAAGTCATGTAAATGTATGAGTTCAAGACTGAGCACATAAGTCGGGTGAGAAGTTGGGAACGTATGAGACAGCATCATAAGCGACCTTAGACAGAATAGACGAAGCCAACATCAAGTCACATAAGACAAAAAGGGTGCACGCCCAAGGCCACCGACAAAATCAGTCATCCCACTCGTAAATTGTATACGGAGCGCGACCGCCATTCGCACTAAAGCGTGTGGAGGAAATGGAACTATCGTAAGTCGTGCTCCGACGAGATCAGACCCTGGATCATTAGTCCCTCGTCGTGACAGTCCACCTACCTAACTCGCCCAGGCGCGCTCGATGACCCGGTGATGCTACGACGATCTTCTGATCCCAAGAGGCGACGAAATGAACGATAGCAAGATGGTGTGCCTTGCTTCCCCTGCGTGTTGTGCGAAGACACCATCAGCGGCTAGAAGATTCGAACCCAGAACACGAGCGAGCTGAATTATGCCGTTTGCGATGGAACCGTCCGTAAAATCAAGCACCCCGATGCGCCTACAACCTATCAACAATCGGCGCATAATTTCAATTGCGGCGGCCCGTACCAGATACAAGGCATGGCGCTGACGAGAATTGACTGTCAAAAGAAGCTGTGCAGAACAAGGGAATAAGCAGGGTGTTACGACATGTGTAACCCCGCTCCTCGCATGGCTTTGCCACAGATGTTATCGACGTCGGATGAACGTCGATAACGACGGACGCACCCCAGAAATCCGCGAGATGATCACAGCCTGGACACGTTCTGTCCCACAGGATTGATGGAACGAGGCAGAGATTATTACCCGCCTGTCGTTCGAAAAGAGGACGGGCCCGAGAGGAGAAAGAACTCCGGCGTGGGGGATGCGAGCAATGCACCCGCCTCGCTCTTGGTTTGGAACCCAATGCCAACACGCGAGGGAAGTCATCACTGAGGCGTTCCTTGAACGAATTTCTCGAGAAGGCGGTGGGCGCTTCCCCGATGGCATATCTACAGAGTCGAAGGATTTGAGAAATCAACAGTTCACTGTACCACCGAGTCTTACCCACCTCTCCCCTACCGACCACCGAAACGCCGTTGAGCCACTCAACACATTTTCCGGACACCGACACACGCCTGCTTAGCGATGACTTGGTACTGCGACGACGACCTTTCGAGTGAGTTGTATATTCGTATTGAAGAACTTCGGTACAAATAAACGATCTCGTCCACAGCTCCTGGCGCGGGCCCGTCGGGCTCACAAAACCACGCCGACGAGTCACACAGTGAGAACGATCTCACAGACGAGGAATCCGTAAGTTCGAACTTAGCTTGGAACGAGCAACACGTCACTCATTGCTATGCACTCATAGGACGAGGGCGTCGGCCTGCATCGGTTCGGGGGACGTGTCATCCCTCCTGCGGAGCCATGGCCGTACTCATACATTGCCCATGGTGGATACGTGGGTCCGATGGAGGGAATGCCACCTCGTTCGCTCCTGACGAGCTCATTCGGTACATCAGCGCCTTTTGAACCATCCACTCCAGTCCAGGACATTTACCTGGAGAACTACGGCGGATACACAGGCGCAGGGCCCCTCCCACCCACAGTACCCGCCACTCACGCGCACACCGAAGTGATCCCCCGCCAGATCCCCAACTCATCCTTCTCGACCCTAGCAGGCGCGCTCGAGCCGATCCTGGAGTCCCCTCACCGCATCCACACCCTGCCCTTCTCCTCGCTGATAGTGGCGGTCGACCCAATCCGAGGCCCGTGGCGCGAGCTGGCGAGAGAGATTACGGAGGCACCGCGCGAATCCGTGAGCCGAGTCTTAGCGGAAGTGCCTCCGCAGGTGCCCATCCAGCGTCCATCGCAGTGCCGGCGCCGGTGCCAGAGCTCACCCCACCGCCAATGCCACAGGAGCCAGTGGAGGATGCAGACCAAGGACCGCCACGGAAGAAGGCAAAGGTGATCGACGGGAACGAGAAGCAGAGGGAAGGGGAAGGTCAGAGAGGGATCCAGGGAGGAAGCGGTGTGGAGGGGAGGAGGCAGGTCGTCCGGAGACAACGCAGGGCCCCCATTGAGGGGTGCGGGAAGTTTTCGGGGATGAGGCCACAGGATTATGTGGCAAGGAGAAGGGAGACGGTGGGGGCGCGAGACCAGATCCCTGTGGTCCGCCCACAGGTGCACGGCAGCACCCTCCAAAGAAATACATTTACATCGACGACGTCCACCCACAGGGTGGAGAACCCCACAGGTGAGCCAGTCCCCGAGACTGTACCGCAGTCCTTCGGAGGGTCCTGGACGGCGGCACCTGGGGAGGAAGAAGAAACCGCGCGAAAGCGCAAGAGTGCCGACCCCCACGTCTGCGACGAGTGCGGCATGTGGCTGTCGTGCCCGTCTGACATGGCCCGTCATAAGGCCGGTCGCGACCACGGAAAACTCGCAAAGTTCAAATGCGATGAGTGTGGTGCCCCCTTTTTTCGGAAGGATGCAGTCCACCGTCACAAGAAGGAGCACTGCAAGTACAGGCGCAGGCGCAGCGGCGACGAGCATGATGGCGACGGCGACGGCGACGGCGGTCGCTCACAGGACTGGAGACGCGACGGTCAAGCGGGCGGAGAAGGGGGCATGGGGCCCATGGGAGGCTGTATGCTCAGCTGGTAGGGGTGAAGGTGCGTACCATTCCATCCTGGCTTTCATTTTCTCTTCGCTCGCTCTTTTGTTTCACACCGCACCCCATCGATGCCTTTTCCTTTCCGCTCCCTACCGCCCTCATCGTTCTTGAAATCCTCTTGCACTCGGATCGATTCGGATGAGAAGCTGACGCGCTGTGTGTCTTTACAGGGATCCGTTCGTGGTCGACGTCGAGCCCGGCATTGCACGACGGTTGGGAATGAAGTTGTTATGTAAGGGCCGTCGCCGACCTCCTCCAACTGAAGGCGGCACCTCAGCGGCGGCCCGCGGGCAGTTGCAAAGGTCACCTCTTACAAGGTTGATCCTACTACCTACCATCTGGGCGGCCTCTTTGTGAGGAAGATGGATCCTATCTGTCGCCCCGCGCAGCTTTCTTGTACAGTCTGTTAGGGCCTTTTCGTCATTAATTCATTTCTCCCACCATTCTTCTCACTCGAACAACGAACACTACTTGCATGCCACGACTTTGAGATCTGAACCCGACCGGGCGATGTAAATTTTATTTTCTGTCCAATCTTTACGGCTGACCGTCAGGATTCAGCAATGACCAGATTAGCGGCTCATCTCTCAGCCACTTCTCAGTCTAGACTGCCTCGGTCTGAATCAACTCCATTCCCTTGCCAAAACGCCTCCAAACTTCATGTTCCACAACGCTTCAGAAAGCTGCGCATGCGCATGCGACAGCACCCACAGACGAAGATATGATGCTGTGTGTGAAATACACCCCAGACAAAACTCGATGGTATGGATGACTTGATGAATCGCGGCCCCACCAAAATCACGTTGTTCCTGGAAAAGAACGAAATGCGACATTAACCGTCAAGTTTAAGGTAAGTGAGGACACATACGTGCTCCTCGTCGATCTCCTCTGCGATAGCTCTCCCATTTCCTTCTCCCTCGCCTTCTAGATTGCCGCTCCGCCTGACCATGTCTTCCTGTGGTCCGTCACCATGGGCGAGGCTTACGTAGCCCTGATTCTGGATCTTCTTCATCTCCTTCCATTGCACGTACGGCTTCACGACAAGCATCCATGGCATGCAAACAAATGCGAGTAACAATAGCACAGTCCGAATGATACCCTGGCCAGCGTACAGCTGTGTTCCCGGTTATATAGAGCCAGGAGAAAGGGACATGGAAATGAGCATGTTCAACAAAGGAGGGGCAGTCGGGCTTTGACTCCAGTCAATCATCCATTTGTTACGAGGTAGCCGAAGATTGATTGAAGTAAAAGCATTTGCCGAATGAAGTTGGTGTAAACATCGAGAGGGCGCTTGAAGCGAATGTGGTTTGGGACTTGGAGACAAAGAGCGAAGGTGGTCTAGTAAAGAGAGGCCTCAGAGTCAATTCGACGACCAGCTAGAACGATCAACACACATGAGCGACGCCAAGAACGGCCGAGAGTTTATTTTGTAGCACTAGACATCGACGATGAGCTTCACAGGAAGAGAAGTTTCGCGCTAACGACTCACTTAAAGAAGGTGCCGAAAATTTCGCCGAGGTCATCGCTCGTTGAGGATCATTATCAATGAAACGAAGAAGGTTATGGCGCCATGCCCAATATCACCGAACATAACAGCGAACAAGAATGGGAAGGTGAAATAGACCTGGATTGACTTCTTGGTAAGTGGCGATACCATAGCGGTCCATGATGGTCTGGAAGTCCTCCGTGAATTTGTTGCTGCGCTGGAAAGGAGGCAGAGTCGTATTGGTGCGCAACTCAGGAAGAATTGGCGGGACTATTGTCCCTGACTCCTCCTAAGTCCGGTGTTAGTAGTGAAGGGGAATTAACGAGAAGGTTCCATATAGTTGCATGGCGTAAAGCTAATTGAATGATAGTGATATGCCTTGGTGGGCATCATCCCTCTGCAATTAACGTTTTCCTCCTCAGACCACAGTTGAACAGATTCAACATTTCGTAGATCGACATCTTGCCAGCTGGCCAGACCCTCTCCAATCCTCAACAGTTCCTCTCTTCTAGTAGATCCGGTGTTGTACAACACCATTTCGAGATCTTCAATGCGGCCATTGACTTCACGTAAGGACTCAACGCGCTTGTCCGCGTTGGCATCGATGAGGTAGAGTGTAGCGCCCATAGACTCGGCGACTTTGCGGATCTTGGCGAGGAGAGCGTCTCCGTGAGCAAAGATGATGAAAACATTCTTTCAAGTCTCAACACCACTTGCAGCATCGACGAAGGGCTCGGCAATGTCGGTATGGTTCATGTAGCGATTACCGCGGAGCACGCGCCACAGCACGCGCTCAAATGTGGGGATGCGAGCGCGATCAATCGTGCCAACAACAAACCTGAAAAAGATGCTTGGGATAAGATGACGATTCAACACGAGAACTACTTACTCGAGGTCAAACTGGACAGTTGATGTGGAGAACTGGTTCTCGCGGTCATCCTATTGCAACAAGGGCGCCGAGCTGTCGTCGAACGATGTCCTGATATCAGACGGATTGCTTTCAGCCTGTAACGAAGAGTTAGCTATGAGGCCTTGTGTGTGTGCGAGCGTGTTTTACCCTGTCAAAGAAGGCAGCTGTCTCCCTCGGAACATGCTAGCTCCCTCAATCGACCACTAAGCAGCTCGTAGCTCTCGTTCATCTGTACTAGCCTCGACTCGTGCTCGGCAAATGTAACGTCTAAGCCGTCCATTGTTTGAGCTGCTCGCGGACCAACGGTGATGAGAGGCGCCGAGTCATACAACGGGCGCACGGGTACCTTGTCCTTTTCCCTCTCGATTTGAGTAGATAAAAAACGAACGCGACGAGCCATTTCGTCAATGCGACGAATCTCGCCTATGAATGATCGTTGGAAGGGATTGACGTTGGGGTTCAGCTGTGCAGCTCATCGTTAGCTCCATATAACGTGAATTCAACAGTCCTGATCTCACATCCTTAAACTGCATGTTTCCGAGTTCCCCAAGCTCAGCGACCGTGTCATGGGCGACTTCTGTTGGTACGAATAGTTGCACCAAGCTCATAGTCTCAGAGCCTGATGTGCGTGCTAGTTCAGTCACTTGGAGATGGTTCGATACATGGAGATACGAACGGAATAAGCTGGGATATTCATTGACCACAGGGGTGCCCATGGCGGTGGAAGAATTGTAGATGGAGAGTTATGGAGAGAGTTTCTGACGATGATGCGAGGAGGCACGCCCTTCACTAGCTTCAATGTTTGTCCGGATTCCGCAGGCTTTTCGATTTTTCGTCCGTGCTCAAATTGGCCCCAATTAGGTATTTCAACCTTTTCTACTCGCACTGGAAACGGATCACGTCGGCAAGCGTCAGCATCGTTCCTAGACTACATTTGCTAGATTTTCTTGCGCTAACAGAACCTGACCAGGCAAGGCTAGTACTTTCCTTTGCTGACCCTATGCGCAGAAGATAGTCGTAGGCCAGTCCCAGTCAGGATCACCTCGATGATAAGTACGAGTCTATGCATCGTTTTCTTCGTTATTAGGTACCGCCGACCTACATTTAAATCTGCTGTTGGGTAGACCTGGAAGACGTAAGACGCTGTGCACTCTAGCTAGAGAGTATGATTTGAGACAGCCTCTGTGGCTAAAGTTACACAGGAGATATGTAACGCTCAAGGCTTCCTCCAGGTTTTTATGCTGTATGTCGTCGCGTTTTGTCTCACCCACACACACCCTGAATTTCCATGACAATCTTTGCAGCGCGACGCAACCCCACACCTTTTTACTCCCAGTAGCTCAGGCTCTCCTATCTGAGAACTTCATGCGCTCTGTTGCTATTGCACACGGCGCCATGGCCGCCTTGGAACTCGACATCGTCTGCGAGTTGCTGCATGATACGGCACCGATGAAGGACGTGATTGGTTAGGGAGAATCAAAAAGAAATTGCTGCCAGCGACGCTGTGAGTAGTCTTCTCTTACAAGTCTCCGTTCTACTTCATGATGCCGGCTGGTTACTCTATCTGTACAAAAACAATACGAGGGTAACAAACGCACAAATGCTCTTCGACTGCAACAGCTACTACGCATCGGGCGTCACCGCCTGCTAATTCTGACGCATATCTCGGAGCAAGCTCACTTACACCGTCAAACATTTCCCTTGCATGTCCACCTAAAGTGCCTGCACGAGCATTTGCTCCTGGCTTTGACTATTTTCAAGTTTCAAATCCCATTCTTTTGGAAAACCAAGATCCTACAAATGAGAGGAAACAGGGGAATAGAGAGCATTCGACATGTGGCCTGAAGATATATAGCAAAAGCTGTGGCATGCCAGAAAACACGAGCACGTGCAGCGCTCGCCGTATGTCCGTCACGTTGTTTGCCAAAACAATGTGATCCTGACGAGCTTAGTTCCGCAGGCCCACCGGCCAGATGCCAAGCGTGCATTATGCGCCTCGCTCGCATCGTCACTGTGTGCCGCGACAGATCCTGCAGTCGGTCTGCTAGATTTGGGCGGACAACGTGCCTGCGAATTAACGTCCGTTACGGCTGGCTCATATGCAACGGGTTCGTGAAGAAAGATGGCGATTACTTTGCCATCTCACTCCTATACGCTACCTTTATTCTGTAAGGCCACGAGTCGCTTTGAGCGAGGCCCATTTCTGGCAAAGGAAGGCCGCAGATTAAAACAAATCGGATGGCCAGGAGGCGCGCGCCAGGAGATACACTTCGCCATCCGCTGTCAGAGCACAGGCTCAGCTGTCCTCCACGATTTCGGTGTCGATATTCATCATGCTCAAGTTGTATCACTTGAGCAAACGTCAGCTCTAGAGCGCCTTCTTTGATACTTCCTTAACGAGGTACGCTTGCTGATGGAGTCGGGCACGCGATACATCTATCGCCAAGATTGGTGCCGATCTGCGTCCATCGAGAGTACCGCGGTCGCGTGGTGGCGCGTCTTCTGTACTCAACTTGTGATGGATCGTTCCATTGTCGCAGGCCCCTCAAACACACTCCGATCACATTTGCGCCATGACAAGCGTAGACGTTACCGGTCGTGGCCATGATATCAGAGTCTGGGCTGCGGAGCGATCACTAGTTTGATGTGTGTAGCGTTCTGCTCATAGAATAAAGTATCCTGTAGCCCAGTGATCTCAATGACGGCTCGTCTGCCACCACAAAGGTTCATGCAAGCGGCCTTGTAACTCGGCCACAAAGCGATCACGTGTCTATGTCGCGGAGTTCTGTGGCTTCGTGGCTTGCAGCGTTGGTTCAAACGTTCACCAGCAGAGGTCACCATCACAAGCTCGTTCGTAACTCGGAGCCACAGTTTGTGGCATTAGTCTCCAGTACTTAAACACTTTCTCTATCCCTGTAAGTGATTCATTCAACACCTGTTCTACTGCTCCTGACATGTCTTCACACAAAATAGCCAGCACTCAACGTTTCAGTGCGATGGAAATATCCAAGGCACCAGCTGAATACGCTCTACTTGCTGAAGAGACTGAGAACGACTTTCACGGACCTATGCCTATCACAGAATTCTTTGACGCTTTCATGAAGACGAAGGATGACAAGAAACCTCCCAAGCGTGCCACCCAAATCTTCAAGAACATGCCTAGGGTCGGAAATTTTGAGAATGTATTTGTGAGTATATATTCTTCTTTGTTCTTAGCGACTGACGTTGATGTCATATCATTCACAGAAAAATGCTGTCGAGGCATCTGGAATTTGCCAGAAGCTAAGATTTGTCAACACGACCGACGATCTGGATGCAGCCTTCAAACGCAAGCCAGACATGGTTGCATACAAGAGATCTCTGCAAGGCGATGATGGAACTGACTTCGAGCTGATGGAACTGTGCATCGAGCGCAAGCTAGAGACTAACGACCCATTCAAAGATCTCGCCTCCAGCGCGACCTCTGGCGATACAAACACAGTCTTACATCGCTCGCAGGAGGCGACCATGAATCGAGGACAAATCTGTTCATATGCAGGCTTGCAGCTCTCGCGCAGAACCGGTTCTTCCTCTTCACCGTGGTCTTGCTTGGTGACTATGTTCGTTTCATTCGATGGGATCGCGCGGGAGCCATTGTGACTGAACGAGTCAACTGGAGGAGAGACCCCACTCATCTGATCATGTTCCTTTGGAGGTTCAACCGTTTCAATGATGTGCAACGTGGACGCGATACGTCGCTCACGAAGCCCATGGCGAGAGACATCAAGAGGGCGAAGAAAGCATTTGACGAACGAGCTAGGTTTCTGGCTAGGCTCCTAGGCGAGGACGAGGAGACGGCCCAATGCCTCTACTCGTCCGATGCCACCTTCCACCAGTTTTGTATCACGGACGACGACACGCACCGGAAACACTATTTCATCGCATCCAAACCTCATTGGCAGAGCGGCAGCCCATTTGGGAGAGCCACAGACGGGTACATTGCATATGACATCACCAGACAGAAACTTGTGTATCTGAAGAACAGCTGGCGATACTTGGAGGATGGGATAGTGAAGGAAGGAGCGACCTATCGGCACCTTGAAAAATCAGGTGTGACCGGGATCCCGACGCTGATCTGTTCTCAAGACATCCTGGGTCAAGACACGCGGACGCACGAGTACAGTTCAAAAGAGTGGTTCTGCAAGACGATCAATCCTCCGAGACGGCACAGGCTTCACCGGTTAGTTCTAGGCGGACATCGGACGGCCCTTAAGCCAATTTAGATCGTCAAAAGATCTCGTCAGCGCTATGCACGATGGGATGAAAGGTAAGTCGATGATGTCTTTGACACCTCGCACGCTTACGAACGTTGTTCTGTGCAGCGCACGATCTGGCATTTAGATTGGCACGCGTGCGACATGGTGATCTCAGTGCCGGCAACATTTTGATATCTGATTCAGGCAAAGGAATCTTGATTGACTGGGATCTAGCTATGAGATTGCCAAGCGACGATGATCAGGGGGTTGACACTCAGGGATCGACGACGAAATGGCAAACGGTGCGTCGTGAGATAGCAGCGTGAATCTTCTCGATACTGAACCTTAGTCTTCAGGGAACTTGGCAATTCATTTCGGCGGCTCGGCTCATGGATCCTGACAGCACACGCCACGAACTTCGTGATGAGCTGGAATCTGCTCTTCACGTCTTGCTATACACCAGTGTCCGCTATAGAGCCAGCCACCTTCCTGTCGAAGATTGTGAGGATCTTAAGATAGTCTTTATCCGGCATTTCGACAGTAGGTCTGCCACGGTGCAGGGGCGAACATCAGGAGGACGTGGAAAATGCGACTTCTTTCAACTCTCCGGGCCGGCTGCCCTCTCTCAATCAGGCCTCAAAATGTTCCTGAACACCCCGCTTGCCAGCCTCATCGAGACGCTTCGAAGATTATTCGTTCCGCTCTATAGTCTCCCTGACATGCTACAGCTAGTGCCCACCATAGAGCAATCTCGGGACGTTGCCCTCGAAGTCCTCAAGACTTCGGATCGGTTCATAGAGATCATCGAGGAGCACCTTGAGATGGACGGATGGATGGAAAATGATGTCAGCGATGAGCTGCGTGGCTGTGATCAATTCTTTACTGAAGCACGAGGTCTGATATTTGCGGCGCGGCGTAGCTCGTTGTTGAGGGCTAACATAAAGCGCGCTAGTGGCTCTGCGGGTGTGGCTAATGCGACGCCAGCGTCCCTCCCCCTATGGCCGAATCCAATGGGGAAGACTAGTACGCTTGGTAACTTGACATGCTAGTTTTCCATCGCAACTTACGCTCTATGCTTTTCGATCCCTCTTCCATGTATATGTGACTATATGTATAACATCTCATGCTTCACTCTATGTCCTTCCCCGAGATTTATAATGTCAATCCTGTCTCATTAACCAACAGCCATCGGGCTTTCTATCCTGGACTATGCTCCGTACTCTACCAGCAACGCGTTCGACTTTTGAGGCACCAAGCAGGGCCGGCATCAGGTTGCCTCAGGAATTCCAAGCGGCAGGCAGACGTTGTGATCACGTGTTATGATGGATGGATGTTTCGAAGAATTGGAGAGTCATGGTAGCTGAGGGGCCTGCAGATCAAATTAGCAGCAACGTCTAGCACTGTACTTATCAGATGTTTATGCCGACTGCTGTCAGAGGAGATCAGATGAGAAAATAGTTGTCATCGGTTGCACGGCTTGGAAGAGTTGCGCGGTATGGAAGAGCTGCACGGCAATCCTGTGAAGATTTTGTATGGCAACCGGGAGTGATCTGCTCCCAAAACGCAAGCTCAAGGTCAGATTTCGCAGGCAGGACCCCTGGAATAGTGCATCATATAATCATTACCATATATCACTCCTCAGTCTCTGATGTCCGAGATCTTGTCATCACAATACTATCACTCCGGTAGTGTTCGGTAATAAAACTGTAAAAATATTCCTCACCTTTGAGATGGGACTCTGAGAGAGTGAGAATTGGCATGAATACTGGAAAACACTCACTCTAACTTCCTGTGATTTTTAATATACTGGAAAGCCAGTATATCGTTGAGCGGAACGTTTCCGGTGGTCTTGAGGGGTGTTCGGTAATTTCTCCGCACGATGGTCACGATGATGTCACGAAGTTGTAGTTGCCGCATTCCAACTCCGCTTCCACGAGGCCTGGACTCGCTTGGCAGGAGAGTTCGGTATTCCTCTTCGTTGTGGGCCGCTGGCGGAGATTGAACCAAGTTCCTAATTCGTTAGGCGTGACTTTGCTGTCGTGCTCGACGAGGACGATGTTCTGCAGTTCAGCGATGACACTGGATCTGTCCCCGGAGAAATTTGCACAGTGTATATATACCTTATTTTACCTCAGTCAAATATTTACATGCAAATCGGACAAGATTGGCTGGCTCAAGTGAGCAAACAGATTTTACCGAACAGGTATTCCTTGAACCATCTCTGATCCGGTGAACTTCTCAGCTTCAGATTTTTTCTGGGACCTCAGTAATTATATCCAAATAATCTACAGAAATTTTGAGTAAGATAGATTGAGGACTTGTTGCTCCTCGAGCTATTACCGAATACTGCTCAATTGCCGAACACTACCGGAGTGATAGTAGAGGGACAGTAGAAGACCATTTTGTAATTCAAATATAGGTAATTAGTTATTAGATTCGTAGACTGATAACCCGGTTAGTTATCAGCTAGTAGAGTAACCTGAATTGAGCTCAGGTATGTGGTAGAGAGGTGTGCGGGACACTAGCTGTGTCGCTGCCTGCGTAGCTGTGAGCGCTGAGATTGAGATCCATGCGGCGGACCTACAGGCGCGCCAGGCGGACGAGGAGCGAGGAGACCACGGCGCAGGTGCGGAGGAGAACGGCAGCCAACGTGGCCGATCCAGCAGCGGCGAGCGTGCGCGCCAGACGCAGCGGCGGTGCACAGGCGGGCGATGAGCGAGGTGATGACGGCACAGGTGAGGAGGAGAACGGCGGCTCGATGTGGCCGATCCAGCAGCAGCGAGTGGGCGCGCCAGACGCAGCGGCGGTGCACAGGCGGGCGACGAGCGGGGTGACGACGGCGCAGGTGCGGAGGAGAACGGCGGGTCGATGCGGCCGATCCAGCAGCGGCAAGTGGAAGCGCCGAGGCCCCTACTGCGCACAGGTGGGTGAGAAGCGAGGTGGTGTCGGCGCGGGAGGCGAACGAGAGGTGTGTCTGCCAGTCGTTCCCTGCGTAGCGATCTTTGCTGAAGTCGAGGAGGCGCGCTGGCACGTCTGCGCATGTGCCGGGCAGAATCAGGGGAGGAGAGAGGCTATGTGGGTGTAGGAGTGAAGGGGGACACCTGTAGTCGCCTCCTTGATCGTGAATACCTTGTACGGGCTGCGGGAGTATGGTAATGATTATATGATACACTGTTTCAGGGGTCCTGCCTGCGAAATCTGACCTTGAGCTTACGTTTTGAGAGCAGATCACTCCCGGTTGCCATAATTTTGCGCCTACGCAGTCGCAGACGAATGAAGCACAATGTCCAACCCAGCTCTATAAAAATACCAGCATTACGAACAAGTCCATAAAACAACCTACACAAATCGGGCCTGTTCAACTGATTTCGCGCACGCGACTGACATGATCCATCAGCACTCGTTCCATCTTAACCGCGCCCTTATAATAGATGGTATCCTCGGGGTTGTACACCTTAGCGTTGTCAAATACAAGCTGAGCGTCTGCAATGAACGCGTCGAGATCTTGATATTGCCCCGTCTCGAGTTTGTGCTCCATAGTTAAAAAATCTGCGCGAAACAGTTGACGTGAGCGGGATTGGTCGACCACAATGGCGCAGGAAAAGGAAATAGGACTGACCCATCGGATTTTGAATTACATCGTAGTAATCCGGCACCTCCTGAGCGTTGACAGGTTCCTTGAAGGGCCAGGCCTGAGGGTGAGCCTGCAAGTCTGACAGAATAGATTCCATTGCGCTGCGCTCAAAATTCTTAGTCGAGGGGCGTGCACTGCAATGACGTGAGTGACAGACAGAACACATCCGAAACAAGAATACACGCACGGAACATTCATATTGGGCATCCACCCGCTCTCCCCTGTTGCTCGTCAGTTGCCCCGCAACAGAATAAGAAGTCAGTACACTAACTCAAACCTGGCACGTCCTTGGGATCGATGACGAGCCCTTCCCCTTTCCCATCCTGAAACTGTGGCAGCCCCTCGTACACAATATGACTCTTCGACATCTGTCTGATCTTTGCCAATATCGCTTCCCTCTGCTGTGCTACGATCTCTTTCGTGGCGAGGTAATCGACCTTTCGCAGCATCGTGCATTGCATGATCGTTCCACCCTCGTAGTCCTTGATATAACCTGCCCATATGGCCCGATCAAGCGTGATGTTCTTCGAAAACCTTGCTTCTTGAAATACCCAACTGCGAAGTTATCTGCGTATGTCAGAAAATGCATCATGTCGGGGTAGGTCCGTCGGATATGAGCTTTGAAATGATCCATCAGCAGGGCACCGTAGCCCTGTGAGATGTGTGTTCAGCTTTGACTCAGATGAAAGTACGATCGATCGACGTACCTTGACTTGATCTGCCGATGCCGTCGCAAAAAAAACGATCTCGGCGAAGCCGCGATGGGGAACGGCCGGTAGCAAATTCCGCCCACGACTTTATATCCTCGTTTGCAGATAGCGAGACATTTCGAGTTGGAGTCGTAAACCAGGCGAGCGATGTATTCGCGGGGCATCACAGGTAACTGTTTCTGGAAAAGCGTCTTCAGGTTCGTCAGAATGACGAACGATCGTGGCTGGCCATCATTCTCGATAGGTAGGATCTTGATCACACCCTTTCGCAGCTCCTTTGCCGAGATTTTCTCTGGTTTCAGGGGAGGCTACAAGAGAACGTCAGTGTGAAGGAGGATGGTCCACGAAGAAGCTCACAGAGATCGTAGCTGCACTGGCTGTGTCGACGGTTACGCCTGTTGCTAACAGATCCAGCTGCCCTTCGTCTAATTGGTCTTCCATCTTGACCGGTGGCTCATGTCCGTTCAGCTGCGAAAACTCCCCGTTCATCTCTGCTTGTTGTTCGCCTGTGGGTGGCGGTATTGACGCCGGAGCAGTCTGCGCTTTTGACTTCATACTCGACGTCTTCTTGCCGCTGCGTCTTCCAGGCGGACGAGTGCCGTTGCTGGAAACATGTGTCCCCACCATCCGGGATGCAAGGGGTCTGTTCTCGTCTTCGTCGTCTTCTGCGTCGCTCAATGAAGATGAGGAAATACGTCGTCTCTTTGCGGGTGGCTGTAAGAGTTCCTCGTCAAGCTGCGAAGAGACCGATGAAGGTGGTAGTTTGTCTGTGGAAGAAAGGGCTGTAAAGTGATACATGCTCAGCCGAGTTAGATGCGCATCGAACAACGGAACGCAGCCACAGCTGCTGAGAGTGTGTGCCTCGTGGCGATTGCGGGGAACTTACCGGGTGACGCCACTGCTTCTGTCAGGGGACTCGCGGCGGGCTCGGGCAGCTTGAATTGTGATCGGAGAGTTTCCATTTCTGTGTCTGTGTAGTCAAAATCCAGCAGATTCCCGCTGGCCTGTGTACGGACGGATTATAGGAACGATGAATGCTCGCAAGACATTGCACAAAAGCCATTTAAACTCCGCACCTGATGCACGGACGCGAAGGTTTGCGAAAATCCGCCTTAAATTGCTCCAGAAGCAGGCTCATCAAGCCACGGATCACGCACCTCCAATCGTTGTTCGAGACGCACTGCAATCTCCGCCCGACGCCCAAACTCCTCTCTGCCCAGTTTGTCCGGGTCCGCACCATGCTCTTTCGCGTCATGCCCGCAAGAACACTGATGGAGGTATTCCGTGGGACCATCCTCGTCGTCCGAATCATACTCTACAAGGTTGGACAAGGAATTCTCCGGCTGTTTCGGTAGGTCGTCGCGAACCACATCAGACCCGTGTGGAGGCCGGAGCCCCGAGCAAGAACCCTCGCAAACCTCGCACGGGACGTAGCGCGAGATTTTCGTCGATGTAGACGCTTCGGGGAGCGATGCTAGGTCATTGGAGGCGGGATAGAGTAACTTCATGGTCAAAGTGGTAGAGTCACGGCTTGGGAGTTATCAAACGGGAGAACTGTTCAAACGTCGGCTCCTGGTGTCACACGTGGTTATCTTGTGTGCCTCTTCAGCGATTTGCTTCCGCTTCCGACTTCGCACTCCACACTTCCTCTGGGAACGTACTAGAGGCCTCTCTTCAGCATCGCGCTCGTTCTCTCTATTTTCTACTAACAGCAAAAATTCTAGCAATCACTGTAGGCACCATCTCCACTCAAGGGGCTGCACGATACCAGCGACTCCATAAGCAGATTAGCTGGAATGAGGACTCGCAAGGATGTTTTCTGGATTCAGCTCAGGATGCGGATCATACGTCAGCGAAGAACTCTCTGCTGGGCTGACATCCGTGCCATTCCCGAAGGCCGGCCAGGGCTTTGTGTGATCCTGGAGGGACTTCAGTTACCCGGATATTACCGTGACGTATACACACGTCTGCCGGAGACGACCAGTTACAGCCAGAGATATCCGGTTTTCTAAGTACCATAGACAATGCAAAGCACCCAGCCACCCCCGGAGATGTCCAAGGCCGGATAACTCTGGCTGACCGGATAAAGCCAACCCGATAAAGCCGACGTGTGAAGTCAAAATAATGTGTCATGACTGGGGGACCGAACCCACGATCCCTACGAACGACAACCAGCTGCAAGCACGCCATAACCACTACACCACATCTGCGATGATATCCTATTCACTGAGTTAACCTAGCCTAGTTTATACGAATCCATTAAGCAACTAAGACACAGCCAGGTGTATCCCACCCTGATACAACTGGCATTCACCCAGCATTGTAGGTGATGTTTCTCCAAGCACAGGAAATGATCATCGGATCTCCTGAGGAATTACATAATAATTGAGCGAGTGTCCATAATTTTGAACCAAGACCTTACCTCTCCAAATACTCGTCGCTCAGAGTGCCTACGTTAATTGCTTCACTCAGCTCTCAACTTCTGCACATCAACCCAAAACATCTCTATGTATGTGAGTAGTCTTTGTCTCCGTTATATAACTCATGTTCGCTCTTCCTCGCAGTTCCAATGGCCAGGCCTCAGAATCCAGTTGCCAGTAATCCACACAAGCGATGACTCCTCAATGGCCGCCTCCTACAAGCAAAGAGGACAACCTGGCACGTGCAAGGTTGCGACTCGAGGGCAGGCGGTGGGACCCACGCGTCCCTGTCGTGCCGGATGGATGAGGACACCACAGCAGGCAACACGACGAGCGCAAACGTGTTAGGCAGGGCAGCCGGTGTTACGAACTGCTTGTTCGGTAACCTCAGAGTAGCAGTTCTTCCCTAAATCGTGCAGTGGTTTGTGGAGAATGATAAGTCCGACTGTATTAGGGTACAGTAGGGACAAGGGTAGGCAGTAGGAAGACTGCCTAAGGACGAGGTCCCTGTATAGGATGATACAGGGGGAACGAGGAGAATAGACTAAAGTCCCTTAGCCTATTCTATGGGCCTTATATACCATATGCGGCCCTGACATGTGAATGTATCCTTTGGTGCTGCCTCTGCCCGATATATCCCTATGTCCCACTTCCTTTCCGATGCTGAGTGATCCATCAGATTAGTCGGCTTTGAGGGAATGCCAAATACCTTGTTGTACGCTCCGATGAGGAGCCGCCTAGTGTTGGTACGCTGGATGTCGGGTTAGACGTGCTCCGATGAGCCCCAAGATCCCAATCGTAACAATACCCCCTTTCTACGTCCGGTCGCCTGAACGGACCACGCCTTGCGTGCACCTCTTCCATCATTGTGAATCGTTCTTGACTGTCTTGTCCGGATGTGTCTTCCGGCACGACTTCGTTTTCTGGGGCGAAGACCGACTTACGTCGTTTACGACGCCTAGGAGTTTTCCATCTCCGTTGAGCTGTTTGATTCAGGGTCTCTGCGGGTCCCAAACCGCATCACCTGCGGTGTTCTTCCTTCACCGCCTGTTTTGTTGTAGGTACAATCCTATCTGCGTTTGCGCTTGGCCTCGAGAAGAAGTTATCTTCCGCCTGTGCCCGTATTTGTGTGATTCGTAGCGGGTGACCAATCCACGTCTTCCCCGGTGGGCTTCCGGCACAATAGCGATTCGCCTAAACCAGGCCGTTCCTGGTACCCGTTTTGTTGTTCCAGCACGATACTGGCAATGTCAAGAAGATGATGGTGCGAAGATTATTAGGTGGTGAAATAGAAACTCGACTCTTGCTTTGAGTCGGTTGAATGTGGGGTCGCTGTGTGGTATTCCCTCTTGTGCGGAAGTTTGGGTCGTTCCTAGACCATAGGTAGTTTTGTCTCATCGTTGCGGACGGCTCTGCTAGTTTATCTCTAGGTCGTTGCAGACCTATAAATTACACCTGTTCCCAAACATAGCAAGCCTAGAGGGTGGACTTTTCTGCACGCCGGATCATCCATCGGTGATGCGCATAGGGCCATAGACCAATTTCCACAGCTCTAGAGGTTATGTCGTCCCGAGGAAGAAGGTGACGGTTTATGCTATATCAAACCGGATAACTTGTTTTTGGAGTAGTGTGCAAAGAGTTCTCATCTTTGGACACTGCTCAAACGAGGGGAGTGGTGTCAGAATAAGCTTCTATTTTGACACAACTCACCCAGCCCGTAACTGATGGGTCACCTCAGTTTATCGTCATGATGGACGGCCGTAGTTTAATCGTCTTTTTCGGATGTACACTATCGTCTGACTGTGCCTTGAGTCCCGATAGATTTGCGCCTCCAAGGCGAGGGTAGTTTAGGGTCGTTTCGGACCACTGCTAGTTTAAGGTCATTGCGGACTTGTAGCTGGAAAGCGGTAATTCCAGCTTCAAAGACGCCTCCCTAGAACAGAGGGAGACCGTAGTTTACCGTCGTTGCAGACGTTGGCCTGCCTAACTCAAATAGGCAGTCCAAACAATCCAGTTTAACGTCATGGAGGACGTGTGGTAGTGGGCATGAACTTGTCCCACAACCACGTACCTCGAGGCACTATCCCAGTTGCCTCTTGACTGGCCCTTGAAGCGGAATTTCTTGCTTCTGACTTCAAGAGTAGACTGAACGGCCATGGAGTAGTCGCGGTCCTTGTCGGATGGCTGGCAACCCGCTCCATGTCTCCAGACCCCTCGCACGGAATTGAACCGTGTCGACCCCAGATTCTTTTACCGTAAGGCGCATGGAATCTGGAAGCGCCTTGACCTAGTCGGCAGGGTTCCAAGCCAGTGGGGCCTCCGTTCCGCACTGCTGGAATGCATCCACGCTCCGAGGGTCGTGGTAGTTTTTCGTCGTTCCCGACGAACACCGAGAACTAGTTTATTGTCATTGCGGACCAAGCCCTTCGTAGTTTTACATCGTTGCGGATGTTAGCCCTCCGCCTGACTCTGTCAGCCCCATACGGTGGCCCGTCCTGGCTGAGAGGTTTCTTGTTTTGTGCCTCGTTCAGTTAAACTTTCATCGTTAGTAGGTCGCATCTCCTACTAGCGTGCATCGCAGCGAGGGTCCCCTAATGCGGAAAAGACCCTGTAAAACTGGGGATCCAAAGAGGGACGCCCAAACTCCTGTCAGACCTTGACAGCGAGGGAGTAACATAGCACCCGATGAGCCACGACCGGAATATGCATCTTGCGAGCCCTCGACGCCATCA
Source organism: Heterobasidion parviporum (assembly GCA_002994785.1). Lineage (NCBI taxonomy): Eukaryota > Fungi > Basidiomycota > Agaricomycetes > Russulales > Bondarzewiaceae > Heterobasidion > Heterobasidion parviporum. Next base: position 33,009 of record PDUQ01000030.1, on the reverse strand, counting down.
CTCGTCGAGAGGGAAAGCCAGCGGCATAGGTTATCTGTTGAATGCGTTTTTGACGAATAAAACACTGTGTGCCACATTTGGACTCGATTGATAACTGCCACTATTCTTGACATTCAAATTATCTGAGAAGCATTTAATAAGCTACTCTGTGTGTGGACCTGCATTGACTCACCGAGCGACTTGAAAGTGTCTTGAGAAACGGAAGTTGCCATTGTCCTGTAGGAGTAGTAACTGTAGTATCACAAATGAGATGCTGTATTGACAAAGTACCTCAGCGAAACTTGGATTATCTCTGAAGAATAGTTATGAGAGATAATATTGAGGTCATAAACGAGCCATGGGCCGTTTCTTGCGGTGAAGTAAATGTCGTCGTTGCACTTGAGATGGGTGTAAAGAACAAGTTGAAGTCGGCGCCGCTAGAGTGGCGCCTGATGTGATTGGACATTGGTGCTGGCGCCCCTCAAAATTTCACTTGCTCTTCATGTTGTTGACAAGGATAGCTTAATATTTCTTAACTACGACTGAATTTCTGTTTTCAAAATGTGCAGATACAGCGCGATGCTAAATCTGCGACGTACTGCTGACCCAAGGCTGGTTTACGGCAGGGCCGGCTAAGTCACGTGTCAGCCTTAGTCACATCATTGATTCATCAAACATGCGCTGGCACTCGCGCTGGCTCTCCAAGCTTCCAAGTATCATCTAGGACCAAGCATAGTTCAAGCCCGTATGACGTTCTCAAATCGGAACTGTGAGCCAACACTGCCTTCTGAGACATGGTCAAAACCTTGTGATGCACTGAAAGCCATTCTCCAGACGAGGTGAGTTTTGTGATATCCCGAAGTTGGCATCATCCTGCATTATCATATCGACCTGAATTTCCACATAGTGTAATCGATTACTGGAGTCCTCCTGCACAATTGAGACTGGATCTGCTTTCAGATTTCAGCATCACTGCATCTGTCAATGATCCAAACATTTACAGGATCTTTGATGATGAAGTAGCCTTTCTGCACAATACGATACATGCGATTAATGCGCGGCACAATGATATAACTCCCATGCATTGTCTCCCATCTGAGACTTTAGCGCATGTATTCTATTTTCTAGCAGTAATCAATCCCTCACGGATACACAACCTAGGATGGATCAAAATCTCACACATTTGCAGATACTGGAGAGAAGTCACTCTAGAGCATCCAAAACTGCGGTCAATAATCAATCTTGACCTCGGTAAACCATGGGTTTTGGAAATTTCTACACATGTAAAACAAATAGCTCTTGCTTTCGAAAGCTCCCATAATCAGAGCTGGTGTGCATGCCCTTTAATCTTGCCCCATTGGATTTGCACAAACTCAATCATTCTATCTGATATATACTGCTTATCAGACTTGCGTCTCCTTGCAACCCTGCACCGATGATGGTACGTATCGATCTGGTAGCAGCTTCAAACATTGATATCATGGAATTCCCAGGTAGCCTATTTGCCAACCATGCCCCACATCAGCAAACTGGGAAGCGTCTGTACAGAGCTGGACAGACGCTCCAGAGCCCCCAGATGCCCCTAGCGAGTCCCCGATTAGACAGACACCGTGACTTCTGGCTAGTGTCTGGACATATCTGGCCAGATGCACCATATATGGAAGTGATTAGATAATTGTCATTAATAGACGACTGCAAAAATCAATCTATACTGAGCAGGGATTGAACCCAGAGCCTCTTGAACTGTTCACCGGTTGAGAGCAATGTTAGTACCAGAATTATCCACTCCACCATATGGCCATGATATCCTTCCTCAACAATCAGTCTATATTGCACTTTTTGAGACTTCAAGGAATTTTGAGATGCCTAAACTCTGTGAGGTGTCATCTATTTTCGCATTTTTAGCATCTATCCATGGAAGAATGATGGCATATGATACATCATTTGAAAGCTATGATAGAGGGAAGTATCCTAATACCACTCACAAGCTGAAATCTAACAGATAGCACCAATGTCAATTACAATCTTTGAAGTCCAACAAATGTATTTCCTGATTTTTTTGTACTGTGGGAATCTTACATACTCTGCCTTCTGGAAATGTGCTCCTAGTCAGCTTATTGATAGAGCACCTTATCTGTCCAGATCTGGCCATACACAGACATCTAGCCAGATGTTCCCAGATGACCTAAGCATCTAGGAGCATCTGGGGCTCTGGGACTGGCTGGGACCAGTTACAGGTTTGCTGATGCACTCCTGCGCACTGCCTCTTTCACCGGGTTTGCAGTTCCTTGGTCTTCTCCTGTCCTGCACAATCTGACCAGTTTTACCGTTATCTTATTACAAGATACTGCTTCGACATCTCCTTTGCCATCATATTGTAAGCCCGTGGCTTACAACACAGTTCCGGAACGTACCTACTTGCCCCTGCCTACACTTACATCCTGACATTCCCCAATACATACTTCCCTTCGACACTTACGACTGATACGTACAATTGACACTTGCTTATTATTAGACTACGAGAACAGTATAAGTACATCGCCCTACCGCCCACTTACAGTATCATCAGATCCCCACTCCCTTTCCCCCACTCTTCCTGTCGCTCTCCTCCTCTGTATCACCCCGCTGCAATCTCATACCGTTGTCCTATCATTCCTGTCTGTTCCCACGCTGTCCGAGTGTCGGGTACTTACCGTGCCCTTCCACTTTTTTTTTGATATCGACAACCGTACCATCTGCCCATCCTGCCGCCCCTCCGTTCCCGTTCCTCCTCTTCGTTACGTGCCATTTCATTGAATACCCGTTCCGCCCGTTTGCGGGATAACACCCAGACCGCTCCTCTTCTGCCATCTATTGACTCGTTTGGTCCCTCTTTCCCACACGTACCTGCCCCGCCTTCCTTAATACTGCACTCTCCTACTGTAACCTCACCCTCCGACGAATTCTCTGAACTCTCTTCCCTACCCATCACACCTTTCAAAGAGAACTTCTTCACCTTCCCAGTCGTCAACCACGATCGTCCCAGTTCGCCCTTAGCCCATACTACTATACACCCCCTGTTACGATTAGGATCTTGGGGCTCATCGGAGCACGTCTAAACCCGACATCCAGCGTACCAACACTAGGCGGCTCCTCTTCGGAGCGTACAACAAGGTATTCGGCATTCCCTCAGAGGCCGACTAATCCGATGGATCAATCAGCATCGGAAGGGAAGTGGGGCATTGGGATATATCAAGCGGACACAGTCCTAAAGGAAGATTCACATGTCATGGCCGCATGCAGTATATAAGGCCCATAGAATAGGCTAAAGGACCTTAGTCTATTCTCCTCGTATTTACTGTGTCTTCCTACACAGTACCCTCGTACCCCTGTGTCTTCCTACACCGGGTTACCCTTGTCCCTACTGTACCCCAATACAGTTGGACTTGACAACTCCCTCACATCACTGCGCGACTTAGGGAAGAACCGCTACTCTGAGGTTATCGAACGAGCAGTTCGTAACATTAGAATAGACTCGACCACGCCCCTACCTTGCGCACTACTTGCTCACTGCCACACTCTCTCTCATAACCTCTAACAGTGGCATAGACCCCCACTGAGAGAGTGTTACCTCTTACACGCTGGAGCAAGACCTAGGCCTAGGATACCCACCAGGCACTAGACGAATCAATAATCAACTCCGTCAAAACAATCGTCCCATCTACAGACGAGGCGCCTCGTGGTTTTACTCGGATACAAACCAGAGGGCCCCACCAAACTTTGATAACTGCTCGTACCGGGACGGACAATACTTTTTCACCTTAGCAGACGGAACAGAAGCAGAGTGGGCTTGGAACGAAGTCCAAGCCGATTGGGTACCCCACCACAATACAGAGAACCGAGCCCGTAGTATCGGACACCTCGGAAGAAGAAGAGGAAGGATCCTCCCACTCAGATTACTCGGACGCACAGACACCCATACACACAAACCCCGAAACATCATGTCAACAGGGACCGATCCGGCGGGCGGAGGAACTGCCCCACTTACAACCACAGTACAACCGGGTCGAGGAAAGCTCAAGCTTCCCGACAATTTCACAGGCAATAGAACCGAGTCGCAGCATTTCATGCTACAATGCCTCCTCCTTTTCATCACAGAATCGGATCGATACAAGACCGATGAGGATCGGATCTCCCTGGTCCTCTCTTGCATGCGGTCCGGAACGGCAGGCGTGTGGGCAGAGAACTTCCTTAATAGGACCATCGGAGCAAATCCTCCCACGTCCCTGGGAACGTGGAAAGACTCCTTAAGGAGCTAGATGCGGACGAAGCCAAACAGGTGCTAGTAGATGTAGCACAGGGTTTTCTCTAGCCTCTCCTCTGCCAGCAAGAGAGAGAGAAACGGTTATAGGGGGGTCAAGCCATGTATCAACATACGAGCAATGAACCATCACATCATTACTCCCATACGTTTGAACGTTAGATTCACCACCCGAAACCGAAGAGCTGGAGCCAGAGCAACAATCGACTCAGGCTGCGAAGGGATCTTGGTCAGCGAATCCTGGGTACGGAAACACAACCTTCCCAGTTATCCTTTAGACCGACCCATTCGAGTACGAAACGTCGACGACTCAATTAACAAAAACGGCCTCATCACGAGAGGCGTGGATGGTAACCTAACCATCACAGACCAACAAGGACGAACGCACACGGAACACGTTCAGATGTTCATCACCAATCTGGGGAGAGACGACATGCTCCTGGGGACAGATTGGTTACGATACCACGATCCTTCTATTCGATGGAGGAAACGTGAAGTACGGTTCGATGGGTGCCGACCCCTATGCGAGCAACCGTATGGAGTCACCCAGGCCAAGGAGGAACCATTGGCCGAAGGACGGCTGAACAATGGTAGGAAAACGCACCGAGAAAAACCTCGATTGGTACACGACCTCTCGGACCCCAGAGGATGGCCGAGAGAAAGATGGCGCACGCTGACCAACAGCGAATTCAAAACGGCCTTGGTGAACCTTTTGAACAGGCGCACCCAAGGTAAACAAAAGATGCTCGACATACTCGCTGACGCAGAGCGACGTCGACAAACCAACCAACACAAGTTCGACCTCCCTGTTCAGGTGAACAAAGAGGAACCAGTCATCAGGAAAGTCGCTCCCGAACCGACCGGTCTCGCCAGCTTTGACGAAGACCTGGAAGAAGAAATTGATGTCACGAATCTGAAGGATCGCGTACCATCACCATATCACGAGTACCTCGACATTTTCAGCGAATGACGATCTCAACGGCTCCCTGAACACACGATCTGGGACCACGCCATAGATCTAAAACCGACTTTCGTTCCACAGGCACCTAGGATTTTCCCGCTTAGCCCAGAAAAACATGACGAACTAGGGAAATTCGTCAAGGAACACCTGGCAAGGGGAACTATCCGCCGATCCACGGCGCACAGCGCGGCCTCCTTCTTTTTCATCAGTAAAAAGGATGGAAAGCTTCGCCCAGTGCAGGACTATCGGCACTTGAACGAACACACGGTTAGGAACGTTTGTCCCCTGCCTTTGATACAGGAACTCTTGGACGTCATCAAAGGAGCCAAAGTGTTCTCCAAATTGGACGTCCGTTGGGGGTATAATAACATCCGGATCAAGGAGGGCGACGAGTCCAAGGCGGCCTTTGTGACCCCCTTAGGGCTCTTTGAACCCACGGTCATGTTCTTTGGGCTCACCAATTCACCGGCCACTTTCCAAGCCATGATGAACATGATCTTCAAGGATCTCATCCTCACTAGGAAAATCACAGTGTACATGGACGACATCCTCATCTTCACAGCCACAGTAGCCGAACACATCTTGGTGATAAAACAGGTCATGAAAATCTTACACGACAATGATCTCTACCTCAAACCGGAAAAATGCGAGTTCCACAAGGCCAAACTCAACTACCTGGGGTATACGATTTCCGCAGACTCCGTTGCGATGGAGGACTCCAAGGTGGCTGCTATTGAAGAATGGCCTGTCCCTCGCACAGTCCGAGACATTCGCTCGTTTTTGGGACTAGGGAATTTTTACCGTCGTTTCATCGAGAAATTCTCCTTCGTCACTCGTCCCCTGCATGACCTCACCAAGAAGGACGCTAAATGGAATTGGACGGAGGCCTGCCAGAAGGCATTTGACACGCTGAAAGCGGCCTTCACAAAGAAGCCCGTCTTGCTCTACCCGGACCCTATGCAACCTTTCCGACTAGTCACTGACGCATCGCTCACCGCTTATGGGGCAGTTTTACTGCAAGAAGGGACCGATAAAGCCTGGCACCCCGTCGCTTATTTATCGGGGTCCTTCGCCCCTCCAGAGCGGAATTACGACGTCCATGATCGCGAATTACTCGCCATTATCAAGGCTTTGGATCATTGGAAACACTACCTGGAAGGGGCCCGTCATCCGTTCGAGATTTGGACCGACCATAAGAACCTGGTTTACTTCCAATCGGCGCGCGACCTTACTCGACGCCAAGCTCGCTGGAGCTTGTTTTTGTCCCAATTTGACTTCACGCTCCTCCACAAAGCTGGCTCCACTAATCACGCCGATGCTCTGTCCAGGCGGCCAGACCTTAATGAGGGGGTGGAGAATGACAACAAGGCGCAAACCCTTCTACCGTCCAGACTTTTCGCCGATTCAGAGGAAACACTAGTGGACGTGCGGGTCCGATCTACGGAGTTACAGTCCTCGAACCTCCTAACACTCATTCGCCATTCTCGCTCGGAACGAGACACGGTAGTAAAAACGGCACTACAAGCGATTACTGGGAAAGACCACCGCTCTTTGGCCACAGCTCTAAATAATTGGACACACGAGGAAGGAATTATCCGCCGCAATGGGCGTATCTGTGTACCAAAAGACGACACCATACGAAGAGCCATTGTCAAAACTCACCACGACTCCATAGCAGTCGGACACCCAGGAAGGTTGAAAACTTTGGAGCTGGTGCGACGAAACTATTGGTGGCAAGAAATGACAAAGTTCGTACATAACTACGTGGACGGCTGTGCAACGTGCCAATCCACGAAGAACCAACCACATCGCACTCATCCGCCAATCCAACCACTGGAAACCACGGACACACCTTGGAAATTCGTCTCCACCGACTTTGTAACCGACCTCCCAGAAAGCGGAGGTTACGATTCGATCAACGTGGTGGTAGACCAAGGACTATCCAAGGGAATCGTCATCACCCCGTGCAAGAAAACAATAACGGCAGAAGAAACCACGAAGCTTTTCCAAGATAATGTCTTCAAACGTTTCGGTCTCCCCGTTAAAGTAGTGTCAGACCGGGGACCACAATTTGCGGCCACATTCACCAGGGAACTATGGAAGGGACTAGGTATTGTCCCTGCGCTGAGTACAGCGTATCACCCCCAAACAGACGGAGAAACGAGCGAGTAAACCAGGAGATTGAACAATTCTTACGAGTCTTCTGCAACCACCATCAGGACAACTGGGTGGAACTACTTCTTTTGCAGAATTTGCCCATAACAGTCGACAACACTCGGCCACAGGAAGATCACCGTTCGAAGTCCTCTATGGGTACAATCCACCGTACTCGGCAGACGTAGCGTTAAACACCAACGTCCCTGCGGTAGCCGAAAGAATAAAAGCGATCCGAGAGGTTCAAGAAGAGGCGGCATCTAGCCTGCGCATGG
>PDUQ01000030.1:0-20171 GCA_002994785.1 Heterobasidion parviporum | reverse complement strand
CCCGAGCAGTGGAACCAGCGGATGGTGTTTTCTTTATATTTGATCTTGTCGAGAGTGTCGAGCCAGGCCTGTACCAAGTGCTGCTGTAAAAGAACCGAGCTGCTAGTGTAGAGTCCTCCTAACCGGAAGTTAATCATGTCGTTTTTGAGTTGGGGGAGGTTAATGAGACCGCCCAGTCGGTATGACGTGATGGCCACATTTTTGAGGAACATGGTTTGCTGGAGGTTAAGGGGTCCCTCAGATACCTGGTAGACCGTTGCTAAAATCATCTGTTGTAAATAAAAGAGAAACATCCTAGTGTCCCTCAGTCCTGGTTCGTTGAGGATAATTGGGGCCTCGTCGCCAGCTATTGTGACGTGGTAGATGCTGTTGTTGGTTCTGAGGTCTCTGTACTGGGTGAGGCCGTGGAGGGGGAGAGGAAGACAACAAATACGGATACGAGGGGTGGTGCCGTGAACGGCGAAGATTTCTGCCGGAACGATGAGGTGGGCGTCCATCATGTGTTCAGGGAGGCGAGTGACGGCGATGTCCCTGATGGGGTCCTCAATGAGCATGGCCTCATCGGGAATGGTCTCAGGTTCACCGCGTTCGGAGTCCGAGTCGGAGTAGTCATCTACGAGGGTGGGAGTCAGTGTAGGAGGGGGAGGAGATGGTGTGGAGGAGGAAAGGGTTGGGAGAAGGGGTGTTAGACGTGTAGGGAGAGGTGGTGGTGGAAGTCATAGTGAGGTCGTTGAGGATGTAGCGAGGGGAGTGAGTGAGGGGAAGTTGAGTGGCAGTGAGGGACATGCAAGTGTAGCTGGGGAGCTGGGGAGCGTTTTTGTCGAATGGTCGGGGTCTTTTATACAGAAGAGATGCCAATGGTGGCGGCAGCGTGAAGGGAACCGAGGACAAGAGCGAGAGCGATAGAAACAGCGGCGAGGGCAAGAGTCGCGACGATGGTGTAGATGGCTACTTGGGTGAGAGTGGGGTCGAAGGGGATCATAGCTGTTTGCCTGGCCATGCCAATCCTCGGTTGGTCTGCTTTTGTAGCTCCTGGTATGCTTGAGCCCTCCAATTAGAGCTGTCCGATCGCTTCTGTTGATCCTCTGATCGAGAGGAGGCTATATTGGGCTTCTTCGGCCGTGTTCCTTGATCTTTTATTACCGAGGTGGCACTTTTGATCGAGGAGCCAGGGGTCGCTTCTTGAGCTGCATCATCCTCTTGTTGATTGCTTTCATGATCTAGGGAATTGCCAATCCGGTGGCGAGAAGCTTCTTTCCAAAGGGATGCTTTGCGAGCTTCTTTTTGATCTGATCTTCTTCAACTGCCCTGTTGTGTTCTAATTTGATCACTAGTGCCAGAATGGAAGCTTCCATTCCCTTGACTGCTTGAGGATGCCGCAGTAGAAGTCACTAATGGCTTCCTTGGCGTTGGTGACGTTTGATGCGGCTTCCCAAGAGTTGTCCAATTCAGGGTAGCCCTTCCATTTGATCAGGTCATGTAGGGTCTTCCATCATCCAAAGCGTCTGGCTCCGACGACTGCTTCGACTTCAAATTCTTCTTGCCCTTCTATCAGGTCCGGGGCCGGTTTAGGGTAGTTAGGGCTGTAGACTTCATTCTCCTTGTAGAGCGTGAGTCAACTAGCATGGAAGACATCGTGAATGCGCTGCCAGCTATTGGGTAGTTTCAATTTGAAGTTGACATTTCCTATAGTGTCAATAATTTCGAATGGCCCAAAGTGTTTGGGTCTGAGTTTCTCTGATGGGTGATTGGTGTGTATGTTCTTCCCGTCTAACCATGCTTGATCTCCTTTCTTGAAAGATGGAAGATCCGTTCCAAAACGGTCATGCTGTATCCTCATGGCTTCGGCTGCAATTTCGAGGCTGGCTTGCGCTTCTTTCCTAACACGTTGCAGAGCTTCGAGGCGAGCGTTGGTGGTGGGGACATTCATGTTTCCTACGATGGCTGGGTAAGCCCGTGGTTGATATCCATGTAGAAGTTCAAATGGTGACTTCTGCGTGGCTGAGTGCTGATGGGTGTTATGGGCGTATTTTGCGTAAGGGATTAATTTTGCCCAATCGTCTTGCGAAGAGCTACAAAATGCTCTTAGGTATTGTTCTAGTTCTTGATTCATTCGTTCCGTGGCGCCATCTGTTTGTGGGTGATATGCCGTGCTTAAAGCAGATTTGATTCCTAGTTCTTTGAGCAGGGCTTGCGCTACTTTTGAAGCAAATTGAGTTCCTCTGTCCGATATGATTTTATCGGGTAATCCGTAGCGTCTCCAGGTGTTCTCTAGTGGGTCTTTGGCGGTTCCATCAGAGTCAATCGTCTTCATGCATGGGGTTATTACTGCCGTTTTAGTGAATTGGTCCGTGACTACATGAAGTGAGTCATATCCATTTGATTCTGGCAGGTCTGTAATAAAATCCATTGTAATCGTTCCAAAAGGTCGATCTGGAATTTCTGTGGGTTGCAAGGGTACCATGGTGGGATGTGTGTCATTTTTGGTGGATTGACAGGTTGCGCATCCTTCTACATATTGATGTACCGTGTTTGATATTCCTGGCCAAGTGAATTCTTGTCCTACTGCGGCTAGTGTTCCTCTTTGTCCTGGATGACCTGCTGCTAGATTGTCGTGGTTGAGTCTGATGATATCTTGACGAAGTTGTTTGTTTCGAGGAACATATATTTTTCCTCTGTGAAGGACTAGTCCTTCTTCGTTGTTCCATTCCTGTAAGCCTTTCTTCATGCTTCGAGGTCCTAGGGTCTTGATCTTGTCCAGGGTTTCTAGTAGCCATTTGTCTTTCTTGTTTTCTTCAATGATTCTTTTTCGGAGGTCTTTATCGATTATTGTGATGCCTCCGTGTCCTGTTGCTTTGACGTGAAGAATTTGGTGGGGGTCCCAACTGTCTATTGCTATTGCGTTGATTTCTGCGAATGGTTTCCGAATCTTCTCATTGTTGTTAAAAAGTTTTGGTTCCAAGAGTGTTTCGCCTGAATTGTCAAATTCCACCCCTCTTTATGGTCTGGACGCCGTGACAGACCGTCGGATTTATTAGTGACTCCCGCCTTGTGCGTTAATTTGTAGTCAAAACGCGAGAGGTAGAGTGACCATCTGGCTTGCCGACGGTTCAACTTTTGACTTGATCTGAACCATTCAAGGTTCTTGTGGTCCGTCCAGACATCTACCGGGTGTCGGCGCCTTCCAGGTAGTGTCGCCAAGCTTCGAAAGCTCGGACGACCGCTAGCAACTCCTTGTCGTAGATTGGATAGTTGCGTTCTGCTGGTGAAAGCGATTTGGAAATGTAGGCACATGGGTGCCATTTTCCATCTGGAGCGACTTGTGATAATACTGCTCCAGTGGCGAAGTCGGAGGCATCGCATTTGATGCGGAAGGGGTTCCTTGTATCTGGCATAACCAGTACCGGAGATTCTGTAAATATTTGTTTTAGCGTTTGAAACGCTTCTTTGCATGCTGTTGTCCAGTTCCATGCGTGCTCTTTTTGAGTTAATTCAAATAGCAGTCGTGCTATTTTTGAGTAATCTTTGATAAACCTGCGATAAAAGTTGCAAAATCCTAAAAATGATTGTACTTCTTTGACTTTCCCAGGGACTGGCCAGTCCGCTATTCCAGCCACTTTGATTGGGTCCATTTCTAGATGTCCATGTGATATAACATATCCTAGATAGTCGATTTTCTTTTTGTGGAAGTGACATTTCGGCGGTTGTAGATACAGATCATTGTCTTGTAGGATCTGTAGTACCTTTTGTACTGTCAAGATGTGATCGTCCATTGTCTTGGAAAATACAAGGATGTCGTCCATATAGATTGCCACTTTTCCGCCGTAGATGAGGTCCTTGAACAGGGCGTTCATCATTGTTTGGAATGTTGCCAGCGAGTTGGTTAATCCAAAGAACACGACGAGGGGTTTGTACATTCCAAGATTGGTGACGAAGGCTGCTAGTTTTTTGCTTCCTTCCGCCATGAGTACATTGTTATATCCTGTATTGACATCCATTAGTGAAAAGTATATGGCTTCTGCCAGAAGGTCCAGTAATTCCTGAATGATTGGCAAGGGGTATTTGTTCTTGACCGTTATTTCATTGAGCTTGCGATAATCCATTACTGGCCGTAATTTTCCGTTTTTCTTTTTAATAAAAAAGAATGGGGATGCCATGTGCGATTTGGATTCCCGAATGAATCCTTTCTTGAGGTTTTCATCTATGAATTTCTTGAGTTCGATTTGTTCTCCTGGGCTAAGGCTGTATAGTTTGGGTTTGAGCGAGTGGTCTATGCCTTCTTTGATTTCTATTTTGTGATCCCACGGTCGGGAGAGCGGTAGCTGTCCCTTTGGTCGTCCTTCGAAAACCTTCCTGTAGTCCCAATATTCTTTTGGTACTATCTCTTCAAAAGATAGTTCTGGTTTACCTTTAGCAGCTTCTTTTGCGAGGTGTTGGTAATTGGTATGTTTGGTTTGTTTCCCTTGTTTGGCTGTTGCAGTCGTACTTCTTCGTGCCGTGGTGTCGGCGTACGAGTTTTCTGTGGTTTCGACACGATGTATGTCAATGCCTTCCTCGGAGTCGTTGTATAGTTCCAAGGCCTGTAAAATTCCTATATCCAGGCATCTAACGAGGTAGACTCTGTCTTCTTCAATATCCGTGGAGGGGAGCGTCAACCGATCGTCGCCATCCTCCTGAATGTCTTCTTCAGCCCATGTTGGAGCCTTATAATTTCTGGTCCTGGCTTTGAGACATTCGGCATTCAACCTTTGAGTTGTGAACTCCGGACGTTTAGGTATTGTCCGCGGATGTGGTACTGTAGTATTTCCCACTTTCCGGCCTGTCGTTCCTTTTCCTGGCTTTTGCACAGGGATTGAGTAGTTATTTCCGGGCAGCATTGTCGTCATGCGTCGTACAATGGGGTTTGTACATCCCGGCGTTCTTGTAGCTTTCTTGGCTTTTACCGGCCCTCCTTGTATTTGGCAGGAGGGTGGGCATCTCGTGAAGTGTAGCCCGTAGGCGTGCCAATTGACTTCAGGGTTGTGTTCCAGTAGCCAATCGGTTCCTAGAATAACGTCTTCTTTTCCTATTTCTGCAATGTAGAATTTTGCTGATTCGGTGTGCGACCCTCCCTTTTCACCTAAAACCTGTAGTTTGAGTTTGGCAAACTTCGTAATTGGTCCTCCTTTGAATTTGGTATTCTGAACCGTATTGACCAGAATGGGGGTAGGGGTTTTCTGGGTCTTGATCTGATGCGTTTTCACGAAACGTGGATGCATAAATATTCCTGTGGCCCCGCTGTCTACAAGGGCTTGTGTTGCAGCTTTTGATTCTTGCCTATAAGGATTGTTTCGATTCGGAGTGATGGTGCACCATGTGTTTTCATTTCCGAGAGATACAATACATCTGGATGTCCATGCTCTTGGTCAGCGACTTTACTGGCCAGAGAAGCGTACCAATTTCCTGCAAGAATCCTTCTCTCCGCATCCGCTGCCGATGGGAGAGACCTTAAAAATTCTTCGAGTCGCTAAAGGCTCGAACTTCCTCTACTTCTTCAACGCTGAGGCCCATCATCATTTGTTGGATGTGGGCGATGCGATTCTTTCCTTCTTCTTGTTCTTCTTGTTCTTGTTCTTGTTCGTCCAGGGAGCGTACCTGCCGGCACTTGGGTGGGAACTTTCTTTGTGAATTCTGCTTTGGGCGTGCAGGGCAGTGGCGCGCCATATGCCCGGTTCTTTTGCAATAGAAGCATCTGCCTTCTTTAGCAAGTTTGCTTCTTTCTTCCGGGGTAAGCTTCTTGAATCGAGCGCGGATTGCGTCGGCCTCCATTTCTGCGGCATCTACGTCCATGGGCACGTATTGACTTTCCCTTTCCTGTCGAGGGGGTGCCTGTTCATTGTAGAAAGTGTGGGGGGTGTAGAATTGATTTTTTCCTTTCCGCATGTCGCGTGCTCGATGCATTTCGATGCTTAAGGTCTCGTGTTTCTTGGCCTTCTTTACTAGATCATCCCAGGTGGTGCTGGATGCTGGGTCGATGTAGATTTTTTCTGCTAGTTCCCAGTTTAAGCCGTTCATGAAGTGGGCTTTCTTTGTTTCTAGGTCGACTCTCGCAAGTTCGGCAATTTGTTCGAAGAGTTGAAGGTATGCATTAAGGGATTCCTTCCCTCTGTTGAGTCTGGATAGCTTGTCTCTGGCGTCCAACTCCTTGTTGAATTCCTCAAAGTCCGTTGCTATTTTCTTGCGGACCGAGGTCTTCCCTATCATTTCTTTCCATGCTTAGGCATCCCAGTCATTTTGTGTGTTCCTAGCTTTGACGAAATTTCTCGACCATATTCCTGCTGATCCTCCTTTCATATAGGAAAGTGTGTAGGCGATTTTTGCAAATTCGTCTGCAAAATCCTTCTTTCTTGCCAGGATCATTAGGTCGATTTCGTGGAGGAACTGCTCGGTTCCTTTCCTGTTTCCGCTAAAGATGGTGGGCTTGGCCATAGCTGGTCCCTTTGATTCTGCACCTCCAGGGTTTGTCGACATTGTACCGGGTGGGGGCTCCGGATCGTTAGGTAGTTCTGGATCTCCACTTGGTGCTTCAAAATACTCTGGCTCGGCAACAGGCTTCGGTGTCGGGGTTCGGAGCTTTGGTGGTTCAATGGTCCTATGTACGGGGGATGAATAGGCGGTGTTTCGTCTAGATTGCCTATATCCACCGGCTGTTTCTGTGGGTAGAGTATATATGTGCAGTCAAGGTGTGTGACAAGTCCTATTTGGCGGTGACTGAGGTTTGTCGTACTTGGTCCTTGCGATGTAGTCGGCAAATTTCTCTCTGTGGAGCGTAGGGGATGCGAAGACTTCTTTTCCTTCGTATAAGATAAATTCAGCTGCTGAGCTTCCGTTGTCTTCTTTATAGAATCCTGTGAGTTTGTCTGTGAAGTAGAAGTGTCGGTTCTCTGGATTGTAGGATACTTGGTCAATGTCGATGTCTTCGGGTGGGTTTTCAAAGATTTCTGCTGGATCAGAGATATAGTCTGATGTGTATCCTTTGCTGAGAGACGTGGTGTCTTATTCTATGAAGAAGAAGGGTACTGCCTGTCTTCTTCCTTCTTGTAAAGCCCTTTGTAAGTCTGGGTCCCTTTTGATAATTTCGTTGATGGAAATATCGATCTGGTCGATGAGTTCGATGATTTCGGAGAAGGTGTGTCCTGAGATGAGCGTTCGGAGATAATAAGTTTTGTCGGCGAACTCTCCTCTTCTAATGATAAATACGATTCCGTTGATTTTGGTTCTGACTGGGGGAGAGTGAGGCACTTCCAGTGTGTCTTCCTAGGAGGTGGAAGAGAATGTCCAATGAATGAGGATTGTGTTATGTGATTGGCTCTCCTTGTTCTTGATAAGTTCTGCTCGGATCCCATCTGTGTCAATATTTCTTGCAAGGGTTCTTCGGAGATCGGGGATAACGGCTGCGGGGAAATTGTCTGGTCTTCTGTCGTGGATTTTGACTGTACTTCTGGTTCTGACGACGTCGGGCTCTCCGTTATCCGTGAGAGTGAAAAGCATCTTTGGTTTGTTGACGAAGCAAATCACGGAAAATCTGTATCCAGTTTGGCTGAGGTCGATGAAGATCTCGGGTTCCTGTTGTAGCTTAAACGTGGCTACTCCTGAGTAGGTCCTTCCTGGATTCCTGTGTCTTGCGACCTGTATAAATCCAGTGCCTGGGTTCTGTTCCAGTGGTACTGGGTTCTGTGCTTGTTGGGGTGGATGTGCTGCTGCGATTCTAGCTGCGGATGCTAGGATGTTGTTTAGGAAATAGAGTCTTTGTTGTTGATCCAGCTTGAAATAGAGTAGGGATGGAAGAGCTCGTTCAAGTGTTAGGTTAGAGACCTATCACGTGTGCCTATGCACGTAGGGGGTCCCTAGGCTACTTTGTAGAACATCTTGCTCCAATGTATGAAGACGATGGAACATCTCTGAGCTCTCTGCAAGAACTCAGGGTTGTTGTCGGCTTTGTCTTCGAAGAGGGAGAGGAGATAATCCTCGAGCTCTTCTTGTTGATGAGGGAGGACGGGCTGGTCTTCGCCTGTCCAACAGATGACACAAGGTGGCACCCAACTGAGGACACGAAAGGCGGCAAGACCAGAGTAGGTGAATGTGAATTGAGAGAGAGGGTAGAAGGGAGACGAGGCCAGGATGCGTCGTTAGACAATGCAAAGAGTATTCAGATCTGACAGAGTTTGCGAAGCGTGAGCTAGGAAAGTAGCCAAACACCGGGCGCAGTGCAGAGATCGAATGTATTACAGAGTGAACGAGCTGAGCTTCTTAGAAGCTCATCTCGGCTATATATACAAAGAAGTATCTAGGGCCGGATCTCGATCTGGTCTGTGCGCTTCTAAGGTACCGAAGTCAATGATCGAGATCTGTAAGCGAAGATGTGTCATTGATCTAACTATAGTACTAGATCACTAATGTCTGTCCACATCGTGTTACGATTGGGATTTCGGGGCTCATCGGAGCACGTCTAACCCGACATCCAGCGTACCAACACTAGGCGGCTCCTCATTGGAGCGTACAACAAGGTATTCGGCATTCCCTCAAAGCCGACTAATCTGATGGATCACTCAGCATCAGAAGGGAAGTGGGGCATCGGGATACATCAGGCAGAGGCAGCCCTAAAGGAGGATTCACATGTCAGGGCCGCATATGGTATATAAGGCCCATAGAATAGGCTAAAGGACCTTAGTCTATTCTCCTCGTTTCCCCTGTATCTTCCTATACAGGGATCCTTGTTCCATCCGTATCTTCCTATACGGACCCCTCGCTCTTAGGCAGTCTTCCTACTGCCTACCCCTTGTCCTTACTGTACCCCAATACAGTCGGACTCACCATTATCCACAAACCACTGCGTGACTTAGGGAAGAACCGCTACTCTGAGGTTACCGAACGAGCAGTTCGTAACATTAGAATAGACTCAACCACACCCCTACCTTGCGCACTACTTGCTCGCTGCCACACTCTCTCTCATAACCTCTAACAGTGGCATAGACCCCCACTGAGAGAGTGTTACCTTCTACACGCTGGAGCAAGACCTAGGCCTAGGATACCCACCAGGCACTAGACAAATCGATAATCAGCTCCGTCAAAACAAACGTCCCATCCACAGACAAGGCACCTCGTGGTTTTATTCGGATACAAACCAGAGAGCCCCACCAAACTTCGATAACTGCTCGTATCGGGACGGACAATACTTTTTCACCTTAGCAGACGGAACAGAAGCAGAGTGGGCTTGGAACGAAGTCCAAGCCGATTGGGTACCCCCACCACAATACAGAGAACCCGAGCCCGTAGTATCGGACACCTCGGAAGAAGAAGAGGAAGGATCCTCCCACTCAGATTACTCAGACGCACAGACGCCCATACACACAAACCCCCGAAACATCATGTCGACATCAGGAGCAGGAACCGCTCCGACGGGCGGAGGAACCGCCCCACTCACAACAACAGTACAACCGGGTCGAGGAAAGCTCAAGCTCCCCGACAATTTCACTGGCAATAAAACCGAATTGCAGCATTTCATGCTCCAATGTCTTCTCCTTTTCGTCACAGAATCGGATCGATACAAGACCGATGAGGATCGGATCTCCCTGGTCCTCTCATGCATGCGATCCGGAACAGCAGGCGTATGGGCGGAGAACTTCCTCAATAAGACCATTGGGGCAGATCCTCCCACGTCCCTGGGAACGTGGAAGGACTTCAAGGAACAGTTCGAGCTCCATTTCAAGGAGTCAGGGAAGATGGACAAGGCCCGTAGTGCCCTCATGTCCTTCTCACAAGGTCGCATGACGGTGGACGAATACTCCAATCAGTTCACCCTCATCGCCGCCGACGCCGACATCGCCAGCAAGGAACAAGTTCCTTATTATCAAAGAGGACTAGATCTGAAGGTCCTGGATAAGATCTATGACCACGAAACCCCGCCAAAGGACACGATCCAAGATTGGATCAACATGGCCTGTGAAATAGACAGTCGCATGAGAACCCGCAGCGCTCAAAAGACACTTCTCGCTAGCTCCACAAACTTCAAGAGCGATTTCTTAGATCGCTTCCACCTTCGCTCTACTCCCCGCTACAATTCTACCAACGCTCCTCGAAGAATGAATAACCAGGTCGTCGATATGGACATTGACACCTCGAGGAAAAAGGCGTATAATCAGAACAAGCGGACGCATGAGGGCAAGCCCTTTATCACGTGTTACGCCTGCGGGAAACCCAGGCATTTTGCGCAGGATTGTCGCTCACCATCCAAATCTAGAGGCCTTCGGCCGACTAGAGGAAATCCGCGTCGCCAGATGGGAAGAGGAGGTTGGAGAGCTCGCGAAGTGGACATGGAAGAGGATGACGACCAAGAACCCCAACTGGGGGAAACGTCGGATTACATCGAGGACTGGAGGAGGGGAGTTCTGATCGCAACCACCGTCGGATACCACAACCTCGTCATTCGGTGGAACCCGTGAACTCTACCGCGACCCGAGGACCCCCTCCGCACCATGGAGGACGCTACGTACCGCCTGACCGACGACAGCTCGACCGACCCGTCGGTGGTGCTGCTACCGTCCGAAGGCTCCTTAAGGAGCTAGATGCGGACGAAGCCAAACAGGTGCTAGTGGACGTAGCACAGGGTTTTCTCTAGCCTCTCCTCTGCCAGCAAGAGAGAGAGAGACGGTCGAAGGAGGGGTCAAGTCATGTATCAACGTGCGAGCAATGAACCATCACATCATTACTCCCATCCGTTTGAACGTGAAATTGACCACTCAAGGCCGAAGAGCTGGAGCCAGAGCAACGATCGACTCAGCCTGCGAAGGGATCCTGGTCAACGAATCCTGGGTATGGAAACACAACCTTCCCAGCTATCCATTAGACCGACCCATTCGAGTACGAAACGTCGACGACTCTATTAACAAGAACGGCCTCATCACAAGAGGCGTGGATGGTAACCTAACCATCACAGACCAACAAGGACGAACGCACACGGAACACGTTCAGATGTTCATCACCAATCTGGGGAGAGACGACATGCTCCTGGGGACAGATTGGTTACGATACCACGATCCTTCTATTCGATGGAGGAAACGTGAAGTACGGTTCGATGGGTGCCGATCCCTATGCGAACAACCGTATGGAATCACCCGAGCCAAAGAGGAACCATTGGCCGAAGGACGGCTGAACAATGGCAGGAAAACGCACCGAGAAAAACCTCGCTTGGTACACGATCTCTCGGACCCCAGAGGATGGCCGAGGGAAAGATGGCGCACGCTGACAAACAGCGAATTCAAAACCGCCTTGGTGAACCTTTGGGATAAACAAGTCCAAGGAAGGCAAAAGATGCTCGACATACTCGCTGACGTAGAGCGACGTCGGCAAGCAAAACAGCACAAGTTTGACCTCCCTGTTCAGGTGAACAAGGAGGAACCAGTCATCAGGAAAGTCACTCCAGAGCCGACCGGTCTCGCCAGCTTTGACGAAGACCTGGAAGAAGAAATTGATATCACGAATCTGAAGGACCGGTACCGTCACCATATCACGAGTACCTCGACATCTTCAGCGAACGACGGTCTCAACGGCTCCCCGAACACACGATCTGGGACCATGCCATAGATCTAAAACCGACTTTCGTTCCACAGGCACCTCGGATTTTCCCGCTCAGCCCAGAAAAACATGACGAACTAGGGAAATTCGTCAAGGAACACCTGGCGAGGGGAACTATCCGCCGATCTACGGCACATAGCGCGGCTTCCTTCTTTTTCATCAGTAAAAAGGATGGAAAACTCCGCCCGGTGCAGGACTATCGACACTTGAACGAACACACGGTTAGGAATGTTTGTCCCCTGCCTCTGATACAGGAACTCTTGGACGTCATCAAAGGAGCCAAGGTGTTCTCCAAATTGGACGTCCGTTGGGGGTATAATAACATCCGGATCAAGGAAGGTGACGAGTCCAAGGCGGCCTTTGTAACGCCTTTAGGACTCTTTGAGCCCACGGTCATGTTCTTCGGACTCACCAATTCACCGGCCACTTTCCAAGCCATGATGAACATGATCTTCAAGGATCTCATCCTTGCTAGGAAGATCACAGTGTACATGGATGACATCCTCATCTTCACGGCCACGGTAGCCGAACACGTCTTGGTGATAAAACAGGTCATGAAAATCCTGTGCGACAATGATCTCTACCTCAAACCGGAAAAATGCGAGTTTCACAAAGCCAAACTCAATTACCTGGGGTATACGATTTCAGCAGACTCCGTTGCAATGGAGGACTCCAAGGTGGCTGCTATTGAAGAATGGCCTGTCCCTCGCACAGTACGGGACATTTGCTCGTTTTTGGGACTAGGGAACTTTTACCGTCGTTTCATCGAGAAATTCTCCTTCGTCACTCGTCCCCTGCATGACCTCACCAAGAAGGACGCTAAATGGAATTGGACGGACGCCTGCCAGAAGGCATTCGACACACTGAAAGCGGCCTTCACAAAGAAACCCGTCTTGCTCTACCCGGACCTTATGCAACCTTTCCGGCTAGTCACTGACGCATCGCTCACCGCTTATGGGGCAGTTCTGCTGCAAGAAGGGACCGATAAAGCCTGGCACCCCGTCGCTTATTTATCGGGGTCCTTCGCCCCTCCAGAGCGGAATTACGACGTCCATGATCGGGAATTACTCGCCATTATCAAGGCTTTGGACCATTGGAAACACTACCTGGAAGGGGCCCGTCATCCGTTCGAGATTTGGACCGACCATAAGAACCTGGTCTACTTCCAATCTGCGCGCGACCTTACTCGACGCCAAGCGCGCTGGAGCTTGTTTTTATCCCAATTTGACTTCACGCTCCTCCACAAGGCTGGCTCCACTAATCACGCCGATGCTCTGTCCAGGCGGCCAGACCTTAATGAGGGGGTGGAGAATGACAACAAGGCGCAAACCCTTCTACCGTCCAAACTTTTCGCCGATTCAAAGGAAACACTAGTGGACGTGCGGGTCCGATCTACGGAGTTACAGTCCTCGAACCTCCTAACACTCATTCGCCATTCTCGCTCGGAACGAGACACGGTAGTAAAAATGGCACTACAAGCAATTACCGGGAAAGACCACCGTTCTTTAGCCACAGCCCTAAACAATTGGACACTCGAAGAAGGCATTATCCGCCGCAACGGGCGTATCTGTGTGCCAAAGGATGACACCATACGGAGAACCATCGTCAAAACCCACCACGATTCCATAGCGGTCGGACACCCAGGAAGGTTGAAGACTTTGGAGCTGGTGCAACGGAATTACTGGTGGCAAGGAATGGCAAAGTTCGTCCATGACTACGTGGACGGCTGTGCACTGTGCCAATCCACGAAGAACATGCCACACCGCACTCACCCGCCGATCCAACCGCTAGAAACCACGGATGCACCCTGGAAGTTCGTCTCTACCGACTTTGTCACCGACCTCCCAGAGAGCGGAGGCTTTGACTCGATCAACGTGGTGGTAGACCAAGGGCTGTCCAAGGGAATTGTCATCACCCCGTGCAAGAAAACATAACGGCGGAAGAAACCACGAAACTGTTCCAAGACAATGTCTTCAAACGTTTCGGTCTCCCCGTTAAAGTAGTGTCCGACCGAGGACCACAGTTTGCGGCCACATTCACTAGGGAACTATGGAAGGGACTGGGTATTGTCCCAGCGCTGAGTACGGCGTACCATCCTCAAACAGATGGAGAAACCGAGCGGGTAAACCAGGAGATTGAACAATTCCTACGAGTCTTCTGCAACCACCATCAGGACAACTGGGTGGAACTACTTTCCTTTGCAGAATTTGCCCATAACAGTCGACAACACTCGGCCACGGGAAAATCACCGTTCGAGATCCTCTACGGATACAACCCACCATACTCGGCAGATGCGGCATAAACGCTAAGTCCCCGGTGGCAGAAAGAATAAAATCAATCCGAGAGGTTCAGGAAGAGGCGCATCTAGCCTGCGCATGGCCGCAACACGCGAAGGACAGGGATTCTCACCGAAAACTCCCGCAATGGAGAGAAGGAACCCTCTTGTGGTTAGAAGGACACACATCCACACGACGCACCCAAAGGCGAAATTAGCACCTCGGCGCTATGGCCCTTTCAAGGTAAAAGGCAAGGTCGGAACCTTGGCCTACCGCTGGAAATTCCCAAACAGTGGAAAATCCACCCCGTGTTCCACGCATCGATGCTCACGAATATCACGAGACAACGGCCCATGGGAAGAATTTCCCCAAACCACCGCCGAGATCCTAAACGAGGAGAGCACTTCGAAGTTGAAGCCGTTCTGGACTCAAAACGCCACGGTCGTGGGATCAAGTACCTCGTGAAGTGGGTCGGGTATCCTGAAGCGGACAACTCATGGGAACCCTGGACCCTATTGAAGGGAACGGCTGATGAAGCCTTGCAGAATATCACCGAAGATATCCCAATCGTCCAAAGGCCACGGGATTGCAAGTGGATGCAGCAGTATAAAGGGACCGATGAAAAAGAAGAAGATCATCGACCTCTACATGACAGATTCTCCACTCCTACTTCTCCCCACATCAACGAGACTCTCCATCAGAGCATGCCATGTTCATCGGAGGAGGAACCACCGACTCAGCATCCTCCCATCGCGAAACTCCTCGCCAGATATCATTCTTGCCATTCCAAACCCGGATACCAGAAGAATGGACCCGCCAACCAGGCAGGTCCTACCAGCGACATACCGGACCTAGTACCAGTACAGGAATCAGAGTATCGGAACCCTCATCAAGGGTTGAGGGAGCTCATGACGATCACCTCAGACAGATCCGACAGAAGAAGAGAGGATCCGGACAATGCAGTGGAACCAGAAACATCGGGACCAGAGCTCTGGGCAGCGGTGTCCGAATACTTCGACCTACGACGATGCCAAGCCCGGCTGAGATGTTGACGAGATGTACCAGACGCAACAGCGGGTAATGCATCACCTTCCGGACCCGGAGGACCCTTACCAGTAGTAGAAGTCCTCAGCCCGGAGAGTTGGAAGGATAGGCGATGCCCTCTGCAGCGGACCACAATCGGATCGGTAATCCAAATGGCTGTCGCTCTAGCCTTACAACGGCTGGCTAATGTCCTGGCAGGACAACCCGGCAGCGAGAAGCGATGTTCCGCGTCGGTTGGCGAACGCCAGTGACCGAGTTAGGGTCATGGCCTACACCGAGAATCACGCGTTGCCTCATGGTACGCGCGAGGGAACACAGGGCAACATGCCCTACTCATCCATCCCCATGAGTTCTCCTCATTCGTCAACCTGGAATTGGTACCAGCCCTCCTGGCCGACAGATACAGCTCATCCCGTCCATTCGGGTCGAGCCGTACCGGGTTGTACCATGGAACGAGACAACCGTCGGGGGTACAGCCTGCGAGCCATCGAGACGCCTCCGCACAAACCGAATACGTCTGGACCACCGTACAGCGACAGCCAGACGAGAGGACAAACCCGCTCCTCTCAGCCAGAGCCGAGCCCAGTACCGACAACGAGCACCCCTCTCTACCACGACACGAGAGAGCGACCGGGCCAGAGGACGTGGAGGCAATACGAGGGGCCACGCTCGACTTCCTCGACAGGGAAATACGCGTGTGCGCAGAAATCGAGATCATGGAGATCAAGAGAAAATCCGCGAACGCGCCGCCGCACTCCTCATCCTCATCGGAGGTGGGGAACTGCTACATGGACGAGGCAGAATAGATGCATGGGACGCCCTCGACCATCAATACGACGACTACGACTACGAGTCTATGCGCGAGCCGACGAAGGAGAAGGGATTTCGGCAACCCCGCTGGGGATATTAGGGTAGCGAAGGAGAGGACCTCTGCACCCCAGGTAACGGTTACACGAACAGGACAACCGACACACGTCCACCATGACGTTAAACTGGATGTTCCACCATGACGTTAAACTGGATGTTCGTCCGAAACGACGTAAAACTACATCGTCCGCAAAGACATTAAACTAAGACAGGAAGGAAAACCTCGAACCCGGACGACGATCCGCTCAAGTCGTTGACCTGCATGTCGTTAAACTGTGAAAAGATAAGAAGGCAGGGGAAGTACCTGTCCTGGCCTGGCAGGGCCGAAATCATTTTCATCTTCCTTCGGAGCAGAACGAAGGAAACACACAAGCGAACCTCTCACTGTCAAGAGGTATTCTGACAGACGAATCGGGCGTCCCGTTTGGATCCCCAGTTTTACAGGTCCCTTTCCGCATTAGGAGGACCTTGGATTCAGCAAATAACCTATGCCGCTGGCTTTTCTCGACGGTGATGGCGTCGAGAGCTCGCAAGATGCATATTCCGGTCGTGGCCTATCGGGTGCTATGTTGCTCCTCGCTGTCAAGGTCTGACAGGAGTTTGGGCGTCCCTCTTTGGATCCCCAGTTTTACAGGGTCTTTTCCGCATTAGGGGACCCTCGCTGCGATGCACACAATAGTAGGAGATGCGACCTACTACGGTGTCAGTTACTGAACGAGGCACCAAAACAAGAAACCTCTCAGCCAGGACGGGCCACCGTATGGGGCTGACAGAGTCAGGCGGAGGGCTTACATCCGCAACGATGTAAAACTACGAATGGCTTGGTCCGCAATGACGATAAACTAGTTCTCGGCAACGACCACTCGGAGCGTGGATGCATTCCAGCAGTGCGGAATGGAGGCCCCACTGGCTTGGAACCCTGCCGACTAGGTCAAGGCGCTTCCAGATTCCATGCGCCTTACGGTAAAAGAATCTGGGGTCGACACGGTTCAATTCCGTGCGAGGGGTCTGGAGACATGGAGCGGGTTGCCAGCCATCCGACAAGGACCGCGACTACTCCATGGCCGTTCAGTCTACCTTGAAGTCAGAAGCAAGAAATTCCGCTTCAAGGGCCAGTCAAGAGGCAACTGGGATAGTGCCTCGAGGTACGTGGTTGTGGGACAAGTTCATGCCCATCACCACACGTCTCCATGACGTTAAACTGGGCTGTTTGGACTGCCTATTTGAGTTAGGCAGGCCAACGTCCGCAACGACGGAAAACTAGTTACCCCTTTCAGCATAGGGATGTGATGGTCTGCTTGGAGAGAAGCAGACGATCAGTCCGCAATGACCTTAAACTAGCAGTGGTCCGAAACGACCCTAAACTACCCTCGCCTTGGAGGCACAAATCTATCGGACTCAAGGCACAGTCAACGGTAGCATGCATCCGAAAAGATGATTAAACTACGGCCGTCCATCACGACGATAAACTGAGGCGACCCGTCAGTTACGGGCTGGGTGAGTCGTGTCAAAATAGGACGACTATTCTGGCATTACTCTCCTCGTTAGATCAGTGTCCAAAGATGAGAACTGTTTGTACACTGATCCAAAATAAGTTATCCGGTTTGATATAGTAAACCGTCACCTTCTTCCTAGGAACGACATCACCTCTAGAGCTGCGGAAATTGGTCTTTGGCCCTATGCGCATCACCGATGGATGATCCGGCGCGCAGAAAAGTCCTCACTCTAGGCTTGTTTTAGGAACAGGTGTAATTTATAGGTCCGCAACGACCTGGAGATAAACTAGCAGGACCGTCCGTAATGACACGACAAAACTACCTATGGTCTAGGAATGACCCAAACTTCCACACAGAGGGAATACCATACAGCGACCCCACATTCAACCGACTTAGACAGGAGTCGAGTTTCTATTTCATCACCTAATATCTTTGCACATCATCTTCTTGACATCACCAGGATTGGCCTGGTTTAACAAAAAGAGTCCAGGAAGACCTGGACCGAGTGGATCTGACGAGGACCGGAGGCCAGCCGGATGGATGACGCAGGATGGTACCTGCTAGGAATCAAAAAAAGGAGGCACAGGCGGGAGATAACTTCTTCGTCAAGCCAAGTATAAACCCTCAGATTTGCGACTCGCATCAAAACTTCGGTGAAGGAAAACATCGGAAGGGAGACGTGGCCTGGAGAACCACTAGAACTCAAAACAAACGAAGTCAACGGAGAAGGAAACTCCTAGGCGTTGTAAACGACGTAAGTCGGTCTTCGCCCCAGAAAACGAAGTCGTGCCGAAAGACACATCCGGACAAGATAGTCAAGAACGATTCAGGATGATGGAAGAGGTGCACGCAGGCATGGCCCGTTCAAGCGTGGTCCGTGGTCTGTTCAGGCGACCGGACGTAGAAAGGGGGTATTGTTACGATTAGGATTTCGGGGCTCATCGGAGCACGTCTAACCCGACATCCAGCGTACCAACACTAGGCGGCTCCTCATTGGAGCGTACAACAAGGTATTCGGCATTCCCTCAAAGCCGACTAATCCGATGGATCAATCAGCATCGGAGGGAAGTGGGGCATCGGGATATATCAGGAAGAGGCAGTCCTAAAGGAAGATTCACATGTCATGGCCGCATGCAGTATATAAGGCCATAGAATAGGCTAAAGGACTTAGTCTATTCTCCTCGTTTCCCTGTATCTTCCTATACAGGGATCTTGTTCCATCCGTATCTTCCTATACGGACCCTCGCTCTTAGGCAGTCTTCCTACTGCCTACCCCTTGTCCTTACTGTACCCCATACAGTCGGACTCACCATTATCACAAACCACTGCGTGACTTAGGGAAGAACCCTACTCTGAGGTTCTGAACGAGCAGTTCGTAACACATCGGTAAGCAAATGTCTGTTCGCATCAGGATCAATCAGGAACCAGGAACCAAGTCAGGAACAATGTCTGTCCACATCAGGAATCAGGAACCATAAGTAAGAGTTCATGTGTCAGCATGTCAATGGTGATGAGTCAGTCATGGAAGCTAAAGTCAGTGTTATAACGAACCACTTGACCAGCCCTTCTGTCCACGTGCAAAGCACATGTTAGGACGTGGTCCTAACAACCAGAGCTTGAGTGTGTTGTCGCGCCCCTCATGTTTGCGTCAGATGCTACGCATCTGTCCAATTTTGGCGCAGCTTCGCTGTGGCCATTTTACACAATGTTTGGTGCACAGTCAAAGTATGACTGTGGCAAGCCAGCATGCATGCATGCCATCATCTTGCATATTCCTTCGGTGAGTAACAGTGCATCTGAATCATAAATTAATATATACTCACTAAATTGGCTTAGATTCCTGATAAAATACAGGAAGAGTACATCAAAATCTCGCAAGCCAGCGAGTGCAAATGTTTTAACTCATTGCAAGCGTGAGCTAATTCACAAAATCTGGGACTTGCTTCTAGATGGTGAGTTCATGCATGCTATGAACATGGTATAATTATCCGCGGTGATGGGGTACGACACCGCATATTCCCAAGCCTGTTTACTTATACTGCAGACTATCCCGAAAAGTGAGTACTCTTGCCAGTCAAACTCTAGACACTATACTGATATCAGTCTGATCAGAGTTCTCCTTGCATCGATCCAATCCTTGGCTGCCCATGCCCACGCTGTTTTGTGCAAAGTCCAAAATTGCAACAATGGGTTCAAAGTCTGATATGCGGACTCGTGCTAACATTCGGGTTGATGATCATCAACAATGATATTTGATCGAGATTGCATGCAAGCTCATCTACAAGAAGGGATTTGCAGTTGGTGAAAGCCAATTGATCATATTCTTGGTCCAACCTCGCTTGTGCCACACAGGTATAATTTTGTTTGGATATCATCATTCACAAGTTAATTCTCCTTTTCAAAATGCTTTTTCGAAGCATCTTCCCTCATGGAGTGAACTTTCACATGTTTGTAGTAGGTGTTCAGTTAACCCGGATATTACGTGACGTGTACACACGTCTGCCGAGACGGCCGGTTACAGCCAGAGATATCTGGTTGTACTATACTTAATCAATTACAAATATAAACTGAAAATTTCTACGGCACACTGGCCCGAGATATCTAATACCGGATATCACCGTCCATAGACAGCCTCAGATGATTGGTCATAGTCATACTCTAAAAGATTTACACTTGGTCAGGATCGAACACAGCACACTCCGAGTAAGCCCGCTTTACTAAATTAACCCTAACCACTCAGCTACACCATCTTGTACAATGTTGCGATAAATGTTAGAAGACCTATATACACTGCTCCATGACCAATAACATGACACCTATTAATAGGTTAACACCAGATACCTCCCGCACAACACCCGGTTACATTGTACACCCC